>JAWWMP010000116.1:101986164-102072926 GCA_035047865.1 Dendrocincla tyrannina
GGAACCAAGGGCCGCGGGCTGAGCGCTCTCTCCCTGTGCCCAGGACGCGGCGCTGAGGCTGGTCGCCCGCCGCCGCCGCGCTCCCGCTCCCGCCCCCCCCGCCACACAAAGGCAGCCGCAGCTGGACGGGCGAGGGACCGCGCTCCACGCCAGGGCTCCGGTGCAGCGTCTCGGCTGGTCTTCTCCATACTCATGAACATACAAAGGTCAACCCCTATCACGATAGCACGATATGGGAGACCGCGGAATAAAACCCAGGATTTTGAAGAGCTCTCGTCCATACGGTCCATCGAGCCAAGCCAGAGTTTTAGCCCGAATCTAGGCTCGCCGAGCCCGCCGGAGACCCCGAACTTGTCGCATTGCGTTTCTTGCATCGGGAAATACTTATTGTTGGAGCCTCTCGAGGGAGACCACGTTTTCCGAGCCGTACATCTGCACAGCGGCGAGGAGCTGGTTTGCAAGGTAATGCTTCTCCTTGTTCTCCCCTCGGGTTCGCCGCTGTCACGCGTGGGTTTCCCGTGTCTCGCACGAGGGCGAACACAGCCGTGTACCTCAGTTATTGAACGGTGGAGAAACAAAAGGCAGGGAAACGGGATTAAAAGCGCATCCGTAACTTTTCCCTCTGCTCAGACAATGGCCACGTTGTAGCGGTGGCCCGGAGCCAGCTTTGCCTTCTACCCGGGGGATATTGTTCTGGAAAGAGCCGTTTTTGAAGTAGGTTTTAACGTGAGTTCAGATCAGGCGAAAGCCTCATCTTCCCCACTCTCACTTTTCAAAATGGAGTAGGGAATCCCCAGCTAATTTTAAGGTGTCGGGACCTGCGGGCTTCCTCGATTTTTTCCTGACCCCGATTCTTTGAGTTGGGGTACGGAAGAGGATGGAGAAGCTGAGGGGGAGGACAGATTGCCATCAGCTTTGTCTTAAAAGTGATTTTAAAAAAAGAAGAACCACATCTAATTTATCAGCCTGAGCTCCCTCACGGTTGAGGTTGTTTGCAAACAGCATCCACCCCCATTGCACAACTGAGCAAGAATAAAACCTGCACACCTACGGTTTTTAGAAGAGCAGACAAAATAGCTGTCCCACTCTGTAGCCTGCTGGCTTTTCTCATGCCTCCTCCCAATTTGCTCCTACAAAGGTGAGCTATGGGAAAAAGAAACCCACATATGTGCACATCTGTGGAGGGATGTTCTCCTCTTTTCAAGATGAGGGAATGTTATCCTTTGTTCCGAAATTGTGATTCTCATTGTCTGTAGCGAACCAGACTTGTGTCCAGCAAACTGAGGCAGTACTCAGTAGTAGTTTTTATAACTACGTAGCAAATTGCAACCTTGTTGCAACACATGCTGCAGTGTTTGTATTGTTCCCAAAACACAGAATTGTGCCATTTGGCAAATTTCTAGTGTCAAACTAACTACAAGATGGAAAAGTAGATGTATTATAGTTTATTAGTATTCCAGGGATTAATAATAGTATTGCTGACTGTTTCATACTTTCTCATACTTGATTCATAAAAAGTTATGGACTAGCCTGGAGCAAAGAAGTGAAAATAATTGCTCCTGCTTCCTATTTGTAAAGATTGGAGTTCAGAGGGCAATTGAAATGTGCTTACTGATTGACTTATAAGACCTGATGTTAAGGCAGCCTAGGACTTTGTGTGATTATGTAGGGTAAAAAAGGCCCTTTACTTTGCAAAGGACTAATGTTGAATGCTGAACTGAATGCTTTGTTACTAAACTGAAACAGAACATGAGAATTTCGAGAATGAAAGCCCAGCTCGATGCAGTACAGTGCTGCACTCTAGGACGTTGGCATCTCTTCATGAAATAAACAGATCCCACAAAGCTGCTGCTCTGCATGAAATTCTAGGTGAACTTGCATAGCAAGCGGTAAAGCGGGGGCTATGCGCTTCTTTGTTTCCTGTTTGGTTTGCAGGATTAAGGCACTGTTTTGATAACAGTATGAACAGAATAACTGCAGCTCACAAATTGTGGACTGTTATTTTTTTTTCCTTCCCTTTAAGCTGTATGTTTTTGAGCTGATCCTGACATTTGAATAGTATCAGTTTTTCCATATGTGAGAGGCACTACTAGCTGTGCTCCAAAAATACGATCTTACCCTGAATTGCTAGTTTGTGAATGTGTAGTTGTCAGTCCTGAACTCAGCTTAATTAAATGCATGCTTTAAAACGCCTGCAGTATCGTGACAACTATTTGTCAAGTAGCCTTCCGGCGCAGACCTGCTCTCTGGTATCTTACTGAAGATGCTCTTGGAGATTGCTTGCAGAAACATTGGGTTGGATAACAGACACATACTGATGATTCTCAAGATTCATTTGGCTGCACCCACTGACTGTACAGATGCCGTTATTTGCTTCAAGGCTCTGTGGCATCCAAACAATGGTAACTTCTCACTTCCAATTCCCAGTGAGAACTAAATCAAACTGCAGCTTATTGGACACTTGCTGAATTGAGGCCAGGGATCTTAGAGGCTGGGATACAAAGAAGCCCTTTATAAAAGGTATTCAAGACTGTAGCAGTATGATAGTGCTTCCCATCTACCCGCTTTCAAACACACAGTACTGGTACATATCCAGAACTACTTATTTAGCATAGTTTGAGAACCACAAAATGTAACTAATTTACATCAGGATAATCTGGTTAGAAGAGAATTCTGGAAAGACTTTTTTTCGCATGAAGGTTTGAGCTGCATGAATGTTCCTGCTTAAATTTTATTTTATAGCAGCTGCTTTGTAGAAGAGCCATTCACTTACAATGTAGTAGTTACGAGTTTTGAGATCCAAATGTCAATGAATTCTCCTCTGGAATGAATTACGCACCAGGGATTTTAGCAACACCCCCTCCCTGCCCTTGTTCTGCTTCCCTGGCGCACCATGTCACCAGAATGCCTCGGTGCTAATCCTCCCCTGTAAAATGTGCAGGGTCTGTTTGGCAGGCAGCCTTTAAGGCTGTTTTTCCCTGTGCCAGAGTACGGCAGCACAGGTATGGGGTGAGGGGCAAAGGAAGTGTGTGAGGAGGGGGTGTCCTGGTTTCTCGGGGTTTGGGACCTTTTCTGTGGAAGGATGGTGCTTTGAAGCCTCAGGTAAATTTCAATTGAACTGTATCTCATTCACTCAATTTTGAAAGCTTCTTAAAGCTTTCGAGAAAGCAGAGCGAGATTTGCTTCTTGGAGAGGATGCAAATACTCGCTATTGCAACACAAATGATAGAATATGGAAAGAAAAAAAACAATTGCAGTTTAAAACAGTAGTTAGAGAACTATACCAGTTCTTCATTTTTATGTTCCGTTCAAAGGACTCATGAGTATCTTAAATTCTTTTTACCAAAGTAGCAGAACACCCACGAGTAAGTTACGTATTAATAAAATTTTCATACTGGTGGAAATGCTAATCCCTTGATTTGTGGTCCTCTGGAGCAGGTATAACTAAAAATAAAAAACATTCCCATCAATACTTTGCTCATAGTCTCTGTTAGCACACTGACTTCTGTTACTGTCAATGAAGTCTTTCATTTTCTTGTAATATGGTCTTTTCTCAATTGACTCAAATACTGATTCATTCGTCATCACTAGATTATAGTAACTTTTTATTTGGGTTTCCCAGCAGCTTTTTTAATTCTTACAGCTCATTCATAAGATCAGTGATAACATACTTAGTAGTAAAGGGACACTTTGCTTTTAATGGAGCACTTGATTGAAATGCAGAGAGTTCAGGGTGGTTTTGTCTTTGCCTTTTGAAGGGTGTTTGTCTGCGCTCCAACAGGCAGAGCTATTTCCCGAGTTGTCCTTCTGATCTTATAAACAGCCATTGTGGAACTGAGACTTGGAAAGTGAAAGTGACTTTGCTGTTTGTCAGAGATGAAAGAAAGGCAGGAAGTAAATAGGAATAGCAATAGATGGTACTTTAAAGCTGAAAATCCTTAAGGCTTTAATGGGTTAATAAAATCAAAAGATGCAGGCATGTGTATCAGGGTGGATTTAATGTGACAGCTTCTCTCAGTATAAAGCTACTGGCTGTACTTTTTATGAGTTTATTTGGATGGAAAATAAAAGATAAACGTGTTTCTTTCTGAGTACTGCCCTTATACACCACTGGTCTTCACAGCTTAATTTAGATTACATTCTAAATTTAATCAGCTGTTAGCTAATGAAACTATGCTTGGTACCAGTTTTGAAGACTAGCCTTTCCTGTCAAGGTTATGAGTATCTTTTGTGTGGGGTTGTACAGTCTGTTTTGTCTTGTCCTCTGTGCTGTGAGCTTGTGACATCCTGTTTACATCGGTGCAGCTTCGGCAGCAGCATAAATTGTACTTGGAGATGATTCTGTTAACAGCATTAGATGTACCATGACTTCACTGTCCTTCATGTTGCTAACCCTGGCTTTACTGTCATTGTTCCTGCAGGTGTTTGATATTGGCTGCTACCAGGAGTTATTAGCACCATGTTTTTGTCTGCCTGCGCATAAAAATATCAACCAAATTACTGAAATAATTCTTGGGGAGACAAAAGCGTATGTGTTCTTTGAAAGGAGCTATGGGGACATGCATTCATTTGTTCGTACCTGCAAGAAGCTTAAAGAAGAGGAGGCAGCCAAACTCTTCTATCAAATAGCTTCTGCTGTTGCACACTGCCATGATGGTGGACTGGTACTGCGAGATCTCAAGCTGCGAAAGTTTATTTTCAAGGATGAAGAAAGGTAAGAGTCTCCCTTAGTTTACAGGTGGCAAACCTGTCAGGGGTGCCTGAGGTCAGATATTTAGAGTTGCAGGACATTGTGTTCTTGTTGCTGTACCATTTGTTTGTGGTACACTCTATTTTGTCTGCAACCTGATCATGGGATATATGTACCATTTTACCTTCTGGCCTAGGTTTTGGAGTAAAGTATAGAGTGCCATTTGCATGAGTGTTTGGCTTCTGCATGTCCACCTAGAGGAGTATCCTCATTCCTAAGGGGAGATGTTTCCTGGAGAAAGGCTCTGAATGAGTGTCTGTTCTAAGGGCTGAGCTATCATAAATGCTATTGGTGTTAAAAGAGGAAAGGAGCATAAGATCTAGTACATTGAAGAGGACTGTGGACTGAAATGGCTCATTACAGTGAGGATGCATGAAGGGGAAGAACAGCCAAGTGTGTTTTGTAGGACTGCTTTGAGGACAGCTTCTTACTTTCTGTGCTGGAAGGGTCTGGAGGCGGCTTCTAAGAGTATTATGTGGTCACTAATCATACTAAGACTGAAAACTGCCTTTTTCCATGGGTGCTTGTTTGTAGTGTCAGCTGTTGTGGTACTTGGGGAACTACCCTTTTTGTTAGTTTGTTTTGGTGGTGTTTTTTTTTTTGTTTGTTTTTTTTTTGTTTTTTATTGGTTGGTTGTTTTTTTTTTTAAATATCTCCTCGCTGCACACTCTTGCGTAAATGATTTGAGGAACAACTATGGGAAGACAGGGAAAAAAGAAATGGATGCTCTGAGTGTACTGTTGAAGTGCCATTTCTGATGTGGAGCTATAGCTGTACTGTTGTACCTGTGGAAACTCAGCATTGCTTTCTTTTTAGTTGCCAGTTTTCTTTGTCTTGCATGATAAATTTACTTGCACCTTCCACAGAATGTATCGGAGTAATAAATGGAGTAATGTCAGAGTAATGTCAGGTTTTCACAGGGGGATTAAATTGGAAGATTACCATTACAAAAAAAAAAACCAAAAAAACAACAAAAGAGAAACTAAGTGGGTGCAGAGCCTACCTTTATGCTTTTTCATATCTTGGTAGAGGATGGGAAGATGTTTTGCCCTATAAATGAAATCCTATAAATTGTCTGAAAACTTGTTCAAACTGCTGCAGAATAAAATGGATGTTCTGGAGAGCTTTGTTAAAAATAACCAGTGCATATTAATTCCATTTGGAGCTGTTTGGGGGAGTTATAAGCAAGAACTAAGGCACATGAGTTTCCTACAATCTCTGAAAGTCTGTGATCCAAACATTAGAAAAAGCTAATACACAATTCAGCAGAGAAGTTTCCGGCCTAATATGAAAGTGACAACCGTCTATCCTATTTAAATATTGTCTACTTAAATTTTATTGCAAGCTCAGTTTTGTAAAATAGATTTCTCCTTTTAATCTATTTATGGACTGAGAAATGAAAGGCATATTTTCAGTTCTTAATTTAGTTCAGACGATTCTCTACAAAGCAAATAGCTATTCCTAATTTTTCTACCACAGACCCAAAATATATGGTTGCCCTTTCATCCTTTTCAAATGAAAAAGCCTAAAATGGAGGTAGCTTAATGTCCATTCATAGAGAAACCTAGAGCAGATAGAGGTAAACTGTATTTTCACAACTTTTTCTCCCGGTTTAATAATTAAGCACCATTATAGCACCTCTGATGAAGATAAGAAGGAAGCCTGTACAACATAGTTGAGGAAGGAATTGTTTTCTGTTGTAGTGGATAGCGTCCTAATGTTACAGTGGATTTTTATTCCTGGGGAGATATGTAAGCTTGTGTGGCTTTGCATGAAGAACAGGACTTGGAAAAGCACCTCCAAGGGAAGGCAGCGTGAGCTCAGAGCAGTGCAGTGGGAGCCTGTGCTGAATACTGTTGAACCCCTACCCGGCTGCTTACTAGGAACTGAATGCAACATGAGGCACAGGGCCAAATCCTTCAGGCACCCAAGAAAAGCGGTGTGTACTATAATAGCAGTGTTGGTTTTTATGAATGTTTTTAACGTAACTGTCTTCTGCAAAATCACACAGTTACTCACTTTTGAGTACTGTCTTCTAATTATACAATAATACACTTTAAAGGTCAAATAGGACTTGCTGGTTATTTTTAAGATGATCATAATGTGGTTTTCTTCTGGATGTAATGCTGGTTTGTAAGTAGAGAGGTATTGTAATCCTTTGTCTGCTAAATAAACAGATATGAAATAGTGTGAGATAGAAATAGAACCAAACAGCAGTGACTGTCTTTTTTCACATGCTCTGATCATCAGACTGTAATCAGTCATCACTTTCAATCTGTTGCTATATTTAGGGTGAAAAATCTCCCTGGTCCTTCCTGAGTTCACAGAGGTGTTTGTGTGTTGCTTGCACCCCTCCAAACTCACGTCTCTCTGGGGCTGCTGGTGAGAATGTCTGTGTGCCAAGCAGCCTGCCGTTCAGGAGCTGTGCCTGTGGGGTGGTTGCTGCACCATCCCTTGCACTTTGGTACTTTTAGTGAAGCAAGGGTAGAGAAAAGACATTAAAATGATGTTTCGAGGAGTGTGTGTGAACTCTGCTGCTGCGTGTTGCCTGCTCTTCAGTGGAGCTCTTTCTTAGTAGTTCTTTTCCTATTTCTCCATGGCTATTTTTCTGCAGTTCACTTTAAGTACCTTCTGCTTTGAAGCTTTCTCTTCTTGAAGGCTCTCACAGCTTTTATTTTGGTAGAAGAAAAGATGGGAAATCCATCATGCAGGCAACACATGAATGGAAAACTTGCTGGTTTTATTTTTTATTTTTTTTTGGTAAGATGCTTGTCTGCTCTTAGCTGAGAGCTGCCAGACTGGAGGAGCCAGAGGGAATGTGAAGGATATATGGAAGCAGTTACATTTGTTTAAAAAAGAAAATCAATTAAAACATTTCTTAGTACATCTCCTTTCATTGATCCTAATGATATCCTGGTAGCTTGATATAAAAACAGAGCTCCTGGAGTTTTTCAGGCGGGTGCATGCAGCATTGAAACTCTTTCTACCCTGTTTCTATTACCTGAATTACAGCAGGAATTTGCCAAGATTCAGGCTTCTGATATGGCAGCAACATGAGTGATCTTTGCTCCAGTTGATGTCACTGCTAAGAATGCATGTCGTTTGGATGTTGCAAATTACTGTGCCTTGGGATATTTATAATGAACTTGGGAGGCAAGAAGGTGGAATAAAGTTTTTTTGGAGGTTGGTAGCACAGAGTATTTTGTAGGGGTCTTAATCTTACTAGTGACATTCTCTTAATGTGCTAAATTAAAGGTGGACTGTGATGGTGTGTTTACACGTGTGTAAGTACATCAGCACTTAAATTCAGAATTCCTGCGTGGAAGCAGAAACAATTTGTCTGTGTTTCAAGGTAATTTGTAGCTTTAAATCCTGAACTGCAAGAAGTTTCAAGATACGGTAAATTGCAGTCTATGAAAACGATGTGTTCTGTTGCCACGTGGGTTTTCTATTTTGTATAAAAGGTTGGGGAGGTGTGTCTGTGGATCCCTTTGTAAACTATAGGTGAAATAGCCATCTTGTAGTATTGAAATTTCAGAGTTAAACTTCTTAAACTTTCGGCTGATCTTGATGAAGCAGAAATTCTAAGACATTACAGCATGGCTGGAAATGTTTTGTAAGACTGGGTTAGCAAGCAGCAGCACATCCATTACATGAGCACAGGGACTTCCAGAACACTGAAAATGTGGAAAACAACACTGACTTGCTGTGTTGAGTTTCAACAGACTTTCCAAAGTACCTCTAAGATACTTGAATACTTCAAAAATTATGTCCTTAGACTTCAGAATAAAACCTGAATGCAAAACAGTGGAGATAAGCTACAGTGAAACATGTCTTCTTTGTTTTCTGCTTCCGTTCATGTTGATAATTATTTTTTGTCCTGGGTATTAAACCAGGTCGATGTTGATGTTGTGAGGCTCTTGCTTTAGAGTATTTTTTCTGTGTTCATGGCATGGTGTTTACTGTTTTACATGTACAGTCTGGCCTCATAGTAGGCCCTTGGGTAGAGGAACTGTGCCCTTCTCTTAGCTGACATCCCATAATGATATTGCAGGTTTTTTGGGTTGTGCTAAAAATAGCAACATACACAGTATAGAGCTAATAAAGCAGTTCATGAGTTTGATGCGTAGCAGATGCTTTGAGAAAGAGCCACCTCAAAGATCTCAGAATTAAATGAAGCATTTCTGTGTTGGTTGTTTCAATGGTTTGCTTAATACAAGAACATTTCTGCTGTCAGGGAATTATTAATTCCTTTAGTGCGTTTTTAAGCCTTTAATTATATTAAAATATTAGCTGTCGTAATATTTGAAGCTTAAAGACCTTGTACATTCATCATACTTGTTGAAGGGAAAATTTAAAATAATTTTGGTATTTAGATATTGTAATTTTCCTGTATTCTTTGAGTAAATATGAGGCAGGTGGGATTCAATAAAAATAAATACAATTTGACACTTTTTGCTCTTTGCCAGGGGAAAGCAGCCAGTACAGTACACTAATTTAGAAAGCCTGTGTTAGCATAACATATTTACTTGGTTCTCTTAGAATATTTTTTTTTCTCTTCTAGAATTCCTCAGCTTTGAGTGGATGATGCTTTAAGGTGACCCAGTTATGTTTTTTGCAATCCTCATGATACAAATCTGATCCCCCCCCAAAATATGAATGCGTTTACCAACATTTTTCCACATAGACCATTAATTTTCTTATAGTTAATAGTAAGTTTCCTCCCCTTTTGTCAAAATATAATGTGATCAGCAGCTTTTTCACTGTGGTATTAAACTTGCTGTTTTCCTTACAGTTCCACAGAAAACAGGTAAGTTAATGTTTTCTTGAAGTCCTAGAAAGAGAGTCCTAAAGTAGAAGAAAGTCAAACAAAATTTAAGTGTTCTTTAAATATCAGAAGATTTAGAAATAAAACGAGTCTTCATCTGTTCTATCATTTAAGCACTTTACCCTGAATGGGAGCACAGGACCAAAGAGCACAACTTCTCCAGTAGTGGGGAATCGCAGGTCAGACTTCAGACCAGAAATTATTATTCCTAGAATATGGGGAGGAAGGCGAATTTCTTCACAGGCAGCAAATCTCTGCTGTCAGGCTTAGGATAGAAGATGAAGTGGTTGCACAACTGTTTTCTGCTGAAGGGTTCGTGCCTCCTTTTGCCTTTATGTGGTTTGGTTACTAAGTCGGTTTTCTCACTGTTCTTGGGAGCACTTTGGATTTGTTGGGTGTGTGGTGCCCTTCCCAGAGGGATGGAAGAGGGAGGCTGTCTGCAGACGTTGAACATCACACAAGCCCTGTGAAGTGCTTAAACCTCCTCCTGAGGGCATAGATAGTCATGGAGGTTAAGTGTTGCACCTAAGGTTATAAATTAAAGCAAAGGTCAGGGAAAATTGGCTGGCGCTGGGATGAGGATGGGAGCTCAAATAGACCTTGAGTCAGCACATGCCCCATGAGTGAGACCATGAGTAGCAAGAATATTTGCTGTTGTATCCAGCACTGGAGTTTGCAGGAGGATTTACCCCTGAACTGTGCTATCCTTTGGTATGTGGTTCATAGCAGGGCCTTGTCATTTCTTCTTCACTCTCTCTGTTCAGGCTGAATGCTGTGTTATGTGTTGGCTGTCATGCCAGTCGTGGTTGGGTACCTGTCCTGAGATGCCTATCACAGGACTGATCTCTCTGATAAAAGGTGCTTTGCAGTCTCTGGAAGCAGATGTGTCTTAGGACATCTCAATTTGAGTTCAACAGCTGGTCATTTTGAAGACTTGAAAACCTCCATCCATAGGCTTCATGCAAAATACTCCATGATGACTTACGAGCGGAGACTGAGGATGTCTGTGGATTCTGTGCTCGGGTGAGGAAGGGAGGCAGGAGCACAGCTAGCCACAACTGCAGTGGATTGTCAGCATGAAATTATTCTGCTGCTGTTATCACACTGGGAGATTACTTCAGACTTGGAAAGGAGAGGACAGGTGGAGATCGTAAACAGGAGCCAACCTGGGACTTATTTGGTCTTAGGCACCTGCCTTTTGGTAGATGTGAATTTCTTGGAGACATGGTTGCAGATGTCTAAGCAAAAGGTTTTCTATAGGGTTGTGAATAATGGCATGGTTCTGTCCTAGAGATGGTGAGTGCCCATCCTCGGCTTAGAAAGTGCAGGGCTGTTTTCACACCATGCAATTATGCTAACGAAATAAAATTGTAGCCTCCTTTCCCTGTTGAGCTTCATTATGTTTCATATGAAAAGACCTATAAAAGATGGTGAGCACAGCATATGGTTGGCAGCAGAGCCTTTTAAAGCTCTGATCTTCAATATGATCTAAAAAGATCAAAGTGAGGTGGTGAAGTAGCTTCCCTGAGCCAGATGCTTATCAAAAAGGGGACTGCTCAGAGTATTGTGACGGAGCTCTTCTGTGGAAGGATCTGCACTGGATTTCAGAACCTACACCCCAACACATGCATCACTATCCTACTTACTTTCTGGGAAACATGTTTTCTCCTTAGACAGTAAGAGTATGGAAGAAATGTAGTATATGGCATACAGGACAGGCTGTTCCCAGAAATCCTATTTGAATGTTATAAAGCTGAGGTCTTTGGGGCACCAGCCCTTTCTGGAGGTGCATCAGAGTATTTTTAAGTGAAATTCTCTAGGAAAGAAAAAAGAAAAACCACCAAAATCAGAACAAGTTTAAAGCTCTAAGCTGCTGGGTACTGCATGTCAGGAAGGGGGTGCAGGCAGGGCTGAGTGTGCTGGTAACATCCCTGTGGAGGAAGGGTGGGGAAGATGTAATTTTTAGAGGCTTCCTCATTCTGCGGAAGTACCAGTGAAGGAATCTTCCCTTAGGAACACAGTTCATCCTGTAAACCTGTGCTGCCTGCAAGTCCCAGTTGTCTTTCGAAACGTATCCTTGAGCCTCTTTCATTATGCAAGAGACTGTTTGTCTGACAGCCTTTATGCAGACTTTGGCTTTTTCTTCCCTGAAGTTGTGTAGGATGTTGTGTGGTGAACTCACATGCTCTGTGCTGTTACTCACTGGAAAGGGATCTTCTGATGAAAGGAGCAGGATTTAAATTGTTGGCGTAACATTTCCCCCCTGATCCTGTGTGCCTCGCTGCCCCTGGAAGAGATGGCTAGTTGTGAGTTCAGAACAAGTCTTTGCACCAAGCTGCAAATCATCTGCCCAGTTTCCTTAGCTCCCTTTCCTGTCTCACTGGCTCCCTGATGGCAGCCTACCTCTGCATTATTTAGGAGGGATCCCCTTATTTAAAAAAAAACCAAAATCAATTAGCAAAAGATAACTGTTTCCAATGTCGGGCTTCTCGTTGGTTTTGTTTTGTTTTGTTTTTTTCTCTCTCCTTGTAACTCTTAATTGCATGCAGGCACTTCTCATCTTTATGATGGGGTGTTAGCAACTGACCTTGATTAAATGACCTGTGAGTTATTGGCCACATAGGACCAATCGGTGGTCTGCTGGGCAGTCAATGGCTTGAGTGCCTCTACCTAGGGAAAGGCATTGCTGACCTCAGTCAGAGTAATGGTGAAATATGAGATAGTAATTCTTGAGCACCTTCAGTTTTTACATGTAGGAGGAATATTGCGAGGCACCTTTAGAAATTGTCATTTTATATTTACCTGCAATGGTATTAATAAAATGGAAATTCAGATGGCAGTGACTTTTTTTTCTGATCTCTGGAGTCTGCTCCACAGAATCTGTAAATCTGGATCATCTAATTTGACTCAGCCTCAGTAACAAATGGGGAGTATACCTGAAATGTCCGTAGCAGGATGGCTCCTTCAATCTCCTCCCAAAACAGCTAATCTGGCTGTCGTGTTGCTGTGCAAAAATTGTGTCTGGTCTGCAGTTAGCGTTCCCAAAATGGTAACAGTGGCTCAACAACTGTGGTTCAGGTGTTATTTCTCATACAGATGGCTTTGGGGACAGACTAGAAGCAACTGCTTTCATTGTTTCAGGTGCAGACTCCTTTACTGCTGGCTGCTAATTCACTGCAGTGGAGATATTTTCCTCTGAAAAACTCGGACTACGAGTTGCTATCTCTCCTTTAAATGTTTCAGATATATTGGGGTTTTTTTTTTCTCCTGCCTTATGAGCTTAGAGCGCTCTGAATAATTACACTGATTTTGGTATGGAAATTGTGTTTTCTTTTGGAGATCAAGTGTGAATGTTGGGTTCTTACAGCCCTGGCTTAGGTGTCAAAAGGCAGGATAGCAATTTGCCAGTAGTCCTTAAAATCTGCAAGGATGAATAATGTGAATCAGTCCAAAAAAAGGTGTAGGACATGCAACAAAGCCAGAGATGGGTGCTAACTCATGAAGTTACATTGAAGAATCTTCTGGAAGACGTTTAATTGATTAGGTTTTGTTACATTACTGAAGAGCAAAGTCTGAGTGCAGTCAAGTAATGAATGGCATATTGATAAGAAACTCAGAGTGGTATTGTTTTTCATGGGTTTCCCTGACGGTTTCTATGGGGACAAAGACGCATTTCCCGTCCGAGTGCGGCTGCTGCCCTCTGATTGCACTTCTGTGGTTTCATTCACCAGTAATGGGAAAGCATTCATAGGCAGAATAGCTTCCCCTTTTTAAATAGCCATGATTCAGGGTTGTATTTTTTTTTAATGCATTAGACTAGTGCAGTGTTTTATCAATGATCTGGTAGATGCATAATGCTCTTTTTCCAAGTGCTTATTCAGGGTCTGCATTAAAACTTGCAATTATGTACTGTAATTACGTAAGCCTTGACAAAAGTCTTTGTTGCCCTACAGTATGTGTACAAAGTGATTCTCATCTGGCTGTGGCAGTAACTTATATTTGAACTTTAGGGATTCATTTTGTTGCAACTCTGTCGAACTCAAATGCTGGTGCTTTTGGTAAACTTTTTTCTCTTGTAGGGGTCCTTCAGTTGACTGATGTGAGTTAATTATTTAGAGAATGAGAGTTTTAGAAATGCGACTTTTTTAAAAAAAGGATTATTTTTGTTTGCCCTTTTTCTGTTCTGTGATGGGAGGTCCTTCAAAATTGACTGTGATTTCACATTTTCATGTTTGGTTTTGTCTGTCCCTTGCCTACCAAACGTCAAATTTAGGGTTGTCCAGTTACTCTGCAGTTGGATGCACTTCTCACCCTTTGCTGTGGAGGTTCTTATTCTCAGAATCTACTTGCAGTTTTCAGGGTCTGTTTGTTGTTGTTGGCTTTTATTCTTTTTCCTGGCTATTTGATTTCAGCGCTTCCTCTGAGAGAGGGCATGTGGGGGAGAGAGAGATTGGGTCTCATTCAGCATGTATTTCTGTGTATTTAGACTTTAGAATCCCCTCTTTTCTGTTCCCCTCCGCACTCCCCCTTCCCCACCTCTCAAAAAAAAAAAAAAAGGGAAAAAAAAAGGCTCACTGGCTTGCAGAAAACAGAGCTCTTTTAGGCAATGCTTGAAATGCGGAGGAAGGGAAGGCCAGCCAGAGCTGGAAGCTTTCTCACAGAGCTGGGTGCTGTGCAGTGGGAAATAACAGCTTCTGAGCCAGGCTACTCTTTTGATTGCCTGAAAATATGTGAAAGGACTGTTAAAAGGGAGGTGATACTTGCCATTTACACCTGTTGTAGTCCCCTACAGATTGTTCTGTATGCGAGGCTGAGGTGTGTGAAGTTGTCTGTCCCTGGTGAAAATGGGCTGGAGTGGGTCTGTCTCCACAGCCCCAGTGCTGGCTGGTGGTGAGGGACTCTGGCAGAGCTGAGGTAAGTCCCTTGGCAGAACCATCTCATGAGCGCTTTCCATCACCAGCGGTGCCCAGCCGGAGAGCCACAGTGCCGGCCAGCCCTTACCCATGCTCCTGTGCTCTCCTTGCTGTAAGGGAGGCAAACCTGTGTTGTCACCTAATGCAAACATGCCAGACCTTACAAATGACCTCGGGAACACTCAGGTTGCTTCTGAGTGTAATTGGGAGGGGAGAGAGTCACGCTGAGGCCGTGCACCTGGCAGTACATGCTGGGGAGATGCAGGCTCTGCAGTTTGTGAGGGAGATGCGAGCTCAGTGCCGAACCTGTGCCGGAGCACTGCCTGGTTGCAGAGGAGCCATTTCACTGCCTGCACCTTACACACAAAGGTGTTCCTGGCTGAGGGTTTGGGGGCTGAGGAGGAGGAGGAGGGGTGAAGGTTTTGTTTTTGTTTAATTTGGGACCTTTTGTTTCCTTAAAGCCTGTCAGCTTAGCAGGATGAAAAACATGGTTAGAGTGTTTTCTTCACTTGGCCACAGCTTACAGAGGAGCAAGCAGATAAGGGCCAGCTGTTGTTCCATTTGCTTGCTTAAACAAAACCCGCTGTAGCATGCATGGCGGCTGCAGCACCTTGCAAGGAAAGCAAGAAGAGGATATGGCTTTTGTGTGCTGCTTCTTTTTAATTATCAAGAAATTATTTCTTCTCTTGGAGAAAAGATGAATTTTTGGTCACACCTTGCAGTCTGCTCTCTGTGGTTTTGTACCACATCCGTTGTAGAAAATGAGAGATTAGGGAATTCCAATAATTTTATGTAATATAAAAGCTTCTCATTGAACTGTGTTTTCTAAATTCTTTGGCAGCTTCCAGAAATGTAAAATAGAATAAGAAAGTAAACAGCATTTCCCTACACTGTTGACACTGGGATGGCAGGGGAGTGTGTGTGGGGGATGAATTCCCTCCTGGAAGTTGTTTATAAATAGCATGCTCTGCCCTGCTCCGTGTGTGTGTGTTCTGCTTCTGTTAGTTAGCAGAAGTGAGTCGATGCTTTCCTGTCTGGCAGTTCAGTGACTTAATGCATGTTTGAGTAGCTGGCCTCACTGTTTTATTGCTACACATGCTTTTCTATGGAAAAACTGAGGTGGGCAATGCAAATGGAACCACAACTCATGTCCCTGCCTTCCCTTTCATTTCCTCCCCTCTGTTCTCTGCTCTCCTTGGCATGTTGTTTTTCCTCTGGGTGTTTCTCCTTACTGCTTTCCCCATGCTGTGCAGGAACATATTGAAGCTGAGCACTGTGAAAGGACTCTTCTCTAGTCACTCTCCTGTTGTGGACCCTCTGAGCTGTGTACAGAAGGAAATTGCTGTGGTCTTGGTAATTGTAGTTAAGATTCTCCTTGCAGCCAGCTTCCTGTATGAGGCATTGCTGCTGTAAAGTATTGTTTGAGTGCCAGTGAGGGGATTGTCCATGGCCAGAAGTGCTGTTAGGCTGGCAGTGGGTAATTAATGTGGAAGCAGGTGGGTTGAGCAAAGCCCATCAGCATCGACCTGGAGGAGCAAACACTGGCCTATTTAAGGAGAGAAGGAGCTGCCCTGACACACTATGCTTGGGAGCCAGGTATTCTGAATTTTGTATTTATGACTTCCTCATTTGAGGCATGTTGCCAGAGGGGCTTTCACCTCTGCTAGTAGACATCTCTAGCTGTTGAAAAGGTCTAAGTGTCATTATGAGAGTTTATGGCACAGTTGCCTCAAGTATTCCATGGAATAAAATGCTCT
Source organism: Dendrocincla tyrannina (assembly GCA_035047865.1). Classification (NCBI taxonomy): domain Eukaryota; kingdom Metazoa; phylum Chordata; class Aves; order Passeriformes; family Dendrocolaptidae; genus Dendrocincla; species Dendrocincla tyrannina. The sequence goes on from JAWWMP010000116.1 coordinate 102,002,413, forward strand.
TCTGTTGGTTCAGAGAAGATAGGGCTGAGCTGCCCTGGAACCAAGTATAAGCCAAAGCTGGCCGAGATGTCTTTTGCAGCTCAAGCTCAAGCAATGTTGTCTTCAGTAAACATTTAAGAGACAGGGCTCTCCTTGTCTGTTTTAATGCCAGTTAAATGATTTTTAGTCAGGAAACGCAAGTTGTGCTTTCTGGGATGAAGTTCAGTCCCTGCCTGTGAATGTCTGTGGTATGGAAACAGGCCATGATACAGAGCGATTGTAACAGATCAGTGGGGTTTGAGAGATGAGGAAGTAATGTCCAAAGTTGAGTTACAATCCCAAGTTGTTGAAAAGAAACACTGCACTACTGCTAGATCACTCTGCCATCTAAAGGCATTGGACAAGCCTTGATTCTTGTGTTGATTCTGTTCTCAAAAGCATCCATTGCTGTCAAATGGTCTGAAGGGTAATTGGAAATTCTTTTGGATGCCTCCAAAAGGGACAGATTTTTAAATATAGGTACAGACCCTAGCAATGAGAATTGAATGGAAAAATTATGTTCATCTAGTGCTATGACAAGCAGCTCTGCGTTACTTTTTCTACTCCTGTGTGATATACATAAGGGAAGAAAATTGTCTTGCATAGATAATTACTGCAGCACAATGATGAGTTTGCAGTGCTTTGCAGGCAAAAGAAATTTGCTGTCTAGATAAGGCATCTCTCTGCAAGTTCTCTGGTGGTCTCTCTGTTCAGTCCAACATGAAGAGCTATTCTGGTTTGGTTGGGTAGATAAGCTTGCTGTTCATTTTGGCAGCATTCAGCTCACCTGATCTCACTTTGCCCAAAAGTCTCTTTGGGAAGACTCAAATCTGTTAAAATTGTTCTTCCTAAATTCCGGTGAAAAGGAAAATGTTGGTTGATTAGGGTGATCATTTAGTGTCAGTGTGACCATTTTATTCCTGTGAAACCTTGTGGAATTACAGGTGCAAGGAGTGGCTTGCCAGCATGAAGGTGTCAAAATAACCTTGTGTAATTAGGGCTGGGTTTGTGTGTGGGTGTGAGTCCTACACGGGTCCATAAGACTGCAGCCAAAACAGAAGTTTGAGGTTTATGTCTCCTTTTGGAAATCACAACTCTATAAAATTAATCAAATGCAAGAGTACAGCAGTTCCTTTTATCTTTTTAAGACCTTATTAATGACTGTCTTGGACATAACTGTATTTGAAATCTTGCACCTGTATATGTGGTAATATTACCTGTATGTCTCTAATATCTCTAACCAGTATAGAAGAGATGGTATCAAGTATATGTAACAACTGCTGCGAGTGGATTTTAAACTGATTAACTTCTGTGGTTGCTGAATTTTTTTAGACTATGACTCTTATAAACATGTAATTGCAACAGCCAGGTATTTTTGTTTGATGTTTGCTTACCTTGATGTTTGTTTTGGTTTTTTTCTGCCCACAGGACTAGAGTGAAATTGGAAAGCCTAGAAGATGCTTATATTTTAAGGGGAAATGATGACTCTCTTTCTGATAAGCATGGATGCCCAGCCTATGTGAGTCCAGAGATCTTGAACACAAATGGCAGCTACTCTGGCAAAGCAGCGGACGTATGGAGTCTAGGTGTCATGCTTTATACCATGTTAGTTGGACGCTATCCTTTCCATGACATTGAGCCTAGTTCCCTCTTCAGCAAGATCCGTCGTGGGCAGTTTAACATTCCAGAAACTCTATCCCCCAAGGCAAAATGCCTCATACGTAGCATACTGCGTCGGGAGCCATCAGAAAGGCTGACTTCACAGGAAATTCTGGACCATCCATGGTTTTCTACAGATTTTAACGTATCAAATTCAGGATATGGTGCTAAGGAAGTATCAGATCAACTGGTGCCTGATGTCAACATGGAAGAAGACTTGGACCCATTCTTTAACTGAGCACAAAGACTGGTGTTCAGAAGGTACACAACCTGGAGATGAACACATGAAGGAGCCCTTCCTGACCACGTTAAATCACATCCTGCATCAGCCTAGCTTGGTAGCAAAAGACACTCAGAGGTCCTCGGGTTGAGAAGGAACCTCCACAAGGAGCTAATATAACAAATGTAGCATGGGGACAGATTGGGGGGGCGGGGGGAGCTTGCTATCAGGTTAGATTGATTTGGAGGAGAAAAGGCAGCATGGAGCAATTGTAGCTTCTCACCTTTTTGGAGCCAAGGAGACTGCACATGCCAATTCTGGTGCAGCTGTATCACTCCTGTTTCTGTTCCATTAAAAACAGTGGTAACTCACAACAAATAAAAACGTTTTTGCCTCAGCTCACATCTTGGCATCGCACTGTTAGATATTTAACTTCAGCCATTATTCAGGGAAAGTACAATTGGCTTACATTTTTTTAATCGGATGTCTAATAATTAATGGGATTAATATAAGAAAAAATTAGGTGCACAAAGACGGACATGAAAAGTGGGTGCTAAAAACAAACAAAATTTCAGTTCATGTCTCTTGATAGCTATTTTCAACTCATTTCTTCTAAATAAACTACTTAATATTCTTGTCAGGAAATGACATTTTAATGCTTTGTTCCCTTAAGGGGAAGTAACTGTCATTTAACAGGCTGTTCTGTTTTGTGTCAAATGGTTTGTTGCAGGAAGCTATTATAACTCGAACTTCCAGATGCATTACTGCTATAATGGGGGGGGGAAAGAAGAAAACTGTATTTTTTTTTTTTTAAAGATATGAGATACTGGCTTCCATATCTGCCATGCTGCACGTATATGACTAGAGAGGGCAGAAAGCCCCTAACTGTGTCTTTATCTGAGAACCGATCTCTTCTTTACTGACTGGCCCACATGTAAATAGAGGGCTCTTTATTATTGAAGAAGAGTATTGTGGGTTTTTTCTTTGAATTCCTTTCAACTTGGGAAAAGAATTGTTTGGTTTTGATTTTTGTTTATGTCCAGACTAAGAAATAAGAGGGTATTAATAAGCTGAACATTTATATTACAGATATTCCTCTTGAAACATACACAGTAATATGCACCTTTTGTATTGTCAAGACTTATTCTATTTATTGAAGAAAATGTCACAGTAGTGATGTATTAAGCCAGTACTTCAATTACGGGTTGACTTGGGATGACATGTTACATGCTGTAGTTAACACACTTCTTTTCTGTTCAGGTATTTCTGTCCCTAAATAACTTTTTATTTAGCTTCTTTTTTTTTTTTCCCCCTAGATAGCTTTATTTGATTTAGACTGGCAAATGTTTTTATTACTGCTTTTATATTGCTGTATGATATTGAAATCTCTTCGCATAAATATTTGTGTTTCCAGTACCTCAGTTGTTCTGATATTACTGCCTGTATACGTTTTGTGAAGTGGTCATGTTTTTTGGGTAGGTACATGTGGACTCTGTAGTATGTAAATGTTACTTGAATTTGTGCTTAATTATAGTATGTGGCATGTGCGTACAGCTACTTGGCATTTGACGTATGGATGCTATTTGCCTGCCTTGCAGGAAAGTTATGGTCCCACTCTCAAGAGGATGTTTCACAGTTCTTTATCAAGAGACAAAGCTAGCTGCAGCTGACCTGCCTTGGTTCTATTTTGGTAACTAAGAATATAAAGGAGTAATGTTTTTACACTCTGAAGATGGTGCTGTGTCAAGAAGGACTTTTTTTTATTTTGTAAGTACCTTATAGGAGGAAAGATTGGTGATGTGCATGGTGGGGTTTTACTGCCTCTGGTGCTTTGTCATGTATTTGGTTTAATGTTTTTGTCCTAATCTCTTCAATAAATAAAATTGTGCATATTTAACTAAACTTCATTGGTGAACTATGTTCTATGTTCTTACTGAATGGCTGAATGTAGGATCACTTAGCTGGTATTTTTTTGTGTTGCTTACAAGCTCTTGCCAGAGTGTGAGCTGAGCAAGCTTAGCCACCTACATTTACAAGCAAACACTGCAAGCCTTTTCATCAAAAATTTTATCATTTGCTATGAGTAAAACTGGCTTTTATTTTATTTTGGCTTATCTCTAGCCCATTTACTTTCCAAGAAGAGTATTGAAATGTAGTGAGAACTTTAGTGCTTAGAGTCTTTTTGGCTGGTGAAGAGAGATACCAAAATGGAGCGAGCAGGCACTTGCACTTTCCAACATCCCAGAGGAATGTGCATCGTGAATTTTCACCTCAGTTCCAGAAAGGATGAATCTGTATTAGCACCTCCTGATTTATGGTCCTTTACTTAAGGCCAGATTGTGTTTCTGTCACTCATCTTCAATAATAATTAAAAGATGCAGATAGTGGCATCATGTATAAGTGCATTGTGGCATAATAATGTGTTTTGTGAATGTGAGTCAGGACAGTTGAATCTTGGTCCATTAAGAAAAGACAGTTTGAATTGGGCTTTGATTTGAACCATCATGCAGCTGTTTTCAGCAGGCCTGTAGTTTGAAAAATCTGAGGGTGGCTGACGATTGTCGCTGAAGAAACCTGAAAGCCTTAAACCTCCCCTTTGCAAGCGTATTGCACCAAAACTCCTAACACAGGGTTTACTGCCAGTCTGGTTAACTCTACTACATGATTTCATCCTAGGTAATTCCTGGCATATGTTGAATATTTGAGTTGGTAGGTTGAGAATTAAAACTGTTGATTATAGCACGAACCAGAAATGTTATTAACATGTAGAAACACTTGAAGATCAGTTTTTAAATGATCTGTATGCCTGCAGCCAAAGTTTAAATTACTTGAAATTCTTTCAAATCAAACTCCCACAATAAATGTGCTTTATAGAAAAAAGCAGATTGTAATCAGTCAGAGAGAGAAGGGGAGCACTGAGAATTTCCCTCTCCCCCACTTAAACTTATGTGAACAGCTTCTGTTCTGTTTGGGTGGAAGTAGTTAGACCTTATTTTCCAGCAACCTGCATGCTTGCTTTTTCACTGCCAGTAATTATATGAAAAATGCAGCTGACTAATGATTGCTCGTTTGCAGTGAATTTTTTACTTGAGGCTAAAGCTTTCTCGGTGTTGCTGCAGCGGAATCCTTTGGCAGCTGAAGTCAGCTTTATAAAATGCTGAAGGGGTGTCTTGTTTTTGGAGCTTCCTTGTCCCTAAAGTGAAACCCAAGAGAGGGATTTGTGATTCAAACCGCTGATTTCTGGCTCTTTTTTTATTTCTGCTTCATGGGCAGTGCTAGTCGAGTACAGGTAATAGCACTGCTTGCTGCAGAAATGCCTGGACAGCTTTCTTAGTGCTGCTCAACCCTCGATTTGGGCAGCAACTGCAGTGGGATGCAGGATTTTGTTGAGTAGGCTGTCAGATAGTCTTAGCTGCGTCTTGGTCCTGGAGAAAAGGATGATCATCTCACAGCTATGCTGGGTGAAAAGTCATGTCTTACAAACAAAAACATTTCACAGAATATGATCCAATGACAGACTTAGGGAGCAGAGGCACTTCATCCCTTCTGTCTCCTCTACCTCTCCCAACTGACAAAAGAAAAAAGAGTTTATTTTTAGCACGACTATATACTACTACTGTATATTTTGTCAGTGCAGCACTGTATGTGATTTCAAGCCTACAGGCTTTTCATCAGGACTGCACAAACAAGTGACAATTATTCCTTTGGCACCATGATGTCATATAACCTGATCCCTTAGCCTCGCTGAGGTGTGCATATGTGATAAACAAGTAAGTTAAAAATATATTCTCTTGTAGATGAAATAACCTTGGTAAACTTACGTTTCTGAAAAGAAAAAATGAAAAAAGCCCTACCCAAGCCCCTAAAACCCCAAACCACACCTTTCTGGTAGTCAGAGAGGAAGGGCATGAAATGTGATGCCAAAGAAAAATTATTAAGAAGGGAAAAGAAATAACACTCTTCATCCTGAAATGATTGTGTTGAAATTTGGAAATGTATGAGTGAGCTCTGTGACTAATAGCATAATGAATACCAAAAGAATCAGTAATGATCAGTTCTTTATTCTTAAAGTTTTGGCTAAGTTTTCTATGAAAAACTTGCTAATTTAATAAGTGACAGTCTAGCTAGCAACTTAACTAGCTTGTAACTGTCCTTTCAGTAGAAGCAAATGTTGAAAATTGGTAACATGGTGAGACAAATTGAAATCAAAGTGTAAGTTAAATAGGGTATAAATGACCTGTAATGTGGTGCAATTCCCCTGGAACAGGAAAACCATCTGAGGAAAATTTCTTTAAAGAAACCAAAACCCAAACTTAAATCAGGCCAGTTCTGCAACTGACTTTTGCTTTTTCCATTGTTTTTGGTCTTTACATTCTCTACTAGTTTCTGTGCCTCCATTTTGTATTTTTTGATTTCTGAATTAATCAAATTTAAACTATTGGCTTGAAATTGTGATCCTCTGGAGATGCTTTCCAGAGGCCTCTGTAACAAAGTTTGAAACTCTAGACCATGTTTGCCTTGGAAAGTTTTAAGTATATTGGTGAATATATGTAAATGTGAGGAAAAATACATTTACAGTGATGGTAGTGTAAATTCTGAGAAGTGAATTTGATATTATTTGTGCTGATGTAAATGAGTGGAATCCATTTCTTAAGGGCCTGAATGGGCCTGAGTTCTGTGCTGAGAGGTGTCATTTATTCTCTTTATTACTCAATTTATATTCATTTAGACTCCTCCCAAAAACTGGCTCAGTACAGAAATTGATCCCTTTGTTCTGTCTCTCCTGCCTGCTTCACCCAGCATCCATAGCCAGCAGGGGAAAAAGGAAATAATCTTGGCATGGCAGCTAGTGGAAAGTAATAGGTTAGTTGCTGCTGCACTTTTTCTGCTCAAGAGATTAAAGCATTGCAAAGCTGGTGCTGACATCATTCCAAGCGCACAAAAAGCTGACGTCAGTTGTACAGTATACTGCAAGGTGTTTATCTCCATCTGATTAGATTGGCAAAATGGGTACTGCAAAAGCAGCACACAAAGAAGGAAATGGTGTTTGTCCATGCTTTCCACTCTCCCTCTGACATCAGAGTCAGTCCTGGAAAGATTGAAACGTGCTCAATAAGGCTGCTGTAAAAATCTGGTGCTACCACTGAGCTTGACTTTTTTTCATCTAAATCTCCAACATCAGTGTTGAGTATGCAGTTTGTTTGAAGTGGGTGTTGGGTCCTCCTCACCCTCCTCACAGGTGAGTCCAGATCTGAACTTTTGGCCTTCTCAAAGCCCATCAAAGTGACAAAGTAAGAAGGGACCCTGTGACACAGAGTACATACACTCCTTTTTTGCCTGCTTGCCTAAGTGTGGGTCATTGGTCACCAAAGAAGACAGAATTGCTACCGGTCAGTGACCAGCAGGGTGGGAGGCTGCTGGCCCTGCCTACTACCCTAACTGCTATGCCCTGCCTGTTGCCCTGCCTGCTGACCAGAGCATGCTGGCAGCACCAGCTGCTGCCATGTTAAGCATAACTTGAAGCCCAGGTTACGCTGCCTTTGCTTCCCCTGTTTGCAGGAGTGTGCTGGAGATGTGGAGGGCAGAAACAAAAAGCAAGTATCTTCGTTCAGCTGTGACCAAATGGGCTGTTACAGACAGAAGTGTTCACCCATAACTGCAAATTCCTGCAGAAAGAGGACACCTGGCAATAGTGTGTTCCACGGGTCAAGCCAAGTTCTTCAAGGTATGGGGCAGAGGTGGGTAAGTGCTCATGCTGAGACCTGACTCCTTTTTTTCTTCCCACTTAGTTCATTGTTTCTCTCATAACAGTTTATGGTTAAAATTTGGTCTAATTCAGTCACTGGAGATAAGGTTAAAATTTAGACATGCATTTTTGTCAGAAATAGAATATTCTGCATTGAAAAAAATGGTCAAATCCATGCAGTTGTGGTTTAATTTTAAGATCTCAGTATCAGCCTGCTAGAAGAGGGGGGCTCATGCTTACTGGTCACAAATGGGCATTTTATTACTTCATACCTGATTTCTACTTTCTCCTATGTGTAATCACCACAACTAGAGATTATTGGTAATTTCTAAGTGTTTGTCATTGCTAATCAAACATTTTAGTTTTCACATTAGTAAGAAATGTGCCTGTTCCATGCCTTTAGAGCTGCTGTAAGATGGAGTGTATCGGTGGGTAAAAATTGCAGCTCTCCTGGGTACTGAGTTTCTGACAGGGCTCCAGCTGCACTGGGGTAAAAAGACTTTACTACATACGAACTTTTTATTAGAATAAACGTTGCTTCTAAAGTTACATAACATGCCTACTCTCCTTGGTAGCTCAAATCAAGGCCAATCAAATCAAGCTGCTCAAGATGAGTAAGTACATGCATATTTTACCAGTTGTTGCTTTTTAAAAACTCTCTAATTCAGTCAAAGGAACATATCTTGGAAGAGCAAAAGCATGATTGCAACAGAGAATTTATGGCAGAGAAAGAAAAACCATCTTTGTTTTTTCTTTTCTTTTTCTATTCAACATGATGAGAGGTGTTGACAAAATCCATTTTCTTGGTACTGTGTAGAATATCGAGTCTTTGCCCTGTCTGAGGAGCTGCTAACATGAATAACCAGTGATCTCATGTAACCTCAGGACAGCAGTGAGATTTGTCAGAAAGTTCTCAATGTGCTGTCTTTAATTTAAAAAAGGAACATCAGCAGTATGAAATGCATGATTCAGAGAAATCCACTGACATTTTGCTATTGTCTGCAGCTGATAAAACTGGAGTAGTCAACATCGCCTGATTTCATCCCTGCTGATTGATCAGGCCATGAGTATAACCCACATTTTACTGCAGGATGGAATTTTTCCTGGATAAATTTAGCTGTGAGTAGAAAGCCAGGACAAGATCAAGGTTGTATTTATGTCCTCAGAGCACAGAAGATGCAGAGTGATTGTCCTCTTCCTCTTTTTGTTTTTTTTCTTTTTTCCTTTTATGAGTAGTCTTTTTGCATAGGTAAATGTAAGGAAGATAATGCCCTTTGCGCCTTCTGTAGGAGAAACAATGTTGAGCTATTCCAGAATAATACCACATGCCAACCTGTCAGGGGCCAAGTGGTATTTTGAGTTCTACTTATTTGATAGTTGAGCAAGGGCTAATCTCTACCTCATTTTTTCCATCAAGCATACTGGGATTGTACAACTGATTTTGCAAAATGCCATGATTTAACAAGCTCTGCTCCTTTTTGCACAGGTCTTCTTCAACAACATCATCAACACTTTCTGTAGTTAGTAATTTTTAGAGAAATTAAATTTTTAGGTTTTGGATAGTCTTGGCCATAAATAAGTCTTGAAGTTAACAAATGTAACAGATGTGGAGTATTTTATGCAAGCAGTCATAGACTTTTGGTAATGTGTTTTCCTAAATTACAGAACAAAGATGAAAATCTCTCCATCACTGGTTTAAACAGTTTTATCTTCTGACTTTTTCCACCCTGCCAATACACTTTGTTTTTATTTAGAACAACTGCAATTGTAAGTGACACTTGCTACCATGGGGTTTGTGCTGCCAGGTCACTCAGTGCATTTGGAGGCCACCATGGTGAGGACACACCATAGATGTAAGGGAAAAATGTGTGTGTTGTATATTAAAACCAAATGCTATCTATCTCAGAAACACCAGATATTTCTAAAGGATAGAAGGTTTCTCATCTTCTTTCTAATGGTAGTTGGGATTAAGAGACTCTAAATGTTGCTGCTCCCATCCATAAGTAATGCTTCCAATATTGTAGCTGCTGGATGTCAATTGCTCAAAGAAGTGGAAACCACTCTTTCAATACTTCTGTGCAACTTCTTGACACCATCAATTTAGTGTGAGTTCCAGTCAGCAGAATCAATACCAGATATAATCCCCAGAGACCTGGGAAAGACTTTTCATGAGGTTAGTAGGTAGGCTGTAGTCTTCGTTGTCCTGAGGGGGAATCATAGTGCTCTTGATGCTGAACTAGACCGAAGACTCTGATATTTAGGGCAGTTTCAAAGCTTGTTCCAAGATTGTTTTCACAAGAAAAGGTTACTCTGTCAGAGCACAGCAGGGAAGATTGGCTGCACTTCCGGAGTCATATAGTCAAGCCCAAGCTTTGTTCTGCCTCAGCTCTTAAATCAAGTTCCTCACAGAGGGGCAGAGAAACCCATGGCCAGCTTTACATGTAACAGGGAGGACAAAGACAAGATTCAGACCATCTAATGCTATTGAAGCTGAGAGTAGTGGCTTATACAAGTGGAATTTGGGGGCAGGGTTTATCCAGCTAAATGTTGACAACTATATTTCTCTCTGCTGACCATAAAAGGAGCTCAGCATGACTAGCTCAGTCATAGATGTCTAAAGTTAAATGGGATTAATCATCCCTGCTTGCCAGAGCCCCAATTGATTTGCATTCACAGAAATGTCTTGTTCTCTGAGATACACCAGGTATCCAAGATATCTGCACAAGACTTTCCGATGTGACACAGAAGCTATGGAAGAAGGATCTCTTGTGAAGAGACAGCTAGAGATGTGGTGGAGTGCCCTCGAGCATCTCAGATGGCAGTGGGTGGACGCATCTATATGGACAACTATGTAGGGTGGTTCAGAAACCTTTAGCTTTTGTAAACCTGAGGCTCAGAACACTATTCTGTCATTACCTTGAGAGTTTCCTAGGTGCCAGGACTTGGCAATTTTAAAAAATGTAAATACATGTGTAATTGATGTGGAAAAATGCTTCCCGTCCCTCTTCAGAAATGGTCACTTGTGAAACAAGCTTGCAAATGTTGTTGGCCCAGAAGGGTTTCAGGCCGAAGGAGCCTGACCCTTATGTAAAATGTGAATAAGCACTCAGCCATGGGCACACATGGGCTGATTTAAGCCTTTTACGTCTAGCAGTCACTGGACAAAACACAGAAATAAACTCAACTGCAGAGAAAGCATAAATCATCATCATGAAAAATAGTAGTGATGAATGTTGATACATTAAGATATACTGGGAGACTGAATAAAAGATCAAGAGCAAATGCATTTATTTACTTTTTTATAGCATGTCACTATTTCATTTTCCTCCAGTTACCCCTCCATGTAGGGTGTGCTACATGGAGCACACTTAACCACCTGCAAAGTAGAGAAATTAAATGCTTTAGAAAAGCATTTTCCATTTCTTCACTTTAGTGTCCACTAGTGGATGTTCTCTCTGGCTCCAGAAGCAGCTGGTGTAACTCACACAGCTCATTAAAAGTGCCTTGTGATCCTCTCTGTTGTGTACATGGCACTTTAACCTGTTTGCTCTTGGACTTTCTCCTCCCACAACCTCCCTCAAAAACAAGTTGCTTTTTATTTGGGAAAGAGATTTGTGTGTTGTCAGAGAGGAAGATTCAAATTGGGCACAGCATCATAAATACAACACTTGCAAATCTCTCTGGTTTACAACAGTAGGAAAATGAGTTCCTAGCATTTGCTAATACTTATCCAGAAAAGTGTGTTCATTAAACAATGTTAGTGTTTTTCTTCTCTTAAAAGCCAAACTATGGTATGAGGCAGCCTTGTGTTTAGCAGTTGCTCACTGGCTAAAAATCCTATGGCAACCAATAAATGGAAGCCAAAAAAATGTTGCAATATTATTTTAGAGGACTCATCTGCTTATTTTTACAGTTAGCCTTGCATAACCTTCTGCATTTTTGGACTCTGTCTTATGTAGAATATTTCTTAAAGTTTCCATTTATTTCAATTGTGCACTGCACATTAGGAAAACTCCTAAAAGAATTAGAAAAAATGAGTCACAAATACTTTCCCTTTATGATGTTATCCTGCCCTTCTATAACCTATTTATGTGCTGGCCTTACATAATACTTATTTGGTGTTACAGTTTTGCTGAGGATCTAACACTAATTTCTTAATCTGCAAAGCAACCGTGAAAGCAATGTCATGATGGTAGCTTGAAATGAATTTGCTTCCTGGGATTTAAACATGTGAACACAACAAAGGATGTCTGGCTTCCATCTGATGACCAGAGCTCTGTTTCTAGCTCAAGCCATCACATCCCCATCTCAAGAGCATGTGGAGTTTGGGTTGGTCTTTTTTTTCTTTCAGTGTGGTTGTGAGAATGTGTGTTTATAAACAATGAAAAGGAGTGTAATGGTAGGTTTTAAATTATGTATGAAAAAATATGCTACATATGAGTGCAGCTCACGTGTTCGGTGTATGCCCATCTCTGTGTTACCCTGGCATAGCTAATAGTTACCAGCAGAATAACAAAGACTACATCTCTATGATTGGGACTTGATACATATAGTACCTGAGCAACGATATATTTCACTCCTCCCACAAAAATAGCAACAAAATCCTGACAGCCTGTTAATCTGTAGCCAATGGCATTGTGGTACATGAATTGCTTCAAGGCAGCTCTCTATAGATTGGCTGGTTCACGCCTGATGTTGCAACCCCATCACACATGATGAATTGCACATGCAACTCTTGCAAAATTGCATTCTGAGTAAATAAAGACTTAGAACTTTTTTTCAGTCTTTCTTTAGCAAATGGGATCTCACATAGAATGGAGATGGATGAGTTTGCGTGTCTGCATGTGTGCTTAAGGCTGTGCATAAATGAAAAGTCCTAAATGAGGGAGTGGGTGGGGACATACCATCCTGCTGCTCGCATATCTCTGCACCAGGCTGTGTAAGAAGCTGAAACAGGAAATAATGACATATCCCTTTGTAGCTTTAGAGCATCCCTGATAGTTTCTTCACCAGGAAGAGCTTGGAAAAGGTTTGGCATTTCTCTAGGCTGTAGATTTTCAGCAAGCTCTGTGTGCTGTTTGAAATGGAGGGTGCTGATGGGAGGTGGCAGCACCCTGTCCTTCACCTTTTTGGGAAATCCTTGTCCATGCAAATATACAAGTTTTGTAATTGAGACTTTTTTTTGCCTTGTGCATATATAGAAAACTGACAGGTGAACCAAACAGTTCAGTTCTTGGATTCCTTAAATACCCTCAGGAAGGTTTCATGACCCTGAGCTTTAGGTTTCTGCAGGAAAGATGTCTCAGTTACTGACAGTTCATGGAGACCTGATCAGTCCAGCCTGTGGGGCCTAGAGAGTGATTAACCTTATCCCACAGCAGACACTGATTAGATGAGTGGTGCCCTACACCCATCACCCAGAAACTATTTTGTTTTTTAAAACAGGAATGAAAACATGTAGCTCAAATCTAAAAGGCAACATAATAGTCACCAGAAATCAAGAGGGCTGTATCCTACTTCTAGCCTGACACAAAGGCTGAGAAAATAAATGCAATAATTTACGTTCCCATTGATTTCCATGGGCCTTGAGCAAGGACATTAGCACAGGAAATAAGTGTGTGTGCAAACAAATATTTTTACACAATCAAAAAATATGCATTTAAAGATAAGGTAGCATATACCTCTTTATATGCTAAGCCTATTAAAATGTGAACTAGGATTGCAAGTTTTTTGGGACGAGGACAGGGTTTTTTTAATCTGTGTTTGTATATAGCAGCATAATAGAGTCTGGATATGCCTAGAACTGAGGGTCCTTCTGACTACTGAAGTAAAACTAATATATTAGAATGATTGAATAGTTTTGGGATCAAGTACAGTATGTCCTATCTTATGAGATCAGCAGCCTCCTATTCTTCAGACAAGGCATCTGCTGTGTTCTAATTGAATTGTTTGCAGTTCTTTTGTACAAAGGAAACAAATTTTATCTATGAACTTTAGCTGCAACTGACCTAGTATTGCAAACCCCATTTCTCACAGAACCTAAGCAGGTTTTAACCCAGCTTTTGAAAAGAAAGCAAAATATGATAATCTATTTCAGCAACTGGACTCAGAAGATAATCTATTAAGGGTAAATGAAAATAATGGAATAATTTTCCTTCTATGGTCTTGCTCTGAAAAAAGGTCACATAACAATCTTGGAAACTGAGGTATTGTTTATCATTTTAAATGCTCCTCAAACTTTGGAATATCAGTTCAAGAAAAGCATCCAGTATATTTTCTGAAAGTTTTCTTTAAAGCAATAGTATTTTTAGTTATATTATTAGTTATTTAGTTATATATGCATTACATTACACACTATATTACTATACTTCAGAGCAAGCAATCATCTTCAGATTAATGAGAAAAAAAGAGATAGCAGAAGTTTTATGAAGTTTTATGTTTATTTTTTATGAATTTTAAATTTAATGGTTTGATAAATGTGGTTCACTGGTTTATAAAACCAAATGGAGTGTGACGCTGTCAACAGTGATCCTTCCTGACCCACACTGATATTTTGTACAGTCCTGTTGGGTTTATTGCAGTTGTTCATTTTATGAATATATTTATTTAAGCTCAGTCCTGAAAAGTTGTTGAAATACTACCAGAAACAAGGCCGTTGTCATGATAGTCATAGTCATGAAGCTCTGGTTGCAAGGTGCCTGTGCCACCCTAATGAGCTGCCCCACTGATCTGTCTCCAATGTTTGGACCTGATTGCAAATACTCCAGGGCAAGAATTCTGCAAGGGTGTTCTCAGGCTGTAGAAAGCCTGCAAAGCCCCAGCTTGGGGTCTCAAAGCACATACTCACCTGAAGCCAGCACTGGCAGACCCAGGTGGCCACCAGCCCACTGTATGCAGGGCTGTGTTTAGGAGAGTCCTGAGAGGCAGTGCAGTGCCTCGGTTTTGCAGCACATCCCCAACCCAACCTTGAGATAGTTTCATGGAAAAAGACGTGCTGTGAGGGAAAACTCAGTATCTTCATAAGGTGAAGGTATGATGTTCTCTTGTTTATAAACCAATATGGTGTTTCTTGTGGTAGGAAATGCTATTGTAAAGTAATGTTGTGTCAAATTGCCTCTACTTAGCGCTTGCTGGAGGTTAATGCAATACACATTTACTGTTCTCTTAATTATGGTAGGTTAATTATTACAAACCTCTCTTCCTACTGAGGTTTCTTTTATTTCATATTTCTTCTCAAAATGAATGGCCTTCATGAAGGGAAGGTTGCAAAATAGGGCAAGAAGAGTAGAGGTTAATTTATATTAAAAAAAATAAATTAAAATGTGGAATTAGGCAAAGAGCAATGCAGAGCACTCTCTCCTCCCCTCTCACAACTAATTACATTCCACAGTTCCTTTTTTTTTTCTTTTTAGCTAATGTGTCACTTGTCTCACCTGCCACAGCGATGCACAGTTCCCAGTAAACGCATTCAAGAATTTCATACATTTGCAAGACATCTTTCCAGCTTGTATTGTAGTGATTTCTCCTCTCATCTCTTAGCCATTGTTTTGTAGCTTTAGTATTTTTTTTTAAGACCTCATCTTCTGGAGTGTTTTCTTCTGTCCCTGGTTTAAACTTTATGTCTCTTATCATTGTACAATAAAACTAAAATGGCGGAAATGCAAAAAAGTATTTTCAGATGTGTTTTAAAACAACCTGTGTATGTTTTGGAGGCGTGATTTGTTTCTTATTTTTGGTGTTGAAGCTAAACTGAACTGCAAAAGCCAAGCAACATCGTAAGCACAACTCTAACTACTGTGTTATAATCTTATTTCATTCAGCTGCTGAGGGCTTATATGGCCACTGAAAGGAATGCAGGCCTGCCCAAGTACTTTTCCTGTGAAAAAATGTTAACTTTTTTCCATTCCATCCCTGGTTTTTTTTTGGTCATCTATGTTCAAGGCCAACTTTCACTGTTCACCTCAGGTGAGATACAGAAGGGCAGAAGAGGAGACTAAACTTTTATGCAATTTCTAGGCCTCTCAGAAATTATATCCTTTAAGAGTAATGGATTTTAAAAAGTTTTGTGGTTTAATAATATATACATGATTTAATAATAGACATTATTGCTTTGCAACTCAGTATTCCTCTGCAAAATATCCCAAATGTCAGGAATAAAACATAATAAAAATAATGCACTTAATCAGAGCAACCTGAAAAACCCTTAGCTGGCCATTTTGCACCAGGAACTCTCAGGAGTAAAGATCCCATTTCTCGCCCATGACATGTTGGAGATTGCTGTTAAGTTCCAGACCTATGTTCAGAAATTCAGAAATAAGTGCCTCATGTTGAGTTTTGCTATCATTTGGGCCATGGTGCTGGACAATTTACTACTTCATAATTTAATAGTTAATTTAATTTTAAGTATTTTGTATTACTATTTGTTTTTATGAATGAGTTGTTTTAAAATTATATTGCATCTATGCAAATATTCCATATAATTATAACATATAGTACATGTTATATATTAAAATTAAATATTTTAATATATAATGAAACAATATCTTGAGATATATTTTTGCATAAGTGTAATTTGAAATTACTTACATATTTATATCTATGTATTTATATACAGAGAAAACCAAAGTCTATTCTGTGGTCTCTTCTGTTCAGCTTGATAAGGGAAAAGAGTTCTCATGTTGCATGACACGGGGCTATTTCATCAGCCTGCTCTGTGTTGTCCCTTTCGTATAAACAGGGTTGAGCAGAACAACTAGTGAGAAAGGAGCAGGTTGCAGATTCCTCATTGCACAGATTTTGCTTTCACACTGAGGAGCTTCCTGGGCAGAATGACTCAGGTGACTGATGGTATCAATGCCTAAATGAAATAGGATAACAATTTAGATGTAAGGAATGCAGCAAACTGAGAGAAAGAACTTCAATCTCCATAGTCATCCAGCATCTTTCTGATCTGAATCTATTAATTTTGCCCTTCTCTTCCCAATTCTACTTCACATTTGCTTCCTTTGGACTTTCCCCCATCCTGTGAATGGTGCTTTCACTCCTGAATTGTGAATTGAGGAATGCAATGATCTGATTAAATAAATGATCGTTAGAGAAAAATCACTATTGCACTGTTTGTCCCCTTCAAAATATGGAGTCTGAATGGGAAATATCCCTCTTTCTATTCTCTGCATGTTTGAAAAGTCATACAGAAACTGAAAAAAGCAGGCAATTTTTGATTTTTGTATTTGCCCTAAGACAGTTAAGGCTTTAAGCATGTAGCATGACCAGTATTCCCAACTCTTCTTGCATTCAATCGAATTTGAATGCACTGTATCAGAATTTCATTTAAATTTGGTAAAATTTGGCCTTTTGAAATCAGCATAAATTAGAATGTTCCAGTCAATAGTTTGTCTGACAGACAGCAAGTCACTTGATTTTTCTTTGGTATGTCTCAATCTGTTAAACAATAAGGCTTTTCTTTGTGGAAGTGGGGCTGGCATGCTTGCAGTAAGAATAAGCTCATTCTAACAGCTTTGCTTTGCTTTTCTGTTTTAGAGAGAGTTTGTAAATACACTGTATTAAAGCATGTTTATTAGCAACATGTGAACCATGCTGATAAAAGAAGAATTGACCCAAACTACTGAACCTCAATCTAATAAGATCATTGGTTATTTGTTTGGGGGTGGTGGTGGCGGGTGGTGGGGTTGTTTCTTATTTTTTCACAGGTGTTTGGTTGGTTGGTTGGGTTTTTTTCCAAGGGCATCTGAAAACAGGACTGCGAAATGCTCTATGTCAGGGAATTCTTACACCACTTTTCTACCTGAGAATGAACCAGAAAGCCCACAAGAAGGGTTGTTTTCGTCTCCTCTGGCCAATATAATTAAGCGCTAACTTCTTCATGTGGTCAGCCAAAGAGGATGTTGGCAATTACTAATCACCATCAGGAAAGAGACTAAATATGAAGCCATACATATCCAAGATACTTTCCAGGTGGAAGAATAGATTTTTATTGAGTTAAATCTTTTGTATATTGATTTTCTTAGCCTTGTTTCTCTTCAATATACTGCAGACCAGGTTCTGTAAGAGAGCACAAGCTTTGAAAGACAAACTGTCTTTGGCACAGAACTCCTTCTTAAACTGGCATCAGGATACCCCAGCTATTTCAGATTAAAATCAGGCTGATTTCTCTATTTTTAGGAGTGTTGTCCACGACTTGCAATTTTGGGTTTTACTTACAGTACTAATGCAATCAGAAAAACAAATTTACTAGCATAAACTAGTGTCATATGTCCTGCTTCTGACTCCTTATCAATTCTAATCAGTCATGTATTTTCTAAGAAGTAAAGAATCTTTGGTTGAATACTGTAAATGAATTGCAAACATTCACCAATGCTTAGAAAAACTAAGCCTAGGTTCTACATGGATTTTTATAAAGCTCTGTGGTGGAAGTCTTGGACTGGCTAAGGAGAACCAAAGTCCAGTCATCGACCTCAATGGGATCAGATTTTCATTCTAGATGTTCTACTGGGCCACTGAATTACTTTTCTTTCTAATTTCTAAATGAAAATTTAAAGATTTTAAAAAACTTTGGAACTGCTTACTGTTCATCAAAAGTAGTGACCATTTTTTCTCTCAGATTCTGGTTGCTTATTGAGCAAGATGATAAGAATTATTTTTTTAGGTACTTTCTCAGGGAAAACAAACAAAAAAAATGATACACTTTTTTTTCCCTGTTGTCTTTCTATGTGGCTGCTATATCTCATTCCCTTTGAATACTGTGGTATGCACAAAGGTGGGGGAATTTCAGTCCTCAGGATGCCATTCTCTTTAGTACCAGTGGATCCTGGGATGAGATACTTCATATTCAACCTCAGTTTTGGTTTCATTTCGAGTCATCCCATGCTCTTAATTATGCCCATTTGGCAGAAGCTAAATCTTTGCAACTAGGACCGTGGGTATGAAGTTTCTGTGGTCTATATCTGTTTGGTTTGCGTAGTGTGCTTTTTGTTTTGTTTTTTCTTTTTAGAGAGAAAGAATGAAGGAATGCAACTGTTTTCCTGTCTCACTTCTGAAGGGAAATTAAATAACAACCACAGCTCTATGTTATGGCCTTCCTTTCTGCCTTGCTTTATTTTCAGTCATCTCTTGCTGGTTCCTGTTATACTTAGTTCCTGAACTCTCAATACAATAAATGTTATTGTTCATGTGGAGAATGAGTTGCATAAATGTCAAGTCATTAACAATCAGCTGGCCAATTGCCTGAAGCCTGTTTTGTTTTCTTCATGGGACATAACTACAAGTACTTATTCATACAAATGAGTCTTACACACCTAAGTAGACCTATTGATAGCAGAGGTGAATTGAAGGTGTAAAAAAAAGGGGGTTGTGAAATGAAGTTTTTTAAACCTAGGACTGAGTCCTAGCTGTCACAAATATTTAGCTGACAGTATAAATTCACTTGCTTCTGGCAACATATACATCCCTATACAATTTTTAATTTTTAAAAAGGCAGATGGAAGAAATTAAATTCAGAAGCAGGAAATTGTTTTGCAAGTAATTTCAAATCAAGGGATGATGTGGTTAGAGCAAAAATAGAGGCTCTTGAAATGTTTAGTAAAATATAAAATTGGATCTATCTCACTCTATTAGAATCTCATTGAGTGTGGATTTCCCTGGAAGAACACACCAGAGTAGAGAAATTGTAATTTTACTTGATATACCAAACCCCAAGTTCAAGACTGTGAAAGACAGATGTGACAAAGTTGACAATGACACCATCTAAAATCAAAGAAGGAAGCTGTAAAGTAGTGATGTAATAGGAAAGGGCAATATAATGAAAGGGAATATTACACTTCTTGCAGTAGCAGTAATAGGCATTAGTATTAGTTTGTTCATTAACAAAAAAATTAAACCATTAAAAATAATCATATTTACAAACAAAGCTTCTAAGGGTCTCAAACTAAAAAGGGGTAAAACCACTTTGAACTTGCTTAAAGTGGAATGGCTAGGCAATACTTACTTATTTTTGTAATCGAACAAAATCACAGTAGGGGAACTATCAGCTTGAAATGTTTGGAGTCTGAGGATGTCTCATGCTAAATTCTGAATTTAGTATGATGAAGGTCATCTGCCCCTTCCATGGCTTTTATTACATAGGATGTTTCCCTAGCTGGTTTCATATACATCCGGTTTCCTTTCTCCTCACCTAACATAAGAGCCTCTTGACTACAGGGTCCCTTTCTGGAGCCACCAAGCATTACCCATGTTCCTCATCTAAGGTGGGATTCAGTTATCTAAACATGGGTGTCTGACACTGCTTGGGACATCTTGGGCTAGCCTGCTTAGTCCTCAGATGCTGGTTGAGAAAATTCAGGTGTCCTCTAAGGTCTGTGTAAGGTCTGTCACACCAGCACGTCTTGTGCATCTCAAATATTATTAAGACACTCTTAGTTCTCTGACAGTATGTTCACATGTGAACTTGGTGTTTAGGCTACCAGTGGAGCCCAAACAGCTATGCATTTGGTTCTAGCCACCTTCATGTGGCCCCATAACATGCCTCACAAACCTTGTTGACATGTCTATCTTTACTCATCACCAATTTATAACCCCTCAATTAAATCCCACATACTCGCCCCCTAGACTGCCTGCTCCTTGGCTTGGCAGCAAGCAGCCACCCTTCAGCTCTCCAGTACCCTAGAGGGTCTGTCTTTTCTAGCCCTGTACAATCAGAGTCCTGGGTGTTGACTAATAGTTTGGTAAGTGTCAGTGATAGTTTCCCAGCTCTCTGGGGAAGGATGAAAGTCCTTTGCTGAAAGGAAGCCGATTGTACTTTTTGTTTCAGTCTACCAAAATCTGTGCAGAGGACACCACAGTAGATGCTCAAGAAAATAACTCATGCAGGAGTTTTGAAATGCCATGACGTTTGTTTCTCTTGTCTAATACCAGTTTAGTAATTCCGCCTTTCTGATGTAAAGTCAGAATCCCTTGTCTACAATTTTGTAAGTCAGTTATATTGGGGACAACAAAAAATGTCTGTGCAGTGACTGGAACTATGTGAACTTTCAGCAGAGGATTTGTTTCCCAAAAGTTAACTTGACATTTCCTTGTCTTGTCATCTGGTTGTTTAGTTTTGGTGTCTTATAAAAATATATTTCTTATATTTTTCTTCTTCTAGCAGCTGGAACTGGTAGCTACTTCTCATAGAGAGTATTCTTTTCTCTTTTGCATCCTCTTTCAAAGTGAATTTTGACAATATCTTCTGTTACAAAGAATCTGTCTCAGTAATTTTAGTATTTTGTAAAATATCTTTTTTTTTTAACATGAAAAAAAACCCATAACAACCTATCAGGAAAACCATATTCAGTTTTTTTCCACAGTGGAAACTGTGAATTATTTATAACAGTAGTTTGATTATATTAAAAAGCACAATCCCAAGTCTGCAGTACATTACTGGCTCCATTCCTTGCCTAAAACAGGCGTGTTTATATTTTTCCTCAGTAAATATGTGATAATTAAATGCAAATAGACCATATTTTTCAAATGAATTCCCAACCCTGGAAACTTGGATGATGATAATCTTGCCTAATAAATGCACAACTGCAAGTGAAATCAAAGTTTACTGAAGCAGAACATTCTTAGCAGTCAGTAGCAGCCATCACTTAGTGAAGAAAACATGTAGGATTACTATAGACATGTCATTGAAAAATGGATAGCCCAAAAGTATTTTATAATCATGGAATATACCTAAGTATTAATTGAAAACACTGTGCACTCTTTATGGGATGTTCTCAGCTAATCCATTCCTTTATTCCTTTTAGGCTATATGGAAGTCATGCCTAAGGCTGTCATCAGCTCTCTTGCATGTTCCCCATTGTGTGTGTTATCCCCTATTTCTACGTCAGCTTTTCAGCCTTTTCCTTTGCCCTTGTGAAAGAAAGCAACTTCTGTCACATATATCTCCTTTGTGAAGAGACATATGCATGTTCCTTGGATGGTGACACCTGGTCTTCTCCCTCCCTGTAGAGTCCGAGGTCCTGAGTCTCCCTTGGGGCTAATGGAAGGACTTTTGTACCACTCTGCTAGTTGTATGCCATGAGTGGCTCTGTTTCCCCCTGCTTTTTGATGGATTGGGTCTCTCTGATGCCTTTCCAAATCTTTTGGGCTAAAGGCAGAGGAATATTAAATCACAGAGAAGAGATCATCAAAGAAAGGACTATTGCCTGTCCAGGCTGCAATGAGAAACTGAAGCTTCCTCTGCAGTCATTCTCATTCCCTCCTCCTTTTCTCATTCTTCCCAGCATGCTCCACTATTATACAGCTGTTTTCTAACATCTGGAAATATATTATCATATGCTCTTAAGAAGAACCTTAAAGTGTAGGATCTTGTCTCAGCGGTGAATGCTGGCAAGAAGCCAAGAATTTTCGTTGTACTACCTGGCTGGTTGCCCTCCCTGTCCCAGATAACTCAGTTTTACTTGCTGGCATTTCTGTAGCTGCATCCCCAAGCCTGTATTCCTAAATATTTGGAGAAAGTCCTAAGAATCTTCTTTTTGTCCTAAAAATTTCTTTGTGACTTCCTCACATGAAAGTATTTTTCCCCTTAATCTAATTCTCCTTACCAGTTAAAGACAGAGGCTACATTTTGTTCACTCTTACAGACTTTATGAATGGCAAAGAATATTATACAGGCCATAGGAAGCATGAATTTATGGTCTGATGGCTATTCCTTCTGTGGCTCACTCACTTTCCTGCATTACTGTTTTCTTGCCTGAACCTGGAGAAAGAGAGCAATTGTGGGGGAGGATAAAGCAGGTTCCTGGAAGAAGGAGTAGCTGACAGGATGTTGCTTTTGTTGGAAAAGATCCATCCTGTTGACAACAGGGAGGACCCAGTAAGGCTGAGTGCTAGCTACCAACCAAGCAGCATGCTGCCAATCAGAGTGCAGAGGCCAAACTTTCCTTCCTCCTGCCAAGAAAAAGCATTTGAATAAGGACTGAAGTATGATTTCAATTTCACTCCAATTTAATGCAGACAGCAGAAAAACACAGTGACTCACAATACATTCTTGACCCTTCAATAAATAAAATTTCCTCTCAGAAGTCTGCAGTTCTGAATTGGTTGAGAGGCACGGTGAACACTTGCTCCTAGGATGTACACAGCACACCAACTGAGTTCTCATTCTCACAAAGGCCAAAAAATGCAAATATTTTCAAGAAAGGCCACAGTTTGTATTTATGTTCTATTTCCTTCACAGATGAGGAAATAAAAAATATTAAAGGGCAATAGCTGACCCTATTCCCACAACTATAAATCTTAACCAACCTGCCCCAAAGCCTGCACCTCCTTACCCTCATGTCTTGTAGCACTCTCCATGACATATGCTGAGGGGAGTGAGGTAAAGGGGATGGCTGAAGGATGTATTGACACAGACAAGGCTGTAAAGTTACTGTGTAAACTGCAAATTTACTACATAGCATTGCTACACTAAACAGTGATGGGTAGGGGAGATTTTTTTCCTTTCTAGGTCCTCCCTTGCTTGTGATCCTAATGCCTGAACAGTTCCTTAGTCACATAGCCAAGATCAGATGACCCCCCAAAAGTTGGAAACTGAATTGGCCAGTGGCATTGTTTGTTCTTTATCTGTATCTGAAGGTGACCAGGAAATATGAATAACAGTTTAATTTTGGATTTTAGATGCAAGCCTGAGGTTTTCACTTTATGTAATGCTTTCTGAAATGTCCTGAAAAGAACTGAAGAGTTAGGCTGAAGTCCAGGAAAGGAAATGAATGGTAGAAATGATACATAATCTCCCCTGACATCCTGTTAACACAGCCTCATGCCTAGCCCAAAAGCTCTGCCTTGCAGAGCTGGCAGGGTGAACCAGACCCTGCTTACAAACGTGTTTTTGCAGCCCTGTCCTGGTTTGCTGTGTACTGGACTCTTTACTATATGCCAAGATCTCTGGGTTTGCTGCTGTGACACTGGGCTGGGAAAGCCACACTCAGTGTGCCACATCTCATTCCTTGATGCTTTTCCTGCACTGGAGCATAGTGCCTCAGACTGGCATATATTCAGGTCATACAGGCTCATGTCTCTTCTCAGGCATTTAGAGCCTGGCTCAAAGTCTGCTAAATGCTAAAAAATGATTTCAACTGATGTCAGGAAGTTTTTTTCAAGCCCTTTGGGAAGAGCTGGATTGAAGGACAGGAAGTACAATGTAATGTGAGGGATTTTTTTGCCCTCTGAATAATTATTTATTTATGAATGTATTTATTGACTTCTTTGATGTTTTAATCATTGTGGAAACACAGCAACCTGATGGATCCCTATTAACATGCATTTAAATACAAAAGGGGCAGTTTACTTTTCAGCAGTTTGAGCACCTGCAATTCACATTAGCTTCAGCTGGAATTCTGTGTGCTCAGCAAACTAAACATTCAGTAAACAATGTTATAACAGCATTGACTTTAAGACAAAATCATAAATGCATGAAAACAGGACAAAGCCTATAGCTATTTGTAGCTATATTCAATCTGTTATGCCTCTTGGTCTTGGAATAGAAGGCTGGAAAATATCTCAGTGGCTGTGAATTAGTTCAGCTCCACAATTACAGCACCTGAGATGAGAGCTGGTACTTTGCTTATATTAGATAAGCAACCCAAAATTGTCACATAAAAGGAGGATTAATTTTTTATTACAATACTAAAAACAAATTCATCTTTGAGCTGAATTAGTCTGATTTGCTGAGTCCTTCAGGCCACCACCTTCTTGTTTGATATGCTGAGACTACTAATTCTCCATTTCTGGTGGGAAGAATTGTGAGGGTGTGATTTTATGCAACCTCATTTTGCTTCTGCAATATGCCCTTCCACAGAGAATCCCATTTTTGCTGTTTACCATCTAATATCCATGCATTTCTAGCAAAATTATGGTCCAAAATAGATTATTCTTAATGAACAAAATGAACCCAAGTATTTGTGCCTAGTCAGTAACTTGACCTACCAAAGCTGATCCATTAAGAGAGACTTAAAAGACCGCTTGGGCCCTGTTTTCAGGACAGTCCTGAAGTGTATTAACCTGTTTTGAAATTCCTGGGAGCTGTGGGAGGTGCCCACTGAATATGTGAGCTTAGGAAACTAGAGAGCTTAAATGCACCTGGAAAAGAAATAAAAATAATTTTCTAACAGCTTGGGGAAGATATTACTGACTCAAGAGGTTATACACACCAGAAATGAGATTCTGACTCTTGCTCTTGGAAATAACCCCAACAGGAAAAGGCTACATCCTTCCTTGGATTTAAAAAGTGTTGTGAGAAAATCCCATCATTGTGCCTGCTTTCCCCACCTCGTACAGAGAGTACCAGGGAGTCATCAGAAATACTTCCGTGTACTGATACACTTTTGGAGGATTATGGAAGCATATGATAAGAGGTAGTGAGCAGATTGGAGCACTCTTTCTTGGTTTCCTACATAGACACACCAGAGTTTTTCTCCTTTCTGATAGCACTTCACACAGCAGTGGACTTCGGGACAAGGAGGCATTGAAGATGCTTAAAAATAACCCATTATCTACTTTAGAGGAGTAAAAAAGCTGGAGAATCAAGAGCATATGGAATGCAAGAAAAAAAAAACAAAACAACAAAACCAAAACATATTCAGTATAGAGGAATAAGGCTCCAAACTACCAACCTGTAAGTTTGCAGAAATTAAGAACACAGAACATAGATGTTACTTAGAAATGCAGACCAGAGCAGGTAAAATACTGACTGGTTCAGTACAGATTGTCCTGGATAAAGTGCTGGCTCCAGATGAAGCCCTTCCTTCTCAGCTGCGATCTAGAATGCATTTATGCCTCTCACTGAACAAAGGACAGCCCCTCCTACCTTTGGAGTGATCAGTTTGTTTATCCAGTGCCAGGAGCACTTGCTACCACATCTCTTTCGAAGGGAATTTTTTCTGACTCTTGAAAATTAGGGAAATGCTCACAGGAAATGCTACTATTTATTACGAGTGTCTCCCTCAGACCCCCATGCTTCAGGGCCTGTGCTAGGAACCCGTTTCTCTTTTGCAATCCCATTTCTAATACTTCTTTCAGTAAACAACAGCTGACCTTCACAAGCATGTGGAACTGACTGGCCCCAGGCCCTCTCACCTCTGAAAGACAGAGCTGTGCTGTTGCAGACAGATGCATATTCTTTAGAGACTCTCAGACAAGTCTTGGGGTTCTGCAGTTGATAGTTCTGCTGCTGTTTCCCACAAATGAGACAGTCTTGCTGGGATTTTGGAGGAACCAAGAGTGACAGTCAAATGGGCAGGCAGGGAGGTTGCAGTTTTATGACAGAAAACTGGAGAAGGGAGGTCTCTAAAGTGACATCTGCTTGTGGTTTCACCTCTACTACATCAGTGATAGTATTCCTGAGACCACAGGCTTTTTAGCCTGATTTTCTGCTCTAGAGAACTTAATGTGATTATTTACTTGGGACAGGGAAAAGGGGATGTGGCAGAATCTGATTGATCTTCCTCCAAAGAAAGGGAGACAATGACCACACATGCTGCTGGATAAATAAGGTCCCAACATGCCATTAGATATCTAATTGGCTTCAGAACTACAAAGATGTGTTTATTGTTTACAAGTTTTTCTATTTGCACAGTGCTTGCCCAAGGCCTTTGTAGCCAGGTTCAGATCCTTTTTATTCCTCCCATTCACCAGTGGTTTATTTTCTTATAACTTGTTTCCACACCTCATGTGAGACAGATGCCTTTGTTTGATTCTTTCCCTTCCATTTGAGATTTGGATGGTGATCATAAGGGATCCCTATACAAATCCTACACAGCAGATCTTATCACACAAATTGGGGACATTCTATCAGGACCTTGGCAGTTCCTCACTGACTTCCATGTGCTTTCAAAGGACATTTCCTGGTATGTTGATCTGCACTAGTGGGCCTGTCACTCAGCAGAGGTCTCAGACTAAAGTAACTTTCTTCAGCATGGTGTTTAAATCTGTAGCATCAAACACTGATGCTAGAAATGGTATAAATAAGGTACAAGACAAAGACAGTCTATATATACATATCTGTTTCTAATATATAGCTCTACTGTTGCTAATGTATTTACATATACTCCTAGGTGAATATTTCTACTTTATTTTGCAGGCAAGAACTAAGCCCCTCTTTTCCTGCTTCTAGCTTCTTGTGCACTGAATTCTCCTCTATTATTTGGTGCTGAGGACTAGGGAGAAATGAATAAGTTAACAAAATAAATCAAATATGTAAAGATGTGGGTGATGCCAAGTCTTCTCATAAGTCTGTATTGAAAAACCTGAATATGGACAAAAATTGTACCTTTAATGTGCCTGGATATGGGAATATATTTTTAAATAAATGTTTTATCTGTCAACTTGAGTAAAAAAAAAAATTTATACCAGAATGGAGGGAGTACTTGCTTGGAGGGATAAAGAGTTGTAGCTATGCAAACATGCATGTGATAGAGGTTAGACATTTTGGCCTTGACTTTTAGGAGCTACTAAATCTGCCTGAGAAGATTCTTTCTATTTAGAAGCCAGAAAGTGTCCTACCACTTACCAAGGACTGTCTGTGTCTGAATTAAAATATAAATCTCCAACACTTATGCAACACTTTGTTCTGATCATTGACAACAGAAATTTCTGTATCATAAAAACATGTCTACTAGGAGTGATGCTGAATCAATATGACTCAAAAGAATTAACCGGACTCTTTCACAGATAGTTCAGCCAACAATTTTTAGCTCAATTTCATGTTAAGATCAGAAACACACAGTTAGCTAATTTTTTTTTACAATCCAAATGAAGATCACTAATGTGCTCTTCTATAAATCAGAAAAGTTCTCATCAGCATTTTATACACAGTAAAGATTATTGTCTTTTGAAGAAAGTATTATGAGGAGCTATTCAAAACAAATTGAAAGTGCTCAAGAAACTTGGAAACAGACCACTCATAGCAGGAGATGGACGTGATAAAAATGTACAAAACAACAACTGAGATAGAGATAGGAGGAAATGCTTTTTCAGCCAACCTGTAATTAGCTTGTGGAAGTCACAGCTACAGAGAGTCAAGGGCAAGAATATAATTAGATTCCAAAAGGGACTGGAAATGTATATTGATGTAATTAATTATAGCTCTGGATATATTTCCTAAAGTGTTTTTTTCAGCAATATTAAACCTCATTCTTCTCCCCAGAGGGACTGTGTTTTTGCAGAAGGCCAAAGAACACGTGGGCAGGAACAGCCCTTAGGTAGTGTGCAACACACAAATGATACTCCTGAGGGAGAAAGAAAGGTGCCGTTATGGCGTTGAGCAGTAGGGCCAGCAAGGTGCTGGGTGGTCTGTGTGTGTGTGAGACTGACACAATAATGACTTAGACTAATACTCAAGCATACAGTCCGGATGCCAGATGGTCACCAGCTGGGAGACAAGTCTCATTTCTGAAATTGTACATCCCTTGTAAAATTAATCTATCACTATCAGCCTCTGTAACCTTTTGGTCTGCCCTGTTGGCTGAATTTAACAGTACGCTAAGTATGGCAATTATGAATACTAAGGTAAATTTAAGTTATAACTGGAAAGTTTTTCAAAGGCAACTACTATCATTAGTTTACGCAAACTAAGAGGCTACTGTCGTGTGCAAAGACCACATGGAGAAAAGCTTTCCGGTATTGCACATTCATTTTTTTCAGTGATATGATGCAAGCCTAGGTAATGTTCTGGAGTGGACAGTGCTTTATTGGGGGCTTCTTTTGACCTTTCTTATCACAGAGGAAATGAGTTAATATTTTCCTTTCTACTTAAATACATAGCTTAGTAGCTAACACGTTAGGAAAAACAAAGTACTCAGGAATAGGGTGGTGCAATCCCTAAAGTAAAATAAAACCTACACTGGAACACTAATAAGCCATGTGATGAAAATACTGAAGGTTAGGAGTTCTTTTGCAAATGAGGAATAATAACTTTCTGCAACTTCTGTCCTTGGCAGAAGAGCCCTGTGATTGCATTTGCTATGGGAGGCCAAGAACAGTCAGATGATACCACCTGACCAGGTTAATTGATGTTCATAAACAAATGGGCTCAGCTCTCTTGAGATCTGCTCTACTCAGTTCCAAGGGTAGTTTTGACCCAGAGCATAATATATAGAGTTATAAAAATATTTATGAAAAGGACAGGATTGTGTAGCTGAGGCAATAGACATGGACACATACGATCCCCTGACCTGCTCACTGAAATTTAAGGGTGCTTCAGGGCATCTTCCAGTTAATTTGTGTAGGATTTCTGCTTGGCTAAGGTTATTTTGTGGTTGGAATACATTGGAAAGATATTGATAGGTGATCTCAGACTGGTTATGTTTCTTTCTTTGTATGTTCCATGTATGATGAATTAATTCAAACCGAAAGAAAAAAGACACATCAAAATAGACATTTTTTGTACTGGCTTGATATGGTCATATCTAGATTAAATTGTGAATGAACCAAGTCTGCCTGTAGTGACTTGTCCAAGTTGCAGAACAGGCCCACAGTTCCATTTCATAAAAAGACTGCTAGAAGCACAGAAGGGGTATTGTAGTGTAGTACAGAAATACACGGAAAAAATTGTGTGAGGAAACTAGTATTTGCTTTCAGTAGCAATATAACCTTGAACCTTAATAGGTAGCAGAAAGCTAGAAAGCTTTGTCTGTTACTCAAAAGTAAATTGTGTCTCCTAACAAAGCACAGACGGATAACTGTTTCTGTCACATATCTCTTTGGAATAACTGCTTTCCATCAATGACCACTAAGTGAATGCTAGACAGGGGTGTGTTTAATCCCTCAGAGATCTGTCTACAACCTCCTCCTTCCTCTAAGGAACTACCACAATTGAAGTCACACTTTAACATGGACTTTCACAGATCTAAGTGTAAAAAACAGCAGTATTCTTCTAGAAAAGATGACAATTTTTATTATCATGTCTTACTTCCAGCCTTGGAAAATATTGCTTGAGCAACCACTTCTTCCAAGGAAAAAAAATTCTGCTCATTTTCAAAAGGTCTGTTTCCTGAACTTCCCTTCCCAGCTCCTTCCTGTATCCACATAGAATTTTGTATGCATTTTTAATCTCCTCATTTACACCAAAACATTGTTTTGTACAGAAATTTGAATGTCTATGAGTTTTATTAGTGACACAGATTATTTGAAGTTGTTTGTCAGAACATCTGTTTCATCAAAACCAAGCTGGTATGTTTTCTTCTGCAACAGCCTGAGCTTTTGTGGTACTAACTCCCAATTATACCAGTTGGAGTTGATAGGGGCCAGTGATCCACTGCCTTGAATCCTCATTTATTCTAAACTCAGTTGGAGAGGAATCTGCTTCCCACTCTCACTCTTTAAGGCTCCAACTGGAAATTTAGATTAACCTGATAGAAAAAAAAATTAGAAATGATGAATTTACCTTTGGCTGACCCCCTTTTTTACCTTGTATCTCTTTAGGGACATGTAGACCTGAAGGAAATAGCTAATGTTGGAGTTGACAGTCACTGACAAAAGTATGAAATTCCATTAGCAGGACAAGTATAAATTTGTGCACATGCAGTTCCAGTGAAGTACAGCTAGTGCTTAAATCCCCACCAAGCAATCAGATGCCTTCCCCTGTACATGTTGCTTTCAGAGAGATATTCATATTTCATGTATTTTACCTAGTGCTTATGAATGGGGTGACAGCAAAGCTCATTGCTTTCCTGGCTGCCCACTCTCAAGCCTATCATGCATTCAAAGAAATCCCTTAATTCTGTTGTAAAGTTGCAGGCCAGAGCAGCTGGGATACAGGAATTATCGATGAGAACGACTCACTAATGACATCATGGTGAGAACCTCACACTTACAGAGAGAACCAACAGCCACTCACAAAACCAGTAAAACCAGACAGCATCTCTTAAACTTTCTGACACAACGTTGACTCAGAATGCAAAATAATAGTTGAAATAGTTTTGCTGCTTGTGCTTCCAAGTCATTTCTTTACAGACCTAAAAGCATATGCTAGACAGATGTTGTGCTCAGTCTGATAAGTTTGCATATGGTATTTATGAGCTGTAGGTATCAGAAAAATTTTGGATTTATGTAACCAGATATATCCAAGTAAAATCTGTGAATATTAAGGTAATGTAATTCAGAACTGATGTAGCTTGTGACTGGAATATTAGTATTCTGCTTTAGGCTTCAAATAGGTGGGATATCGACAAGAAATAATTATTTTACCTTTGTCTTTTTAGTTGTTTCATTAAGATGCAGCAATTAAGCCCTAATTTCAGCAACATTTTTACAACAAAATCAGTAACTTTGTAAATCTGTAATTTCTTCAGATTCTTTTTATTAATTACAGTGTTATAGACATTTTCATTGCTTAGGATAGCACTTTATGGGATTTTGGGCAGGGTGGATGGAGCCCTTAATGGAAAACTGTACATTTTCCTTTCAGAAATATATGAGCCCTAGTGCTAAAAGGGCACTTATTATGAACATTCTTATGATCTTCCAGAGGACAGTAATAATTCCATTTGTAAATATAATGAAGAAATTGTCTGTAGGATGTCTTTTTTTTCATTCCTATCAGAGACTTCTTCTCACGTCACACTGTCTTGTAACCTGAACAGCATGCAAAAATCCAATGTGGGAGTATAGGAATTAGTTAATGTAAGGATTTGAGTAACATCTAACATAGTTTCACTAAGTTCCACTCTAATGCTCTCTCAGTTTTAATCTTTCTCAAAAATATACTTGAGTTAACAAATTTTAAGTTTGGTTTGAAAATAACCCCATTGGCTACTGAATGAATATTTTGCTCTTACCAGATACTATCAAAATAGATCAAAACAATGGTGAGCAAAATCTGATGACAGATCATGTATGTATACTCTTTTAAACAGTACTTGCCATTTCATCAAATTGCTTCTGAGACAAAGAACTTCAGTCCTTCTCAAACAAAGTCTCTTGGGCACAGGACAGGAGTCTTACGGAGCTGTAAGGGACTAACACCGTTCTGATTCTCATGGTCTGCTGCAGAAGTTAATAGTTACTTGGCTTATTACCCTCATTTTACCAATGGGTACCAGAAGCCTAACAAGCACTTTCAGTCCGTGTGCTTTTAAAGAGCTTGATGCTAGCAATTCACTTAGGGTCTGCCAGTTTGTTTGGAGCAGAATATACTTGACTTGTAGATTAACCAGTTAGTCTTCAGAGAAAGTCTTAAAGTTAACACAGGGCTAAAATTCCAGATGCTTCCAGAGTGTGAGGTGCTATAGCTACAGATCTCCTCTGGAGTTCAGAACTCCTTAAGGATATGTAATGTGCTTTGTAATGTGCATCAACTGTTCATGGTTAGCTTAGGACTACCCACTGAGGAT
This sequence comes from Dendrocincla tyrannina, assembly GCA_035047865.1. Taxonomy (NCBI): domain Eukaryota; kingdom Metazoa; phylum Chordata; class Aves; order Passeriformes; family Dendrocolaptidae; genus Dendrocincla; species Dendrocincla tyrannina. Next base: position 102,034,445 of record JAWWMP010000116.1, read on the forward strand.
TGTAGGAATGTGCTGTGTTCCAGCAGTGGCTGGAGCCTGGATACCTTTTCCAGTCCCTGACTTGTCTGTCCAGGCTTTCTGCCATAAAGCTGCTGCCAGGGCACATAAAACAAGCTATGAGTGTGTGTGTGAAGCACCCTTCTTCATTTTAACAAAGATAAAATACATTGACACTGAAAATATGCAGTACAGTACTTCTTAAGGTATTTTCCTTCCATTTGACTCATACAGGGAAATTCCTTAGGCCATTTTCATTTTACTATTGTGGTTTCACACCTCTGCCCAACAACAATTAAATTAAAAACAATTAAAGTAGAAATGTTAAGAGAGGGATGAATAATTCACTACAAAAGATGGACCTGCCAAAATTAGTCTGTCTCTCCTTTCCTGGAAAGTCTTCAGGCTGGTTATAATTTCCAAACACTTATGATTTTGGTTTGCCTGGTGTTCTGAAAATTTATTTTTATGCTGTAGGAGGTATCACAGAATTTACTTCAAGTACTTGAACTGAAAATCTGAGCTGTGTCAGTTAATTGTGGTTGCTCATGGGTAGTTACATAAGATGCCAGGAGTTCAATAGCTATGAAAGCAGCTGAGGACAAAGGATTACCTTGGGATGAAGTCTGTCTGGAATGGGCCAATGAACTGCATACATAGAATTGTTTTAGTGTTTCTAAAAATTGTTTGGTGTGTAGGAATCATAAAACCATCAAATGGTTTGGGGTGGAAGGGACCTTTGCAGATCATTCAAGAGATGTAGGCCTTAACTAGTGTAAAATGAAGACAAGACCAGATTATTGGCTACAGGCAGAGCGTCAATGTGTTTTTCTGTAGCTATGTTTCCATAAAATAATTATTTTTTATGTGAGAGGTCTAATTCTCTCTAATGGACACTTTTGTAGGACACTGTCTTATCCCCTGAGTTTACCTGTCCCTAAGCTAGGGTCTTAAAATATTTTAAGGACTCTTCCCTGTTGTCCCAGGTGTAGGTGCATCTAACATAAACTCATTTTTACATTTGTGCAAATACCTGCCAAACATGTTTGGAAGTATTTGTTTAACTTCTCTGGTTTTTTTTACTGAAGAAACATTTGCCTCATATGTTACTGCCACTGATTCTTATTTGAGGCCAAATTATTTTTAGTGGGGATAAATCTTTTATGGAGCTGAATTTTTTATTAGTCTAAATACAAAATATTTATGTTCCATTACATATTTAAAACCTTGTTCATGAAAAAATAATGGTCATCCTAAATAAGTTTTTCCATGGGAATTATTAAAAAGAAGGCAAAAAAAGGAAGTAAAAGACAATTCCACTGCAACCTTTTCCCAACAATAAATGAAACACTTGCAGGTAAGAATTAGTGCAAGGCAGTTAGTAATCATAGATATGTGTTTGCCACTTTTAAGTCCTGCTTTGAAATTCCCATTGTGTCAGACATGGTCATAATGACAAACTGTAATGCTTTGTGTTGGACTAACTTTTTCTTAGCCTTCTTCACCAGAAAATTTTTAAGAGAAATAATTACTGCTGGCTATTCTCTCTCTACTGTTGCAGTGAAACTGCTGCTGAATTCTGTTCAAACATCTTCAAATATCTGCAGCATTTTGGTGGAAGTTGAGCCAAATTAATTTCTGAAGCAATACTAGTGAAATTCTGGTCAATGAGCCAAGCAAAGGACATAAGCAAGTATTTAACCAGTGGGGGTAATCCTGGGAGTTCAATGGGACTATTATCATGGAGCAAGTTAAATATGTGCTTACTTGGCTGCATAGGGGCCTCAGTGTATCTCAGTGCACAGCATCTATGGGCCTGAAAGCCAGTTGGAGGTAATAGAAGGGCAGTCTCTGAGGGATTTTGAGTCAGTACGTGAGTGATCTAGCGTCATTCATTGTATCTAGTAGATCAATTGACTTAATTGGATGATGAATAAAATGGTTACCCAAATCTGAATTTTGCCACTCCACTTTTCTCTAGTTCTTTTTTTTTTTTCTTTTTTCCTCTTTCTGTCACAGGATGCAGCTCATTGTCTCTGACCACTCCAAGATCATCCCATTCCACCTGAAGAGTTGACCTGGCTCAGAAAAAGAGATTGGAATTTTTTTTTGTTTGTTTTCCATATAATATATAAGGTGATTTTCTTCCTGGACTGCAGTAATTTTCTAGCTATGACATTTTTCTCTTCTGGGTAAGAGGCAAGTATGTGTGGGGTAAATATTTTCTTTCTCATTGCCCTCTTTTCAATAAGACAGTTACTCAAAGTAGCATTTCCCTGACTAGAATTTTTAATAATATTTTTCATAATGAACCCAGAAATCCTTTGTCAAGAACATGTTTCCTGTTTTAAATTAGAAATACAAAGCAGAAAAAAAAATAGTCAGAGAAAGAAAAATAAAAAAGAGATGTTTGCTTAGAGGGCTGGAGGGGAGAGAAAAGATGTTGGGTTGAATAAGTTCTGTGGCAAGTTTCCCAAATAATTTTTGCATCAGATTTGCTGAACATTTCTTTCAATCTGATGTCAGGTCACAAGTTCTCTTTTTCGTTTGTATGCCATTAAGACACACTATCCCAGCACAATGGGCTTGTATTTTAAAGGGACAAAATGAATACACACAACAGTGTGTGTTCAGAACTTCCTGGCATCATGTACTCAGAGCATTTGCTGCCTCCTCAATGGCACTTGGAGAGCTCAGGTTCCTGAGAATTCACCTGATAGCATCAGACCCGGAACCATATACATCAAATTCACCTCAGAGACTTGCAATGAAAGTGTAATGGTTTCTCTCTAACTTCAGCAACGTGACTCCAAAATGCTTTTGTTCTGACTCTCCTTCAAGTGCAGGAAGTTGAGTCATGGCTGTTTGGAACTGCAAGACTGCAGGTCATGTCCTTGTGTTCTCAGTGAATCCATATGATTCTGGTTTTTTGTTTTTTTTTGTCATGGTGTCAGAATGAGAGCAAGGAAGGGATTGGTCCCTTTGTATCTGTACTGTTTTTTCCGTCTAAGATACATACATGTAACCTTTGTATCTAATTTAAGTCATCAAATGCTCATCACCTTTTGGGTTTCTGAGAATATCTTGCTTCCCATCTGTCTGTGGTTTTTCTTGTGACACAACCATGCATTTATATCCTCATGTAAGAGGTGAATTTGCTTTCATAGAGGAATAACATTGGCTAGAAGCCTCTTTGAAGGAGTAACCAACAGAATTAAGGAGAAGGTGGTGTCAGGTGATAAGGACAGTTGGTAATAGCAGGATAAAGCAACTCCCAAAACCTAGTTTTAAGAATATGTAGAAAGTCTGTTTTGGCATTCCTGTTTAGGTACACTTACTAATTTACAAATCTGAAGACATGGTGTCATAGGGAGCAGGAGGCAGATAGGGAGGTTGGGATTTAGAAAGATTTTCAACTCAGCATTTTATCTGGGACAGATAGAAATCTGGCTTGTGGGTTTTGACAAAGGTGAGCTGTGATAGACTAATAGAACCCCAGCACTCAGTGTCACCAAACCCTCTAGAGTTTGTTTCAGCTACTGGAAGAGCCCTGAAGAAGGTGGACGGGCAGCTATGCATTCAGGAATCAATTAGACCTAGTAATCTGGCTGAGTTTAGCTCCTTTGAGTGATTGGGACATTGCTTACATTGCTTCTAACATGGCTATGCAATAGCTCAAAATATCCTGTAAGGACACTGTGCCCTGGTCCCCACCAGCCAGACCTGTCAACTCTTTTCAGTCTTCTGTTCCTACAGTTTTCTCTCTTCTCATGTTCCCCTCCCAACAAGCAAGACATCTCTGCTGGTCTCTGATCCTCTGTGGTGGCCCAGCCGATCTCCGTGAACTGTTACGTGTTACAACCTCTTCAGCCTGTCTACAGTCACAGGGGGTGAAACTGTGGCTCAAAACCTTCTCATGGAAATACACCCATAACCTTTTCTCACCGAATGGCTCAACTCTCATTCTGCTGCCATATTACTTACTGTGCCAGGTGCACCTTTCTCCTGTCTGATCTGAGTCACCACCTTTCTGCTCACCAGCAAAGGGGCTCCCTGAGAGAGGTCTCTGTGGCAGGTGTGTGGAGAATGGAAAGTGTATGGTTTTGGAAAGAACGTTCCCATGGAGATTCCCTGCTAAATTTTCCTTCAGGTTCTCTCAGAACCAAAATGAACCTCAAATTATATCTTGCAGAATTCTGTTTCCTGAGATTTGAGCTTATTAAAATGTTGCCTGAGATACCAGTAAGTGGCTCAGTCTTTGCTGCAGGGGCTTTTCCCTTGCCCCTGCTGAAGCTTTCAAACAGTGTCATTTTCTTTCTTTAACTTGAGGCTTTCTATCCCTGAGCTATTCTCTTCACTCCCAGCCTCTTCTGCAGCAAATCCCAGGGCTTTCTACCTGAAGTCAGCTAATGGCTAAGTTTTGTGTTCTCATCAGGAAGGAGCCGTGTGATTAATTCTCCAGTGTCACTTCCGTTTCTCTGAGCTCTGTTTCCTTATGGGGAATCTGTAATGGAGCAGGGCAGGAGCCAGCACTGAACTCCCTTTGCCTTAAAATAGACACGTCACCTGCTCCACCTTCACATTATGGAATAAGCAATAATGAGAGCAACATAAGTAATGCTGTCTCATCATTGACTTGCAGTCTGGCTTTTGTCATCCTGAAAAATGCAGAGACAGTCTGTAATAAAGAAGATGTGATTCAAGAGGGATGTGGGCAAAACACTACAATTAAACAAAAAAAATCAGCAGCATAAATGTGCTTTCTGAGGCAGCACTCCCTAGAAAGATTTTGATTTACAATGTGTCAGAAAGGAAGTGCAAATCAGAAGCTTTTAGAGGTGTGTGCCTCAGTGCAGAAGGGAGTGGCATTCAAATGTGCTCCACATCCAGTAGCACTTGTAGAGATTATTGTACCCAGCAATGTGTGGATAAACCTAAATACCATACCCTCATAGAAGGGATCAAGGGGCTTAGGAGCTTTTTGATTTTAAATTTTTGATTTGTCTTGGGGAGCCCCTTATTTCTCTCTGTTGGCTCCAGAGGAAAACTGAACCAAGATACCTCCTTGCCCTGATCAAGTGTTTGAAGTAATTGAAGTTGATACAGATCAGGAGGGTGCAGATGAGGAGAGACCATCAGAGCATGGTCTGCTCCTTCAGCTACTCACAGTGCCTTATTTGTGCTGGGAATTGACTTCTACATCACCCATACTGACTATTAAAATGATTTGTGGTCTGGAAACAGTCATCACAGGAACAGGTTAAAGACTCTCAGGGCCATTTAATTCCTTCTTCAGGAAGAGCAAGGTGTCTTTTCCTTCAGTTTGTCCTTTGGACTTCCATGCTTGACCTGTGATTGTCAAACCAAAAATCCATGTCACACAGAAAAGTTGACAGTCTTGCAATGGAAGTACATTAAATGTCCCTTACGTAATGGGACATTATCGGTCAATGCAAGAAACTCTTCATTTTCTTCACCTGGCAACAAAAGTTAAGAGGGCTAACTTCTGGTTCAGAGCCAATGCTGGGTAAGCTCTGGGAATGCAAGCTTTATGGTGTGAGTCCACTGTACTGGGCTCCTTAGAAGGCACATGTTTGGATGTTTTATTAGTTAACTTCGCAGAGAAAAAGTGTTGAGCCATCCTAACACTTCCTGTGACAACACTTCCATCTGTGTATTCTTTGAGCACTGAGGAAGCATTGTGCTAGGAAAGTCATGGCAATGCAAAGGCAGAAACCTGGGGTTCATTTATAGCTTTAAAGTAACTGTAGTGTGTGGAGGCACCAGTTAGTTCAGCAATATCTTACCAATGATTAAAAATGTTGTATAAAAATTGCCCCAGTGTCCAGAGTGGATTGCGGCAAACTTGAGCATTGACAAAAGATGTCAGAGGTTGTGCACTCTTTTTTGCATCTTTTCTTTCCCTCAAAATAGGGCAAATGCCTATTGTCTCCAGCAAAGTCATACTTCTTTCACTTTTGATCTCAGAGAGTTTGCTGCTGTGAATGCTTATGCACATTGTCATCCTTAACTTCATTACTATGAGTACTGGAACAACACATCAAATGTGAACTTTTCTAAGTCTGGAATTTCAGACAAAAAATTTTGTGCATGTCTTCAGAGGCTGAGTGGCTCCAGAAAGATCAGTAGGCCTGCACAATACATAAAAATACAGCCTTTCCAAAGCTGGAATAACCACCAGTCAACATGAGTGTCTAGATTGTGATATGCAGAAATGAAATATATGTTTCCTTCAGAATTCTGTCCTTGAAACTTCAGGACTGTATAAAATAGAGGATTTCAGTTATAAAAAAATTACACAAAATATGAAAGCTCTTCATTGTATATTAAGTAAAAAGTCAAAGAAAAGTTCTTGGTGGCTATCAAGAAAAATACTTTTAAATATTCCATACGCATGCTCTACTCATAAATTCACTTTGAACCGTATGCATAAGAATGATTTTAAAATTACATTTAAAAAATGTGCTTTTTGAGTTTTATACAAGAAGCCTACCACTGAGTAAGTTACTCTATCACTGGATTTAAAACTGCATGTGGGGTGGAAAGAGGACTTAAACTACTTCCCAGAGAACAGGACTGTAGCAATCACAGTATAAGAGTTTATTGTTTCTTATAATAGAGCAAGTGATAAAAAGGCTTAATACATAGCCTAAACGGATGTTGACTTGAATAGTTATATACTCAGCTTCTTGTGACTGAGATTTAATTTAGTCAGGGCTTCTTTTATATAAAAGTGACTTGTTTGCTTTCTGTAGGACATTTCTACCCTTTTATATGAAGTCTTACATGTCTGGAGGATTAAAATTGCTGTAGTGTTTTCAGAAAATAATGACTAGTAAAAAATTTAAAGTAGTTGGGTCACTAGATGGAAAAAAGTGTTACAAAGGGATTTGGGCTACAAAAATGAATAGATATAGGTAGGCAAGAAAGACAGTATAATTCTTTTTCAGCTCCCAATATCAAAACTTTAGGATGCTAAACATTTATGAACTCTTAGTTTTAATATGCTTTTCATTGTTTTTCTATAGTGATTTAAAATGATACTAATATTTTTACTTCCCTTTACTGAAAACCTTTTATTTTTGTCTTAGATGAATGAACTAGCAGCGCAAAGGTTTACTTTTTAAATTATAAGAACAGTAATAATAAAATATATCAAGTTGACTGCATTTAACAGCAAAAGTGAAGCTCTGTCTGGACAGGTGATGGCAGATTCTTCACTGACTTCTCCATGGCCAGGTTTCTTTACTTTCTGGATTCAGGCAGTTATGCAAAAATGTTCATTTATTTTTTTTTCCAAAGGTGAATAGACCTCTTATAGTCAAGAAAACATATGTAAAAGCTTGATAGTTCTAAAAGGTAGTAGGTTAAGAAGATAACAACTCTATTGCTTAAAAAAATTGTATGTATATATATATGTACATATGTATATATTGACATCTTTTAAGCTAGACTCATTGCATTAGGGGAAGGACATTGGGGGAAAAACGGGTTGACTGATGATCTGAATCCTGTGTTAAGAGCTTGAAGGAAGTGTATTATAATGTCAGTGGGAATGCTTATGCTGTTGTTAGTTTCTTTGTGTTTCCACAGCCTGTATGTTGCCTTCCACCCTGGCTCAGCATTGGGGTGATGTAACTGATCTTTCAGGCATAGATAGGGAAAACTTTTGGTCTAAGATCAAGTTCAGTCCTTACAGGCAGTATGGGTGCAGCTGGGGTTATATGACGTTCAAATTCAAGCTCACTGTCAGGCCTTGTAAGGAAGAGAGGAATAGAAAAAGTTACTAAACCCTGCACATGTACTGTGTGGGGAGGGGATGTTAGGGCTGGCCATATTGGCTTTTTACCCAAGAATTCCCATGGGCAAGCTCTTTTATGCTGGAAGAGGTGAATTAGACCAGAACAAGAGGGAAATCTGCTCCTTTGGAATAGTACTATAACCAGACCTAGTTGCCAATGAAAGTGTCTTAATCCTTTGCAAAATTACAAAAGGGATTGAACAAGACTATGAAAATTAAATGTAATGTTGTTTAGCCAAAAACACAAGTTGATCTATCTTTTTTGGATAAGACAGATAAATCCATTAATTTAGCCATCATATTGAATACATAATTATTAGCATCAGGCTATAGCACAATTAGATTAGGACTTTGCTTCCTGTCTTTTCTAGAATATTTAGTAATGAGGCTAAAGACAATTTGTCTGTTTGTGGCTGTTTCCCCTTATAACGAATCCATACAAGTCAACTATTTGGTTTTGTGATTAAATGGTTAGCTGGAAAATGGATGGCGATAACTGAATTTATACACATTCCCTTATTTATTTTATCTTGGTTTATTTTATTAATGCCAAAAAATTTGGAGCACCCTGATTTTCCATCCGGCATTTAACAGCTGCAGCAAACCACTGAGAAGCTCATTGCCCACTGTTCTGGCCAATGTGGGCATCAACATTGTTTTACACCTAGTCTGAGTATGTCCCCTGCCTTGTAAAGCACTGGATCTGTCTAGTTTTTGGCCTGTGGAGCAGCTCAGGGAAGAAGCACAACTAAACCTTTCCTCCCTTCAAGCCTGTGGTCTCAGTGCACAACGGCACTGGTGTACCCACTACTGGGCCGTTCAGGAGAGACAGCCACTGCCCAGTAGAAGACAAAGCAAACTCTGAACCTTACAGTGTACCAAAGAGCCAGTATTTCCTTTTTCAACCTCTCTTTATGACTGTATATTAGAGGGCATGGTAGAGTTGCCTTTAGGCTTAGCTTTAAATTTGACAGTTTTATCTCTTTGCTGCTACTGCCTTGTCACCATCTGCTGTGTTTGCACTCAGTTGTCTACTGGGACGTGTGCACGTGCACACTGCAATCCTCCTGCCTTCACACAGCAGTTTGCATGCTAAGATAGGTGGAATAGTGTTGCAATTTATACAGCCCTTAATCAGCATCCCTGTGTGCAGCACCACATTGTTTGAAATTTAACTGACATAAAATTATGATGTGGAACAAATAGCTGTTCACTCAGATGTTTAGCTATATGTTGCACCTCAGTAAAGGCAAACTGAAAGTGAAATAGGACCTAAGACATCTCAGCTGCGGTCAGTAAGACCCCAAGAAGCTCTCTGTTCCTGTTTGCTGGATGACCTCCATCAAGTTGAGCTGACCTTCTTTGAATATAAGTTCTCACATCTGTAAAATAGAGACAGTGAAACCTGCCCTTCTTCCCAGCTCTAAGGGAGTAAAAAGCTTTATGTAAGAGCTTGGTGTTGTTTATTATTACAAGCTATGTCTTGGGAACATGCATTCTGTGGCAAGGCAGACTCCTCACACCCAAAGGCAAGAAGGTGTAGGGAGCTCAGGGCTGAAAGAGAGCTGGGTGCTGAGGTCTTGAGGAGGAGAGGTGCAAGCTCTCAGCAAAGGGCAGGAAAGAAGAATTAGCTGCATCCTCTGCTGAAAGAAATGGGAAGGGGTTTACTGTTTCTAACATCTCCTTGGGCAGTGGGAACTCTTGCCTCCTTCTGCTTTCCCTCCTGTCCTTTCTGTCTTCTCAGGCTTGCCTGTGAAAGCAGTGGTAATTTAAGATTAAAAAGGCAAAACAAGCTATATGGCATCTGATGTGGTAACAGCAAGTATCTTGACATTTGAAGAGCGCCAGGAGGCAGCCAGGCTAATTGTTAGAGAAGACTGGGACAGAGTGAATTCCCTGTCCCCTTCTATGCTGCATGTGACAGCCTGGAAAAGGGTTGTCATTAGCAAAGGGCCCTGCAAGACTCAGAGATGATTGCAGGACACTTTATTTTCTACTATGCAGATCTCTTTCTGCACTGGAGGATATGATTTGTGATCCCCATAATAAGGAGCAGTGCCTTTAAATTCTACTAAATATTTCTTGGTAACAGCAATGTTGAATGAATTCTCATTTATGGAGATGAAAAAATCATAATCCAAACTCATTTGGATCCAGAGTTTGAGCTTGAACTTATCTCTATTTATTACTTCATAGAAGCACTCTCATTAGGATTTCACTGACAGAAGGAGGCAGAAACACGAATTGTTGAAACAGGCTTTTAGCACTATGGGATCCCTGACTTTCTTTTGCTGCAATTCAGACTTCGCTCTGTATCTTCAAGACTTGTTTACAGATGACCCATGCTGGCTAACTTAGTGGGTAGTTTACTAATGTGAGGACATAAAGCTACTACCTACAAGTTCTTTATGAATATTTCCACCTCTAATAGTCTACCAAAAACACTGGGTGCAAAATTTGTAGTACAGGAGCTGCAAAACACGGTGGTTTGACACAGCTATTACTTCAATATCCATATGTTTTGCCATAGATGTTTACCAATAGCTCAAGCAAAGAGTAGCAATTAAAATAATCCATCCTTGTAATTTAAAGCTTCCTGCATAAGGAAGTGGAGGAGCATTATTGTCTCCGGATTTAAGCCTGCTGAAGACTTTCAGATTGTGAATTCAGGAACCTGAGGGAGGGCAGAAAATTTGAGTAAGCACATTACCACTTCCTCTGGAGGAGTTGGTTGCTGTTCCAGTGGTATTGTAACCACTAAATGTCACCGTGATCTCTCTGGTCCAGCTCAGCACTGCTCCACAAACTCATCTTTTTACAGTCACTGACTCAGCTTTATGAGTAGCTGCTGTACCTTTTTTTTAGTTCAGTAGGAAACTCAACTATATATTTAGGGTATCTTATAAATAACTCCCTGCCCTCTACAGAGCTGACACAAAAGAAGGTTTTAATTTCTCATTTTGGTAATGATTTACAGCTGTTGTTCCATTGGGCTTATGAAACATTATACATACGCTTCAACGAATGTTTCGTATGTATATTTTTATATATAAACAGTGAAAAATTACTTCTGAGAGTCACTTGCAAAACCACCGCATTTTATGCAAAAAAACATGTCTTGCAAATATACTAAACAGTTCTTGCTGCTATCACAATTAAGCAAAGCAACTCTCATTCTTCCCTGTCTCTTTCTACATATATATCTCAGTAATGTGGATAGAGCTATGATTCAAAATGACAATTTTTGGACAGAAGAGTTATTTTTCAGTGGGTGACTTAGAGCCAATGAAGAGCTGTTTATTCTGGAAAATGCTTTGCTATATTTTCTTTTGGAAAAAAAAAATTACACAAGGTTAGGAAATTTTTTTCTAATTTAAATTCAGATTTCCTAATCTTGGCAATATGCTTGCCCTGTTCTTTGGGTTTTGGGCTTTGCTTTGTGTTGTTGTTTGGTTTTTCCCTTTGTTATCATCAAATTATCCAGATTTTTTCTTTGTCTCAAGCATTTTAATTGGAAAATGAAAGGTGGCTGAAAAGGCAGGAAACCAAGTAAAATTCTCTCATGCTGGAATCTGGGCTGTGACCTCAGATTTGCTGCATGAGATAAGCAAGTCACTTGGTCTGTGCCTCAGCTTCCCAGTCTGTAAATGGGGACTGTAACTGTTTCTCACTGAGATGCTTCACGATGCACATCTGAAAAGCACTAAGCGTGATTAATATCCTAGCGATGTCTGACATGCACAAATACCATGCTGTTTAATCACTGGTGCCTTATGGATGTTCTTTGACATAAAGACAGCAGCTGGGTCTCTTCAAAACAATCCCAAAAAATCTAATCACTAATGATTTACTTGCTATTCACAAGAGGTGTTTTTAAGCAAGTAATTACACAGGAACTAGGAATTTGAACAGTGATGTGATCAAGATTCATCTGCATGATTGCAAACACTTTGAAATTATTTTTCAAATATTTATTTTTAAAGAAAATTAAATTAAAAAATCTTAAAGCCTGTTATTTAAGATCATGATTTTTATTTTTTTTTTTTTTTAAGTCTAGTGGGAGTTAAAGGAAGTCTAGGAGTGTGGAATGCATAATACTGAAAATGAGAAAAATTGGCTTATGCTTTTATTGCTTGCTTTCACCCTCCCACTTAACAGGGACACAGGAGGTCATGGAGAATCCTGAAATGATCAGTCATTTGCTGCATTACAGGCACTCCTGTGTCTCCCTGCCCATCACCCACTACAGGCTCCCACAAGCGCTAATCATAGTTAAATGGAACAGCCACTGCGAGTAATAAGATTGAGGAACAAAGACAAATCACTTCAGTGGGGGTAGTCTAGTTAGTTCTCTTTTGACTGAGAACTTTTTGACTGTGTACATGTCTTTTCCCTTTAAAGGACTCCCTCTCTTTGTTGACCCCAGTGACATTTTCAGTCCTACATTTCTTGCTCTGGTTTTAGTATTCCCACCTATGTTTCTGTTGTGGGTCAAACAGGAAGGAAGACATTACAGCAAGCTGGGTAAAATTCTAGGCTTACTAATACTTTTGACATATTGTATAATTCATGAAAAAACTGATGTACATTGCAGTCAGACTAGATGATTGTTGTAGGACCCTTCCAACTGAATTATTCTTTCTGTTCTGTTCTAGTCTACTGCAGATGAGGGAAAAGTTGAGCCTGGTAATGCAATAGCTCTGTTCAGGAAGGGATTTAAGCCTAGGCATGTGTATTTTAAACCATGTGTACGGCCTTGTGGATGGCAGTGAGTATCTGAAATTCCTCTTTGGCCTTAAATGGAGCTTGCTACTTCCTCACATCTTTAAGTATCTTTTAGTGATACTGATACTCCCTGTTATAAGATTAGAGATGTGATTGATGTTTTTGTTCTTTTTCTTTTTAATTGCTATCTGCTCCAGTTTTTCTTCTAAAACATTAACATTCCCTACATTTTTTCGTCTTTCACTTCCTACTCTTCCCCAGTGCCTGTGCCGCCTGCCTGAGCGAGGAACACCTCCTTTCAACCTGACTTCCGTTTCAACTCAGCAGGCACCGCAATCTTTTTCTTGGCTCCTGGTATCTCATCTAATCAGACACCAGGCTTTTATGCTGGCTCACTGCATCTGCACTAGGTATTTTGTTAGACTATCAGGCAGAACTAAAAGCTTCCAGCTTGCCTACCTTCTTGTCTGCCAAATTGGAGAGAGGGGAGGAGAGAGGGTGGTAGAGACAGTGAGAGCTCTTTAGTGTGAGTCATCTTAACTTCAGTCCTTTCCCTACTCCTATGGAAGTGAAACTCGGTATCTCTAGTGTGCACGAAGATTCAACACTTTGCCCTGCACAGAGAGAATTCCCAGATCCTTTGATAATTTCTTATTCTTAAACAGTGGATATATTTTAACATTGAATTGCAGGAAGCTTAAAATAAAATGAAAAAGCTATATCTCAATTGGCTGTGTAAGCTCTTTGTATATAACGCTTGCAGCTAATAAGAAAACATTAAGGGAAAGATAACTTCATCTCTAATAAAACTTTCAAATTTAGTAAAGAGATATGGTGGTTTAGTCATACAGGGAAAGGATCACAAATTTCAACTGCATTTATATTCCATTTTTCTCTATTGCGTATCTAGTTTCAGTTACTGCATACTGAAACAACAAAAAATTCTCACACTATTCTGATGGTTTGGGATATTTTAAGTTGCACGGAATATGTAAAATTGGTGATCAAGACATCCTGGGCCAGGAGCACTGGTCAGCACATAGCATCTGTGAATAATAAAGTAAGCAAAGATGAAAAGAGGTATTAGCATTATGCTCATAAAAAGGAGCACCTTGACTAAAGTGTGAGTTCAGTTACAAAAAAATAGCATAGAAAAAATATGGAAACTAAATGATGAATGTGAAGAGATCACGGTCTGGTGGCAGGTAGATTTGACGGAGACAACTAAGGGTTCTACTGAACATCTTGCTTCACAATTGTGCTCCTGCCTCCCTCCCCTTCACTGCCACTTTGCAGGGAAGTGTATATCTCCTCTTCTCACCATGGCTGCATCCGATTTCTGTCCCTGCACACACCGGAGGGAATTAGATGTTTATCGGGAAGAATTACAGTCCAGAGCAGCTATTGCATGACGTACTCAAAAGCCACAAGAGACCATTTTCTGAAGGGTGTTGACATCTCAAATTCTTTACCCCACAGCTGCCATTATGTATAGTTAAAATATGCCACATCAGTTCATAACATACCTGAAAAGCTGCTGAAAATAGCTAACATGTTCTGTGGTGACATATATTACTCACTGATTTGTTTAAGAGAGTACAGGTCAACAGCACAGATTTGGTTATATCTGTTATGGAGTTTTACTTTTGTAAAATTGGTTTTGAGAAGATAAAAAGCATTTCTTATAGTTTAAATGTGTCTGAGTCTTTCAGGCTTCAGGAAGAAATGCACGCTCCAATTTACATAATTCCCTGACCCTTTGATACCTACTTGTTCTGGTAGAAGTGAATAAGTCAAACTTTAATGTGATTATGTGGTCAGATAATAACACAGAGCTCTTCATCCAATTAAACTGCTCTGCAAGGTGTGTAGTATCTGATAAACCACAGACACTACAGAAAAGAAAGAAACCCTTGTTTTCTCTTTCCCTTTTTTTGTTCTGTCAGTTGGCCTTTGTTTCCCTTTTATGTCATGGGATTACGTTAAGCAGTTTATGCCCCTTGCTTATTTTTCCTAGGAAACTGCCACTTAATCCTGATTGCTTGTCTTTGTGCGGGTTTGTCACTGCAATGGACTTTTGCTGTCCCTTGTATCTACTTCAGTATTTTCGGTCAGTTCTTTTTCCAGTTTCTTTACTCGGTGCCAAATGCTGTATCACTTTTTCCTCAGCGGCCCAGTAAAGCTGATTCTCCTCTGCTCACCCCTGCATAAACATGGAGCACTTCAGGTACAGGTAGTGAACCTGTGCCGAGGAGGAACAATGCAGATAACGGTGAGATGAAATGCTACAAATTGTAAATCGACATAAAAGTGTCCTTTGCAATTATATTGCACCTACAAATATATAGACAAAATAACTTCACATGATAATTTCAGCTCAGGTTGTGTTTTCTGTAGATTTGATGTGACCAGGAGCTAACTTTATACAGTCTTTCCTTAATGCAAGATGTCAATCACTTTCTACAAGATAATAAGTATGAGACTACATTCTGATCGACAAAAAAAGTGCCTCTGGCCTAAAGACATGATGTTTGCTTATGTACAAATCACCATTTTGTCTCATGACTCGTCTGAGCAGAATATAGCACAAACTATTATGAATATACCTAAGGCTTTAGGAATTGTCATTTTCCACAAAATTGAAATGATTATTGGTGTAGTGAAAACATCATCTTCATATAGGCAGTACCAAAAGAAGACAGTGGGACTTTTTTACAGCCTTCCTTCCAAGAAAGTGAAAAGTGATGACTCCCTAAAATCAGAAAATTGGTTTCTTTAATAATAAGCCATTTAAAAGATAAATTAAAACACTGATGTGCTCAAAGTCAATGACAAAACACTTTAAAAAAACATATCAGAAAAGAAACCCATTGTGAGATACTTCTATCTCACAATAAATACACTTGTTATATATCTCACAACAAATATACTTGTTATTTAAATCATTAATAACAAGTCTGTGGAAGACATAAAAGGTTGTAGCAAATTGTGAGGACAGTCTAATGGTACACAGGGGTATGAGTTACCTGCTTAGATTTTTGTAAGCTGACAGCTAGAGTAGTACAACTGGGAGCACAGACTGAAGATCATGTCATCAGACTGTATCCACAAGTAGATAGTGATGTTCTTTATATTATTGTTTGTTGATTCGTTGGTTTGGTTTGGTTTGGTTTGGGTTTTTTTTGTTTGTTTTCCTATTAGTCAGCAAGGAGGAATAATTACTTCATGGATAACTATCTCTGCGGGCTGCATTAAAGACTCATCATGAAGACTAACATCATATTGGGATATGTAGACAAGAGAGTATTAAGTAAGAGGAAAATGACCTTATCTGTACTTAACCTTGTTTACGCCAAGGTGGACAGCATATGCAGAATACTGGTGTTCAATCCAGATGTCAGTGAGGGTAAATAAATAGAGGACCTGGGACAGCATTGGATTCTCTGTTGGACATTGTAAAAATGATATTTACATACATTTCTATCTTTGAGTTCAACTTTAGACAAAATCCTCTCATATGTCATATTAAGTATTAGACTGGATGGTCTTTTGTGTATTCAGATGCCTGAAATTCCTCTGCTCTTTTTTCCTTTTACTCTGAGACCTTTACTTAGTCTTTTTACTGTTTTCTCCCTTTGTAACTGCAGGAGATGCAGCTCTTCCTCCCCAGTAATAATTCACACTGGAGTCTTCTCTACTGCAGCTCTCAAGCAGCCCTGTGGAAACACTGAGTCTCGTTTAGGGGACAGGGGTTAAGCATTGCCTTAGGTATGCCCACAGCACTTGCAGCTCTAAATAAAGATACCATTTTAATCAAATCTTATGCTTCAGGGCTTTTATGACTGCCTGTAAAAATGAAGAAGAATATTTTCTTTCTTTTTTTTTTTTCTGCACCTTCTGTTTTCTTAAGAACAATTGACCATTTTTATTTTAGGTTTTTGCTTAGCTTGTCTTCTGACTTCTCCAAAGCTGATAAGGAGGGCTATTTGCTGAGGGTGAAAATGGTGCAAGAGCAAGCAGAGGTCAGGATGAAAACAGGGAAGCCTGTTCTGGAGGTAAATATACTGGTGATCTTTCTTTGTGTACTTAAAGTCTAGCCAAACATCAGCTTTGGGGAAAATACTGATTTTGCATCTGGGAAGAACAGCAGTTATGATGGGTTTGCTTTCATTTTCTGGTCAGTGGTGTGGGTTATTATCTTCTGGGCACGGCCTCAGTTATGAGCTGAATTGTCTTCCCTGTCCTCTGCCTGTGGAGTGGAACTGTTTCTTCCCCAGAGGACAGAAATAATCCTTCTGTCCTTTAGCCTAGCAGTTTAGTTCAATGACACAGTTAATCAGGGATACCTGTTTTCATGCAGCTAAGTATTGCATTGGTTTAACTGTACCTGAAAAGGTAACCTAAGTATTAAAAGAGGAGAGAAATGTAATAGCTTGTATTATTCAGGAAGTCAAAATAGATGATACAAAGGTCTCTCCTGTCTTAAAGATCTGTGAAAAAAGAAACAGCAAGTCATACCTCAGTTTTTTTCACAGTTTCAAAATATACTTAATTTTTTCTTTAACCCTGAACCGATTCATTTATTATTTCTTTTTCAATATCACAGCTTGAAGCTATATGACTGGTTCTTTCTTTTTCAGTCTGTTCCTTTCACTAAGTGCATGTCCAGATTACTCTTTCATGCCTCATTTACTGTGGCTTGCTGTACAAAGATATCAAGTGTTTCGTTAGCTAGTTTACTCATCCTGCTGCACTGCAGGTTTTCTGAGGCTTTTCTCTGCACTGTCTCCCTGCATGCTTCCCTTTGTTTCGCTGCAGCGCCACAGATGCTGCCTTGACTGAACACAGTCCCTACAAATTGCTTTGATCTCTTCATTTAGCATTAGTATGTTAAAAGTGACATGGTTTAAAAATAAATACATGGAATAAAAGTATAATTTCTTTCTACTACAAAGACAAGGCAGGTAAAGGGTGAGCATTAGGATTATGTGCCTTTACCCCATGGAAATATGTGATGTTGTGCATGTGAGGTGCCAGGAGGGGAGCCAGGCTGTGGCCAGTGCAGAGCAGTAAGCCATGTACTTGAGACCCTGGTTTGAGAGAGATAATGGATCCCAGGCCTATGCCGCCTTCTTTTCTATTACTGGTTTAACACTCAAATTGCAAATGCTTAAAGCTAAAGATGTGCTTCACCTCAGCAGCTTAGGTGTGACACAGGGGCCTGAGGTAATACTTTTCTTCTGTGCCGAGGCTGAGCTCAGTGTGAGTGCTTCGGAATCATCTCCTTGAAGCTTTCTTTTGAATTTTGATGTAGCTGATGACATCTCTCCCTCAAGGTTACTCTAACTACCACTTCCTTTTAGAATTACTTTAAGTCCCTCTCTTTGCTATAAGCTGAGGAAAGTACATTCTGCGGTAGGAGACAGGGATGCATCTGCTGAAGTGAACATTGCCAAAGCCAGGTGGGACACCAGCAACATGGCCTGCACCAATGTCTCTGTCGTGGGGCTTCATGGAAAGCCAGTCTGCTTGATTAGTCTCCATGTTTTCACATAGTGTTGTATAACAGATCTATTTCCACCCCCATTTCCAGATTTTTTAGTTTCTGATATCTGAGCACTTAGAGGGAAGGTACCCTGCCATTTGGAGATCTTACATCCATGGAAAGTCATATTACATCAGCTCTAGGTTGGTCTTAAAGTTTTGGCAACTATTATAGATTCATAAACCCTGCCATTTCACACTGTTTAAGAAAAGAAAACAAACTAGTGTTTAGTTCAAATGGTGAGAGTAGGCATGTTTCTACATGCAAAATGAATCACCAGAATCTATAAACCAGTCAAGTATTGTATATTTTTTCCTAAAGTTAGATTATGTTCCAGAGTGACGGAAAAACCCTTATACTTTAGAGAAGTCCAGATGCTTAATTTTCAGTAATTTCATTCCCTCTCCAACATGTTTTTTTACTAAAGTTCTTTTAAAATTAATTGAGAGTTAGCTGCTGCTACATGTGTGGGTGGAGAATCAACCCTTAGCTCAACAGAAAAAAAAATAAAGCAGATGTAAATCAGAGGAAATTTTTATTTTTAGTAAACTTGAGTGTGTGTGCAGGGATGGGGAATATAAGCCATACATTTGCAGTTATCTAACTCAATTTTAAATTGTACAGATTGAAGTCAGGGGCGTTTATATCTTTGTCTTCGGTATTTTTAGGATACTTATTCCAGCTGACAGCTACAAGCAAAAAAAAAAAAAAGCAAATCTAAGGCTTTTAGCAGCCTGTTCCAAAAATGTGGGGCTTTATATTCAATCATTTAATTAAAATGAAACTTTCATTTTAACAATGAAAGAAACACTTAGTAAAACAACAATTTAGTTCTTGGAAAAGGTGATTATTCAATCTCAGAAGTTTCCTTGCTCCTTATCTTTATTACTTGAATACAATAAACTTTGTGTTTGCTTTAATAAAAAAAATCCTTACTAAAACAATAAATAACTGAGTTTTCCTTTATTTGGCAAGCAATATGCTCCATTTAGTTGATTTCTAAGGTGATAATCCTCTTGAATTATTGGATTTTAAGTGGATGCTTATTGAATTTCCTCCTCTGACATCCTGCTGACCCTCAGGTCTTCCTGTCTCTGTGATCTGCATACAATGGGGCTTCCACAGATACAAATGAACCCCTCTGTGCAGTAGATCCTGGTGGCTTTCAGTGTCTTCACTGCCCTGTTCTTTGCAGTGAGGAAGGGAAAGCATGCTGGTACCTGTCCAAACTGGATACCTTAATGAGTGGAATATTATGTGGTCCAAGGTGGTAATGGTGTTTGCATTCAGCGACTACCCTATACAGAGATGACTAAGGTGTTTCTCCATCATTGTGGCTTCAACAGATCCACGCTTGCAGGATTGCCAGTAAAAGCAAGATGCACTGGGAAATCCCTGAGCTTCCCTGGTGTTACACAAAACTTTGGGGAGTCTGCAATCGGTTTGGAGTACAGCTTTGAAACCATTTCCTCATAGAGGTTCCACAACACTTTTCTGCCGTCAAGGAAATACATTACTCTTGTAGAACAGGTTATTCCAAGGAATAGGATTAGGAGGCCCTCCACTTCTCTCTGTGGAGACTCATTATGTCTCATAATCTTTCCCTGAGGCTGCTGGAAGACAAGGATCAAGATGCTAGCAAAAGTGTAGGAGGTACATAAGCAACTTTCCATTCAGTTCAGAAGTAAACAGGGAGGTAGTCATCATCACAGGACACAGGGTGACACAAAGCCTTCAAACTGTGAAACCCTACGCTCTCTTCAGAATAGCTTTTTTAAAACCTGATTCCATCCTAGATGGAAAATACAGGAAAGTTTTACTTGGGCTTGCCACAGTTACAAATATGCAATTGCTTTTCCACTTGCTTTTAGTCTTAGTGTCTCTGTAGTTTTTTGGGGAGGGTCTTTGTGATATAACACTACAACACTGTTCTTCCCAGTTCTAAGCATATTGCATATCTGGTCTGACAAACTGGAGGAAACTCATAACTTTCTGCTAGGATGATCTCAGGAAATGTATACAGGGGGCCTCTGCAAACACTAATTGTATGCCTGTTTTCTGCAGACTGTGTTCCCTTCTGCTGTGAACTACATAGGAATTATGTCAGGCTCGTCCCAGGATGGCAAGCTGCACACACGTGCTCTGCCCTAGGATGTGGCAGTGAGGGCCCTGAGCTGTTGTCAGCAGAACTAGCTCCAGGATCAGGAGAGGGAGATGCAGTGGCTCTGGCTGTCTGCTGTAGCTAAGGACTACTCTGAGCTAAGGGAAAGTATGCGCTCTTCAGCTGGCACTGCCTTGGGAACTTTTGTGAGCCACTTCATTTTTCCACATAATTGTGTTCAGAGAAATGGCTCACAAAGGAAAGTTGCCTATCAGAAAGAATGAAGGGCAGATGCACATGGAGAAGGCAAGATGAAATTGTGATCCTTGTCTTTATAGCAATTTTGACAGTTCTCTGACTTATTATGATGTAAAATCAGTGTAATTGCAGTACCCTTAGGGGATTTATAGTTTGTTCTGATGTGGAAGAGGGAATTTATGCTGTATATATGTAGTCAAAAATGCTATTCTGACTCTGACTATTTTAACATCAGATAGGTTGTCATCTCTGTCTTGTATAAGCTTCTTCTATAACTTCATCTTCCTTCTGTCATCACTTCTGGATGTAGGGTGAGCCTGTTATCCCATATTTGTTTCTCCCCTTCCACCCTGATTCCCAAAGGATTAACTTCAGGATAGCGGAAGAATTATATGTTAAAAAGCTAGACCAGCAAGGAGTTTTTGTTGGGCATTCTTGACTTGTCAAGGTTATGGAAATACTCTGGGGACATATGTTTATGATGAATATTTGAGTATAAGAAGGTTTTTGAATTTGTTGACAGAGCCTATTTGGAAAATTTTAAAGCAGGAAGATTGGTTTGGTTGGTACTTTAAGCTGAGTTTTTAGTTTTGAAATTTTGATCTTCACTAAAAGGTGAAGAAAAAAGCAAATGTCAAGACTGAAAGCAAACAGCTTGTTATTGAAAAAAAAAATCTGAATTGACCTGATTCAAGTTGTTTTCAGCAGAAAGCTTGCAAAACAATAACAAAATTTCAATTTTTTTGTTTCATTTTGGATCAGAAATAACTTCAAAGACTTAAAAATTCTCCCATAACAGGAAGACTCCTTCCCAAAAGTCTACCATACCCACTCTTCCAGCAGCCTTCAGGAGCCAAGGAGTGCAGCAGGCATCTGTGAAAGGGAGTTCAGTGAGGGCCAGAGCACACAGCGTGTTTTAAACACTGTTAGTGCAATAGCAAGTTAGCCTGCCTTCTCCAACCTGTCTAGTGTAAACGACAGATTCTTACTTTGACACGGAGCTTGGGATCCAAAACTGAAATATTTAAAATGGGATGTGCTGCTAACACTGGGTTTTGAGTAGGGTAGCTGCTGGTCCTTCACCTAAAAAGAGAATCTGTCTCTTACAGGGATCAGTCTCCCTAGCTGAATTATTCATTTATGGCGAGGAGGAACTGTACCCTTTTATGAGCTGTTCTTTGCTACCTTTGTGTTTTCTGTTTTGTGTGTTCCTTGGCCTCTCTGAGGCCTCCACGAGTGGTTTACTATATGTATTTTTGCAATCATTTTCTGCTCTGCTTATCTGATTGGGTTCATTTTTAGCTATTTGTAGACAGTACAAAAAGAGACCAGATTAAAATCAATGCAGACATTGTGTTCCCACACATGCCCTGTATTCCTAGGTATTAGAAATGGGAATGAGTCATCCAGCAATACAGTTAAGTACTGACAAATGGTTGTCTAAATCTCTGATAAGTAAAATCTCTCTGACTTATTGCATATTTTCTGTCTCCACATGCTGCTGGTATAAATCTAAGACAAAACACTACTCTTGGCTTCCCCAAGGACACAACTTGCTGTCTTAGTTCAGGTATATTTTCCAATGAAATGTGTGGGAGTTCTGGGGACTAGAGCACTGAGACTAAATTTATGTCTTGGGACAGATGAAAATAAATCCTCCCTTATAGACAACACTTGTCTGTAGGAATGCAAATGCACATGTGTCTCTGCAACCAGAGAACAATGATATTTTTAAAGCCTTTGTTTGGTAATGCTGTTTCTCTCCAGCTCAAGGGATCTCTCACATTCTAAATCATGCTGGCTTTAGCCGTTAAAAAGCTAACAATGGAATGAAGAAAAGTGACAATTGTGATAGAAAGGATAATAAAATACCACCTGAAGACAACTTAATGTTTTATCTGTAGTGTTTATTTTAAGCATATTCCTTGAGAATTGGGTTGCTTTAGCTGCAGGGCTGTAGTTAAAATCTTCTTACAACAGTGGAAGTACAATTTACTAAATATACTATTTACATGAAGACTTGTATAGGAGTTTATTCTTAAGGCTGTGTTTAAATGAGAAACAGTGACACAAAGTGATTATTTCAGAAGCATAGGAGAACCCACTCAATAAAACCTCTGCAATTATTTATTTACCTATAACACATCTACTTCAGGCTAATGCTGAGAGCAGGATGGAACTGACCTCTCCTGGCTTTTCGTAGAAGCCTCTTAGAGTCCCTCTTAATAACTGAAAAGAGGAAAAGCACATCATTGTGCTCAAAGCCCTCTAAGATTACCTTCTAATTGCAAAGTATTTTAATACTTTTTTTCAAAGTAATTTCAAAGCAATTCTCAATACACAGAACTTTACACCCGTGTTCTCACTGGCTGCAAGGGCCTGACAATTTTTTCCTCCTTTCTCTCACTCTTTTTTTAAAGTACATGTGTGAGAGACATTGGGATTCCTTAAGGTTGTCCTGAGCTGGACACTAAAAGGGTGTAGGCAATAACTGTGTAAACCTACCCTCCCAAGTTCCACGTTTCACTGTCATAGTATCTGGGATGTTCCGGAGAAGCCGAAGCAAAGCGAGCAATGGCTCTGATGACAGTAGGTGGGAATTCAACTGAATTTTTTTTTTTCCCTATTTGCAACATAAATTGAATGCAAGGAGTAAAAGATGCAAAAATATAGCCTTATTCTCTCCTTCCCTCATTCACAGGCTTGTGTGAATACCCTCCTGTCAGAGCTCCTTTTAAGCTCTCCCCACCTTTCCCCTTCGTGACCTGTCCACTGCTTTTACCTATTCCTGGGCAGAAATTGCACTTCTCCTTCTCCCAGAGGCAGCCTTGGGCTATGGCATCCTGTGTACCTACTGTCCTGAGTGCAAGTCATATTTCTTTGACTTCTCTAATGAACAAATAGCACATCCATTTAGATTTTATTAAAAATAAATTCCAAAAGAAAACACTCTGCTGAATACTCATCTTTCCCTGAGGAGAGAAACAGAGAGCACAAACATTTGACAGATGTAAGCCACGTTGCTTAGTGCATTACTGGAAGGCACTGAGACACTGTGGTGATGGGAGCAGCATCACACACAAGAACAGAGTAAGATTTGGTTGGATATTTAGTCTACTATATTTTGCTACTATCTCACCTTCTAGTTCTAGTGAGAATAAAGCATAATAATAAAATGGATTTTGTCCTAAACATTCTGCAAAGGTTATTGCAAACTGAGCTATGCTCTTGTTTCAATCCTGCTTTTCTTTGCATTTAAAGAGTTGATTGGGGTTGTTTCATAAACTCCCTCCCTGAGTAGCATACCATACCCTGTACGTAATGTCCTTTGCTTCCCAACCATTCATACTCAGTAGAAATGGTCAAGTGGAATTGACCTTTGTGTACTAAAATAGCATAAGTTGTAAGTTCAGTTTCAGGAAATCTGGTCTTTTAGAACAAATACTCAGTGGATGCTGGTATGTTTTAAAGCCATTATTTGTCTGCCCAAGCAAAACTCTCTGCAATTGGTCACACTCTTTCATATTCAGCTGTGGCTTAACTTTTCCTTTTTGCGTTCTACATTAATTAATTTTTATTTTTGAATGCCTATGCCACTTTGTGAAATCTAAGCACTTTGGCAAGACTTGATACATGTATCTTCCCTCCTTGAATTAAGCAGTGTGCAGCCCTGGAAAAGATTTCTACTGGGTCAAGAGAAAAAAAAGAAAATAATTGGACACTGTATTGAGTCAGGAAAAGATAACTAATGGGTCAACTATTTATATACAGTGAAGCAGATCCAGAAATTAGAAGCATCAGAGGAAAGAATAATCTGGATCGAGGTCAGAGAAGGTATTTGACACTGGACCTGTTGTACTTTTAGTGTTCAGATACTTTAACTTGCATAACCTAAGTTAGCTATTGTTGCAATCCAAATTTTTTCCCCACCTCAATTTAATTCAACTAATCAAACTTTACAGACACCCATTTTTTCCAGGTATAGAACAAAAATCTTGCATTTTTTGTTCCATGAATGCTTCAGTGTGCAAGTACTCAGAGCTTTACTCAACAGAGCAGTATTACAAAATTGAAACTCTTTCACTCGTTCATATCCTAACATATGATCCATCTTAAACCAGGTCAGAGAGCAATGACTTGAATATATAACACTGAGAATAGGTCTTCAAACATGTAGTCCACAGTAAACAGGAATGCTGTAAAGGTGATAGAAAAAGCCTCTGAAATTTTGTTCTATATTGGATGTGTTCATTCAACCTGACTCTGATATAAATTGTCAGAGTACAGCAAGTATATATATGTGTATATATATATGTGTATATACATGTGTGTATATATATATCCATCAAAAATGGTCAGTTATCAGAGTGATTCTCCCACTATAATTCTTGAGAGCTTTTATTAGAGATAAAAACCAAGGAAAAAAGTTCTTGTTGTTGCTTTCACAGAGTTTACATAACCCGAATTAATTCCTCAGCTTGTTTTCCTAACTAAATCTTACTCCACATGCTAGGGTAATTCCTGTAATTTGGAAAGACAGTATGTAACAGCATCTCTTGTTGACATCTCTTGCAACAGTAGTTCTGCTAGAATGCTGCAATTAATTCAAGGAAAACTTGTGCTGATTGCAAGCTATCTTGTGATTGCAGATACTGCTTCTCTAGATTATTTTGTCGCTTACCTTGATTCAGTAGATATTTTAAAGCAAAGCTACTTGTTAAGGCACATCATCATCCCTGCTTATAGAGAAATTTGGTGCCTCCAGGACTACTTTCATATGTCTTGTGTTCAAAGGAAATATTTTGCAGATCATTACAATGACGAGTGAATAGATGCCGTGCATCATGCTCTGCCAGTAGAGCCAGCCTGAGATTCTCAGTTTAGCTGCTGCCTTTACTGCCAGACTCTGCCTTCATCTGAATTACCTTCATAGGCCTGATCTATCAAATGACTCCTCTGCTTTATGCTGAGATACCCAAAGAAGAGAGCTGTTAAGAAGTGTTTTTGTGGACTGCCAAGAAAGTCTTACCCATTAAGTGCAGCTTATTAAAAAGGATGACTGTCTGACCTTGTTGACCTTCAGCTTCCCACTTTGCAACTTGTTAACATCAGTGACCACTCAGATGAGTATGGTTATAGTCTCCTTGTCTGAAGGATCCTGCATATTTTGAAAGGCTCTAAAACCAGAAAATGCCAACTGTTGCTTTTGATTTACCATTCAGCTGAACAAACAGCTTTCCTGCTGCAAATGCTTTGATGTCATTTATTATTAGAATACATTTTCCACCTCAAGTTTTCTGTCGTCTTTATGGACTTTGGATCAGATCAATATAGAAATTCAGTAAAGTAGCAGTCATTACAAGTTAAGAATAAACAGAGATCTTCTTCATCCAACTGCTTTTCCATGGAAAAAAGGTTTTCAATGGGGGAATCATGAAGTATCGAGGTTGTAACTATTTCACTCTTAGACTATTTAATGCAGACTTTCCTGCTTTTTAGCCTGAGCAAAGAAATTTTTCTCATGAACTAAGTTGTCCTGATGGTGATAAGCTTGAGCATTTCAGCTGCACAAGCTGAAAGGCTTTTACCACTAAAAAAAGTGGTAAAACTTGTAAAACAGAAGCTTGTAAAACAGAAGACTTATAGCAATGAGTAGAGGTTCAGCTATTTTACCTATTCCAGACTTCACAAATATTCTGACTTGAAAGTGAACTTTGGGCTTAGGTCTCCTCATACACATGAGATATTATTACCTAGTAGTTTTGTGTAGGAAGGAAGATTGGCTGCAACATTTGCATGGCATAGGAGAGCATGATGGCTCCTACTCACATTTCCATAAATACACACCTTACCAGTGTTTTTTTTCTAATTATAGAAGCAAAAAGTAGGTTCATTTTTCCAGATACTGGTGTTTTGTTTGATATGGCAATGCATCAATTACCAGTAGAGTACTATAGGTTTAAAATTAATCTTTCTGATACAACCCAGCCTCCTTGTATGAATGTTACCTGTTTTTCCAGAGGAAACAAGGTGGAATCTCAAGTCACTGTCCATTGCATGTGACAAGGCTTTGTTTCATTAGAAGGAATCTGGTTGCCTTTAGCTGCCATATGTCAATTCCAACAGCTGTTTGCAGCCGGGCAGTATTATGTTGCATGCAGGAAAGGAATGTGGTGATACCATAGTCCAAATCTCAGCTGCTACAAATTTGTAATACCTGCCTCAACTCAAAAGAGATCTCTGCTGCTTTATGCATTCTAAGGACATATCAACACTGCAAAATGCAGTGTGGTGCAGAAATCACCGAAAAGGGTTAAGTCTGTGGCAGTAAATCCACATGATACAGTACAGTCCACTGGTGGATTGACCTGCTGAGCTTCATAGTCAGAATAGCATTGGTCTCTGTAAAGCCAGGTTAATCAATAAACTTTATTCAGCTGCAGGATATTGTGAATGTGGCTGTCAAGCTTCTGTGCTGGATATGTTCTCAGTCATGTGTTTTGTTATTACAGTCTTCAGCATTTCTGGTGCGAGGTTATCACGTGCAAAGTTTAGGCTTTGGGTTTCTCAGTATGCACCAGGGTAGGTGCGTACTATTTTGTTGGTTTATGACTTAAGATTTATACTGTTACATTTCCTAAAACTAAAATTTTGTTCTTAATTTTAAACAGTGAGTTTTAGTTTGAGGTTCTAGTCTTTGGATTCTGGGTTTTTCACTGAAGCTCTTGTGTATGAGACTTTTTTGGCATCTCCTGTACCATCCATGGTTTCTGGAGGCATAAGGAATAACCACAATCTCTGCTGGGAACCTTCTTACCTTTGATCGTGTAGCCTGGAACAAGTAGGGTCTGTGTTTTCACAACCCCATCTTTCTCTTATTTGCTGGACTCTAGTTCTGGTTATATTTTCTGGTTAACTTTGACATGAGTTTCTGCATGTGGAGAAGACAGCACTCTGTGTTTTTTCAGCTTTTCACGAGAACACAGACTTCAAATCACCTGCCCATCATGTGTTTTTTAACCTTTCCTTTCTAAATGCTGGTATTACTCTTCTTCATTATACCCTTCTTGGAGTTGAGGTTTACCTCATTGCCATAGCCCTTGACTCTGCTCAGGCTTCTGTTTTGATTCTCACACTGGCCTTTGCAATAGACACTCAAACACTTTTCCCAATTTTTACTTCTCAAATGAAATTCTGATACCAGATGCACTTTTATTCTACATGACACCTTGAAAATTAGGTGCATGAATGAGAAGACCTTCTGAGGGCACACAATTGACCTGACTTGAGGAGACATTTCTCCAGAGAAGAATCCAACTACGCGTAAGATCTGCAATGAAACTAGTGTTGTTAAGCATCATTACTAAGCAATAACTTCTACACGTCTATGTTTAATTTTTAACTATTTTGGATTCTACTGTGAAGAGAAGACTCTGGATTGCACATTCTGCCTTTAGCAGCTTCCAGCAGTTGGGGTTCTTCACAGGATTTAGATATGGGATGTTCCATACCCTGAGATGTGGAGGTCCAAAAGAAATTGAGGACACGGTCACAACAGATAATGCTTGTCAGGATGATCTCATTTACTTTTTGTGGCATTTGTGCTTGTAAAGAACAGAATCTACATATATAGCATGTACCAAGGAACCACAGCTACCACATGCTCATCCCTGTGTCTGTTTTTGGCACCTATCAGCCAATTACAGGGGGCTGTTGGAAGGCTCTTGCAGCTGCACTGTAAATGAGCAAGGTGCTTCATATCACTTGTGCTTCATTATTGTGTCAGGGTATTGAAACAAGTGGGATTTATTTTTGTAGGCAAATCATCAGCTAAGAGGAAACAGTTGTGATCTCTGCTTGTATATTTCTTGATGTTTTGTTTGCTCTTGCTTAGAGCTGTGGTACTGACATCATTGCAGCGAGCCATGGGCTCCTACAGCAGCTGCCAATTAGAAACAGAATGAACATATCATTCTCCAAATGGAGGAAGTCAACAACTGGCCTTTATTATCATGTAATTAAGTTAAGGTTCTGGTCGTGATCTTCAAAGTGTTTGGCTCAAACAGTTCCTGGGACCATCTTTCTTTCCCTAGTTGGTGACCACTAACATCACTGCTTCCTGAACGAAGCACAAAAGAATCTTACTTGTTTCACTTGTTTTTCATGGCATAAATTATTCAGCAGACATGCAGGACACAAAAAATAGGAAGCAAACTGACATATACAAGACACTTAAATAGCCAGTAGCCAGCAACTTCTCAGGGACAAGAGAAAAATCAAACTTGAAGAAAAAAATCAGCTATAATTCACTGTGGGAGAGCATTTACTGCCGTATTTTAGATCTGTGCTGTTTGTGCCTTACCTGGGTCTCTTCATGTTATGTACACAGAGAGAAGCTGTGCCCTCCCTCACATTTGTACAACCCCACTGGGACTGCATTGGTTCTCTGTTTACATCTTCCCCTGCTGAACCACTACTCCTTCATGGCACTTGCACATAAAACCATCTCTTCTATTTTTAGGTTTCTCCGACTCACATCCTGTGAAGAGCAGTGGTGCACTGGGCATGTTTGGTTTCATTTATTTATTTCTCATCACTTATTAATGGTGCATAACACATGTATATGTCATTTAGATGTCTGGATTTATCCTTTCTATTTTTAAAATTATGTAATGAAGTCTCAGCAGGATTGGGATGCTTCTTTATGCTTTATGCTTTTTTTTGTGCTGACTTGGTTTTGCTGCCTTTAGAAGTCAGCAGGAATTCTGTCACTGACTCCAGTGAAAATAAGTGTTTCCCAAGTAATATTTTCACCCTGTATCCTCACCCCACCTACAATTTTTTTATTCTGGCAAGTATTTAAATATGACACCAGATCTCACCACTGTTTGAAATATCCATAGAAGAGTATGTGTTCTTTTTAACTACATTATGAATGAAACCTCAGGAAAAATCCTGAAAGTTGAGATATTTTCTAAATATTAAAGACATGAATCCAGGAAACTGAGGATGAACTTGCTTTTCTATCTCAACCTCAATGACGCAACTACTGTTTTCTTCTTTTAATGCAATTACCCAAATTTCTGTTCCATTATGAAGTTACAAGACCAAGTCTCAGTTTAAGATTTTTATTTTTAGGTAGCCAAAACCTCCCAGATACAGCTGAAAAACTGAACAAAGGACTGCTGAATTTCCAATTACTGAGCACTTATAATTTTCACTGACTTTAGTAAAAACAGTGGCAGCTTGGCACTTCCAAAAATCAGGCCAGCCTACTGAGGTTCGTTATATATAGTGATGTAGTGACCTGAATTTCAAGAATTTTGAGTACAAACAAGTTTTACTAAACCCAGGGCATCTTCAAGTGCTTCATGAATTTGAATATTAAAACAATACTTGCACAAAATCAGCAAGAATTTGCCAAAGTCTCCAGAAGTAACAAGGGATATAACAGAGTATTAATTTGCTCTCTTGGGTTCAGTCTGTAGCACTGTACATGATTTACGCATGCAGATCCGAGTAACACCTTTAGGGTTTAACCACATCCTGAGCTTTCCTTTGAATTATTTTCCTCAATGAACATTACAATATGCAGTAAAACTTTGGTACCGAGAGCAATGACACATACTGTACCAGAACAGATATGAACACTGATAATAAAACAGAGAGGTTTTTGTTCATCTCTTTGAAAAACAACCAGCTATACTTTTAATCTCTTTAATTGAAAAATTATTTTGTGCCCCATCTACAGTGTATAACACCTTAAATGAGTTTGAAGAAAAAAAATCTAGTTTTTTTATGAAAAATCCAACACTGGACATTTTTGCTCCTCTTTTTCCCTGAAAAGCCTTTATGTGTTTTTATGTATACAGAAATAATTTCTATGCAACTGCCCCAGGTGCAGAAAAAAAATTATTAAAATAACCTGTCCTCTTCACATATTTTTTCTTTTAGAAAAAATTAAAAAACTCCTTTGGGACTGGACTGTTTGCCTCAGATCAAGGAAAATGAGTATGTTTTTCCTATATTTTATTACTCTGACCTCTGGGCCACAAATCAATATTGTCATTTCGCCTGAAATCCACAGAGTTTGCAATCACCATTTTCCTTTCCTTATTATTTTATTTGATGCAATTTTGTTATTACTGTACTGCTCTTTGGTCTCCTATAGACCTGTTCTTTAGTAATCATAGTGATTTTGACAATAACATCTAGTTTATTTGTCTGCTGAAATCTTTAAAACCACTAGAAAACACTGGAAAAGTGGATAATGTTTTTACTATGTTCTTTGTATTCTAAAGCAGCATTCTGAGATTGATCTTTTAAATTTAATCCAGTTATTAATTTAATGTAGTGGCTTTAGCTGGTTATATTACCCATTTCAGGATATTTTTCTGTAAGATTAAGACTATTAATTCTCCTTTATTTCCCCTGCTCAGGTAGTATGCAAGTGCCATTTTACATCTGAGATATTCAGAAAGATTTTCTGTCTCCTGTAAAATGCTGATTTTTTATCTGTCTCAGTATTGCTTTGGGTGCTTTACTGAGGTATAAGCCTGTGGTATTATAAAGCTTTTTAAAAAACTTCTGGTTTACACTAGATTTGTTTCCACACATTAACAGAATAAGATCCTGACAATATTCCAAAATTTAAGGTCCTGTCATCAGCTTTGCCAGGATATCACTTGGACCCTTGCCTAAGAGATAAAAAGGAAGCCCAGACAAATGGAAAGTGTGGAGAAGTTGTATCATAGTTTTTATGTGAAACTCATTGTGTCTTTTAAGCTCTGCCTTACTTGCCACTTAGTTGACAGAGGGACACCTCTCACTGGATGAGAGTAGGAGTAAGTTAGCACTAGACGGGTTTGAGTGAATGGACTATGCTGGACGACACTGGAATGTCACAAAGGTCCCAGGTAGCTCACACAATATTACATGAGAAATGCCCCAAAGGGGCCTCACTAAGAGACGTCCTCTTCCACAGGGGTAGGGTGTTTTGTGGAGGAGAGAGAGGGGCTTCTTTAGTATGTTAAAGGTCCATGTGACAAGGGGGACAGCAAAGTGCGCAGAGGTGGCATGTTTTGTAGAGGAAGCCAATGAGCATGAGAGCAAGGTACCAACCTCTTTGCAAAGCTCTGACCAAATGTCAGATATTTGGAAATGAGCCTGTTTTCTGACAGAACAGAGTCATTTCTCTATTTTAAGAAGGATTATTTTAAAGGGAAATTTTTTGGTGCCCAACCTCAGGATACAGAGTGCCTCAGCTACACCACATATGTTTAAGGCTGTTCTACATAGATCTGCTTTTGATGGTGGGGAAAGATCATCCTCCTCTTCCTGTTTCCTAGTCCTTATTTTGTAGACCAGTACATGTGATTTCTTGCCACTACAAGCAGAAGGTCAGGGGCTTTCTGCTGACCTTACAGTGCAGGGATTAAAAACGTGTCTGGGCTTGTCTTGGCCTGAGCTCATTTTAGCTTGTTTTGCCTGTGATAGCCATTGCCTAGCAATCAGCTAACTATTGCCTGCACTTGTTTTAGTTTAGCTTTAGTTCTTGGTGATAACAAGTAGTTGCTCTCTGTCAATTGACCTGTCTGTGATTTCAGATAGAAGCATGGAGAGAGCATTGGTTCATGCTCTCATACGACCACCACCCATGGTGCTCTCACAGGGTTTGTCTGATCCCATGGTGCAACGTGTCAGGGAACTAACTGTCTCAAAACCGGTAATTTTTGTCAGGATTTTCTTCCTTTCCTGCTACAAATACTTTAAACAATATTGCTGCTTATGGCTTTGACCTGAAGGAAAGGGCATTGTTCAACAGCTCTCTCCTTGGTATTTTCATCAGTTGCCCCACCCAACTCACCGAAGTTCAGGTTCTAAATTCTCCTAAAGGATTCAGGTACCTCAGATTATTTTTAAGATTTGGGCTTTAGAGTTTTTTTTCCTAAGGTCCTTATTTAAATTCTAGCAAAGAACTTTGTAGACCAGCATCACAACCTTCAGGCTATGGTTTCTTTCCCTCTTGTGTAACATACCCTTTGCAGTCTGTTTTATTCAAACACTGGTTTGAGCATTAGGCTTTAGCATAACTTTGCTTTTAGAAGGAAAGTTTCAAAATATATTTGCTCCTACTCTTTCAAAAGAACTTCCATTTTCCTTATGCTAGGAATAGTTGCTCAAAAAAAGGAAGAAAAAACACTGTCAGGGAGACAAAAACTTTGCTGGTTTTAATTTGAATATAACCCCCATCCCAAATTATTCACAGAGTTCTATTTCTAGACAGAATTTTAAAGCCTTGACTACTTCAAAAGGAAAATACTGCAAATTTCTGCTAATAGGTTATCTTTGTGAAAAGGAAGACTGGTAATGGGTAACCTTTCTCTCTTTTGCTTCAGAACATTTTAATTGTGTTCCAATTACTTCAACATATTTAATAGACTTCCAATATGTATTTGTACAGTATGCAGGCAAATGATTTTCCATAGCCTTATACAATATAGTGAGTCATAAATGATTGCTGTTCCCACTCCCCCCGATCAAGAGTGAGTCACAAAGTGGTAAAGTCTGTCTCCCTGCAGCGCCAAGTGAAATCCACCTGATTCCAGGCAGTCGGAACAAAGCTGACAGCTGAGTGGCATGTGGAGGTCCCTTGGCTGAATGGTACATGTTTCCCTACGCATTCCTTACCTGCTGTGAACACGGGGCATATTGGAGCATTTTGGAGCGTGCCGTGTCGCAGGGGTTTGTTGATCCCACATGTCCCACAGCCACGCTGGGGAGGCTCTGTCTTCGTCTGTGCTCCAGCTGTGCACCCTGTCCCGGGGTTATGGGGGTGGATTTCCTAACCGCTCTGCATCTGGCACTGAAGTTTCTGAGTTTCTGGGCTGTGTGCAGGGAGAGATTCCAGTTTGACTCAGAACCTCAGCACGGCAGTCACCCCCTCAGCTGCGTTGGTGGGGTGGCAGTAGCCACCCAGTGGGTTTGGCAAGTTGCTTATAGCTGTGCATACACAAAGCCTCTGCTCCCCACAAATACATGCAATGGGAAGGGAAGTCCCTTGAAATCAGAGGCCTCAAGGTGGGTGGCATTTGCTTCCTTCCGTCTCTGCAAAATTAAAGCAATTTTTTTTATTTTTTTTTTTCCACAGAGGAGAATAAACAACTTTCTGTGATTTGGTAGTGTAGAGAAAAATATATTTTTGAATATTCATTTCAGGATCCTTGTTAACCAGACCTCAGGATGGTCTTCAGGCATATCAGACCAATAAATCCTTATCTTCTGTTGATAATTTTACCAATGTATTCTCAAGGAAATTTTTTACCTCTTAATGTAGTCAATACAGTTTCCCATCAATAACCACTATTTGAATAGTATCCTGGAAGTCAGACAACATCACAGCTATTCCTTCCTGAAGTTTCAAGGCAGCAGATGCATCATCATTCAGTTTTGCTAAAATATGAGAATAAAAGGTTCTTCTTAAGTTTGATATTCCCAAACACCTCTCTACTGCTGTTTTTACTACCCAATCTTTTTTTTTTTTCACTGATTTATGTGAAGACTACCTCTCAGAAGCAGATTGATCAGCTCTAGCAGTGAATAAAGGGTCAGATAGAGTAGCAAAAGTTACCTCTTAAAATATTTTGTAATGCACCTCTAAATAATTTTTTTCCTACATTTGAGCTTTCTGATTTGCATCCCTTTCTAATTTTACCAAGAAAAAGTAAGGTATTACTTTTAGGTATTAGGTATTTAGGTATTAGTCAGGTATTAAAGCTGCATTCCTCTAAACACATAGAAAATAGTCCTTGCCATTAAAAACTGGATAGTATAAAACCTTTATCATACAACTATTTTAATGTTTATACAACTTTTTTTTTTCCAGAGAAATAGTTGTACTCATTTCAGCATACTCTTCCTGCACTTCAAATGTGATTTAGCTCACTTAGTTTTGAGCATTTTAATGTTAGATGTCTAGTCTAACCAACCTTCCTAGGTTCCTGCTACAGTCAATGGAGAGAGATACTCGCCTCCGGAGGGGTGATTCATACCTCCTATCTTAGACTTCTGCCTCTCTCAACTGACAACAGAAGTGTAGCCTAGACGACTGTGTAGATTAGATTCCTATCTCTTAGATTAGGTGAGATAAGTCCTATTCTTGGCCATCTTAGTGCATACAAATTTGCAGGATTGGAACTACATTGTTTAAACAGCTAAAGTACCTGTAGAGGCTGATAGACAAATTGATTTATTTAGAAGTTTTCCAAACTCTGAGAACAAAAACAAAGACAAATCATCAAGTTCTTTTAAGGAGGAAAAAAAGGAAAACAGAAAAGATTTTAATATTTGCATCTCAAGTATAAGAACACTAACAATCATGAATGACAATGAAATATACCTATTATAAATTAGCATAAAATAGAAAAAAAAGTTAAGACGCAAATCTGCTAAATGTGTTTCAGTAATGCAGCAAACATATCTTTGAGTTTTCAGCATGTGTACATGGCTTTAGTTACATGTTTTAATATAACAGGGCAGAATTCAGATCTGAGTAATTTCTGCCTCTTTGTCCCCAGATTTCCTTTTCTGATTAGTGAGCTGGCTTCCGTCAGGCAATGGACAGTGTGCAAACCAGCAGGGTGACCAACTTTCCACATTTCAAGAGTCATGAAAATACAATTTACTGCCAAGGGCAACAGACTTGAAAATGTGCTCCATTTTCATTTTGAGAATGCTGAATGAATAACCTTGCCAAAGTTCTGGTCTATGCACTGAAAGTCTACTTGATGATAAACCAGCAAAAGAGAAATGCATAAAGATGAGAGAAATGAGAGTCCTCAAATTTCAATTATTCTTTCTTCCACTATCTCTTCTTTTCTGGTCTTCAACCTTCCTTCTTCCTTCTCTCCTTAGGTATCTTCCCCTGCCCTTTCTGGCCCTCTCCCTCCTTGCCTTTCCCAGTTTCACCTGTGGTTTCCAAGAACAGAACTAAAGACCTGCCAACTCAGAAATTGTCCAGATGTGTAACTACTCTTATTGTTGGGGCAGAAAGATGCTGCAGATGCTGCTGTTTCTCTTCCACTTTTCACTTTTGTCTCCATCTACCTAGCTGGGAAAAACCCCTCAAACAAACATACTAGTTTGTTTTTTTTTGGTTTTGTTTTTGTTTGTTTTGGTTTGGTTTTGTTTGTTTTGTTTTGTTTTTGTTTGTTTGTTTTTATTTTTGCCTAGCAGGAACTAGTGATAGGTCTTTGTAAAAGCCATGTCTTCAATGTAAATGAGAAACCTGGCTTGCAAGATGTCATTTGGCTACCAGGAAACTGCGTGACTCTGCCTTTTAGACGTGTACGCATGTACATAGAGTTAACCTGGCAGTTTCAATAAAAATGCATTTATAAGGTGCCTGACCTGTGTGGCAACTCCTCTCAAAATGCCACAGGTTTATTCTTCAAATTGTGAGGTGTTTTCCTAGCACTACACAGTCTGAATGACTATATCCCATGTACAGGCTTCACCTATAGTATGGTGGCAGCTGCAGGGAAAATAAAGCAATTCATAGTTTCAGTTTCATACACAACAATTGTGAGCAACTCTTTTAGTTATGTTGTGACTGAAGGCCTTGGCAAAAGGAAAAGTGAGAATGGGCTTCATGATATCAATGAAAAATGTGAAAATAAGGTGCGACTTTCTCACTGTGATTGTTTAGACCTTTACTGCAAGAGTTCTAGGTTTTAGATATACAGATAATTTTGTAAATGAGGAAATGCAATAGATTTATTGCTTGAGACATTTCAGCTCTGCTGTGTAATCCAATACTGAGGAGAGAGTCCACTGGAAATTTCCTTTGTACAGAATGTACGGTGGATATAGATTATCTTGCAATAGAAAGCTTAACTTAAACTAGATATTCATATTGCATACAGGTACCGGACCTTGGACTTTGTGTACACTCAGTTTCTTAGCCAATCTTCACTCAGACAAAGCTGTAATTCAGTCAAAAATTATGAAATAAGAAACTCAGAAGACTGTCCAGACATAAGATCTAAGCATCTTTTCAGAAATGAATTAACATCCTAAAAAATACATTAATTGCACATCTAGTATTTTCAAATTTTCCTGGGAATCAATATCCCTCAACTGCACTTCCTATAGGCTTTTTGTGCATACAGTGTGCTTTTCCTTCTTTTCACAGTCTAAATCTAAAAAGCAGTGTGGGACAAGACTAGGAATGTGGTTCATTTATGATTTTTTTGTGGCACAACGGTATAACTGGAATAATCTGGAGAGCAAGGTAGACATTTGATGCCAGCTGGACAGGCAGCTGAAATGGCTCAGGCAGTCATTGTATATTAGTGCTTATGATCACTCCTGCAGCGTCTCCATTTGGTCTGTTGACCAAATAGGATGGTCAGTCTTCTCATGTCAGCACCTGAAAGTCCCATGGTAGAAATATGGAGGTATTGCTGATGTGCCAGGACAGAGTTACCTGGGTTGCCTTCCTACATCAATTAATTGTCATTAGACTCATTTCCCATCCTAAAAAGGAGTGGTTTATTTTATTCCTGCCACAGAGAATTGTTAGGCCTATATGGAGTATTTGGTGCATGTTTGTGTGCCACGAGTCTCAGCTAGTTGACTTTGAGTCATGCTGTTCTTAACCAGAAGAGAGGGTGGGTCCCTCCTCTCTGATGAAAGAGCTGTACTGGGAGTGTGGAAAGAACCTCAGCCTGAGGTGACATGTCTTTTGCATCTATTTCTGCTTTATCTCTTGTGTTGTTAAACTTCCTAAAAAAAAACCCCAAAAGCCCAAGGTAAATGAAGAGGAAGGACTGTGAATGATTTGGGCACGAATTGTGAAATTTGGGAGACATGCTCGTTCACTGCAGATCTGACGATAACAGCTCTCAAGCATTTTGTCAGGGCACAAGTCTGGGTTGTCTGGAGCATCTTAAGCTGGTTATGCATCAGAAACAGAATAACCATATTAACACAAGCTAATAAATCTTGTTTCCTTGCTCAGCAGATTGCCTGGATTAAACGTATGTATTTTGCTTCTGATATCTTTTCAGCTACTTCAGAAATAATTTAGCTATTTCCACATTGTAACATGAGACTAAGAAATATAAATGTATTATTTATATAAATATATATAAAAATATATATAATTGTTTGTGGATGTGTATCTGTAATTATTGATATCTATATAATTGTTGATGTGTCCCTGCTGCTATCAAGGCAATACTAGTACTTCCCTCTTTCACAAGGGTCAACAGGATATACAAAAATTTGTGAGGGACTGTCATGGTGATTGTAACCATGTAAATGAATACAACTGTGATGTGAAATACATGATTTTTTATATAGTTATCTTCTCTGAATGTACTGAGTAGCTTTTCTTCTAAAAGTTATAAGGTAGGGACGCAATTAACATTGTGTTTTTCCTCACCTTTTTTTTTTTGTCTGATAAATAGCTTTTTCAAAAGTGAGAGATGACTTCTGAAAAACGTAATAAAAATGCTGAGAAAGAAGAGCATGAATAGTCTTTGAAAGAAAAATGAACAATGAAGAGATTCCAGAAGAAACCAGCAGGAATGATCAGACATCTACTAAGTATGACCTTTTTCATTTGGAGGAAACACTGAAGAAATCAATAGTTTTTAGTCGACATAACCCTCAAGAATATAAAATTTAACTGCAAAGGGGAAAGTAATAGACTATTCTCTGCTACAGAAAACATACACAAAAATAGTTTATACTCAGAGGAAACGTTAAAAGTGAGAGAAAACATATTTTTCAGGAATGGTTTCCAAATCTGCATTTACATGGAAGGAAGGTAGGAATGGAGGAAGGGAAGGGAGGAAGGGAAGGGAGGAAGGGAAGGAAGGGAAGGGAAGGGAAGGAAGGGAAGGGAAGGAAGGGAAGGGAGGAAGGGAAGGGAGGAAGGGAAGTGAGGAAGGGAAGGAAGGGAAGGGAGGAAGGGAAGGGAGGAAGGGAAGGGAGGAAGGGAAGGAAGGGAAGGAAGGAAGGGAAGGAA
>JAWWMP010000116.1:102073026-102103798 GCA_035047865.1 Dendrocincla tyrannina
AAGGAAGGAAGGAAGGAAGGAAGGAAGGAAGGAAGGAAGGAAGGAAGGAAGGAAGGAAGGAAGGAAGGAAGGAGAGACTTTCTGTTTAGATATATAAGTATTCTAGTTTTTTAAGAATAAAAAACTTTGAAACCCATCATTTCCACTGCAGTTTTTAAAGATTCCTCATCAGCATTGGTGCTGAATAGGCCAGATCTTTAGAGACATTTCTTTATCTTCTTCCTATGGATATCAAGTGAGTACCTGTCTGTATGTCTGTGCAACACAAGCAAATATTATTTTTGTCAGTATTTAATTTTTCAATGCTTTCTTGATTCAAATTGTGCATTATTTATGAGAACATTTCTATTTTCATGATCATTAATCTGCAGACTGTTCAGTTCAGATTTGACCACCAAAAAACATTTGTGAGCATTCAGTCTGCATAGGTGTTTGCTTAGAAATGGAAGTTTATAGTGTTTCTGCCCTTCAGTTTTCTGCTAGTTTCTCTGAAATTTTCACAACTGCCTGTCTCT
This sequence comes from Dendrocincla tyrannina, assembly GCA_035047865.1. NCBI lineage: Eukaryota > Metazoa > Chordata > Aves > Passeriformes > Dendrocolaptidae > Dendrocincla > Dendrocincla tyrannina. Next base: position 102,073,542 of record JAWWMP010000116.1, read on the forward strand.
GTCATCAACACCACTATAAGCTATAGATCTGTTTGTGTACTAATACAGGAAGCATGCCTATGTATATGAAAATATAAATAGATTTTCTTTGGCTTATTTTCTCTAATCTAAAGTAACAATAAGGATGTGACCAATGGTATCCTAGATGATTTCCTTTTTTATCTTTCTCTATAAATTTCCTTCATATTACAAGACAGGAACTAAGTACATGCACTAAGGAATATATTTCAGTGTGTTGAAAGCTTTTATCCACACTTTGGGAGCATATGTGCAGACATCACTTATAATTATCTACCCTTTGTTTGAATTAAAAATAAAAAAGTCAGTCTATATCTAATAAGTAAAATAGACAGTATAATGTAATGGTAAAACAGCTGAGGCCTTATGACAGCTTTTTCTTGCACTTATGATTAATCATTTCTCTATAAGGCTGCTGAGAGCAGCGTGAAAGCAGTTCTCATCTTTTGCCACTGCTGATATCACCAGTTTCAGCTTAGCACTTTCAACAGACTTTGTTCTACACACTTAGGTTGAAAATACCACCCAAAGGCTCCAAGCAAAACTGATGCAAACCTGTTGTTAAGCTCTCTTCTGGAAAGATGTCACAGTTTTTCATATTGATTTTAATAAAGTCTCTTGGGTGCTGGGTAAAGTTCCCCTGAAATACTTGCTGGAAAGTGCAGTTGTCAGATTGTTGTCAAAGCTGAGAAGGACGGGGAAAAGTTTAAATTCTAGTGCTAATATCCAGTGCATCTATCTCCTCTAGGGAATATATTTTTCACATGGTAATGCATCCCATGCAGAGCCTGAGTCCCACCCTGCCAAGGAAAAGCTTATCCCTGCCATCCCTGGCCTCGCATTGGCCTGCAGAGCTCCTGTATCCCAGCTGAGTCCTCTCCCTCTGCTCCCTTCTTGCTCAGCCAACATGCCTCTGACCAGGGTTTTGGCTCGTCAGCCATCTCTTCAACACAGCCATGTTCACAGCCTGCTGTTTTTGAAATCATGTCCTCCCTAGGCTTTCAACATGTCTCAGGGATTGCTGTCCTCATTCTCCCTCCTTGTTTTTTGATAGGTTCCAGATCTGATGTTTCACTCCAGATTTGCCTCAACTACAATCTCATTCTGGCCTGTTTTTCCCCCAGTTACACTATTTCCACACTGCTGTGAGAAGCTGCTGTCTGCTGTCTTTTCTCTGCCTAGGGTACTCAGGTCTCTTATCTGGTTTTGTTTTTGTTTTTTTTTAAATTTTTCAGAGAATCCCTCTTGGACTACTGTCCATGCTGTTCCTCATGCTTGTTTTATAAAGCTCTCCAAAGCTGATTTGTTCTTTTCTGGTCTTTCATGAAAACTCTTATAAGATTTCTATCCAAATGTTCCAGAGACCACGAAGACATACATAGAGAATGGTACAGTCTTACTGGACTTTCTTCCACATCTCTACCCAGCAGTTGTTTTTGCTACTCAGTCTAGTCAGTTTTGGGCAGATACCATGTCCAGCTAGGGTTTGGTGTATTGCTGAACACCACCAGAACAATACTGCTGGTATCCCAGCATGATTCTTTGTGTACTGGTCAGCATTCAGATAGCACTTTCTTCATCTACCTGGATGTGAGTTCAGGATGGGCAATAAAAAATTCTGGAAAAAGTTCCCGTTAGTAGAAGTGAGGCCTTCCTGACAGGGAATGTGTTCTCTTAACCTTATGATGACATAGATGTTAATAATCTTTTCCCTCCTTCTGTGTTGCTGAGAGAAGGAAGGAAAAGGAGCATGAATGTGCTTTTTGTTGCTTGCCTCAGACAGCCAGAGGCAAATGAAGCTGACTTTCCTAATCACATAGATACAAAGCGGGTAGTTTCCCACACAAGAAAACCACCTACATGACTCAAAATTTCTTTCTGCTCAAATGTTTCTATTATTGCTTGTTTGGATAACTAGGAATTTCAGCAACACTGAATATGATTCACCCTTGACAAGGGGAACATTGGGAGGGCAGGAACATTGTGGCCAGCTTTGTACCATGGCAGGGACGGTAGAGTCACGCAGTGAGGTATGTGGGTTACAGCAGATCCAGCTGTGATTCCCAGCTTGCACGGAGGTTTGCAGGAAGCTTTTTTCTCTGTGCAATCTACCTCTTACTATTAGTTCAAGTAGGAAACGAAGGTCTTAATACTAGTAAGTGCTGAGGTCCCTGGCTCTAGCCCACACATTTATTAAGCATGTGTGAGTCAGATAATTTCTTTGGAATTGCTGATGTGCTTTAAACTTAAGCACATGCTTAAGTAATTTACTGAATTGGGAGCAGAAAGCTTGGCAACTTGCAGAATTGAACCTTAAACTAATCCAAGAATGTTTTTGTTTTTAATTAAAGAAAATTTCCTCCCACCACTCCTACCTCATCCTCTTAAATACCAATATCAGGTCGTTGTTTTTTGTGTTTTGTTTTTTTTTTTTTTTTCCTTAATACAATTATCTGGAATAAAATTTCTTTTTAAAGTGATAATTCAGATTTTAGCAATATTTTTAAACTTAATTCTGTATAAATTATCAGGTATCCTTCACAAATCTTTTGTAGACTGTCTTACAAAACCAACTTATTATGGGCATAACTTGTAGCCTAGATCGGTAAGGTGTCTCAATCCAAAAGACAACAGATTCAGCATGATGCAGCCATCAAATTCAGAGAAATCTTCCATTCCGCCACCTTGTAGTATATCTGTGTTTCTGTTTACCTCTTATTTCCATGCCCTTGTTGACAAGCTCTGAAAAGAAACTAAACTACCTTACGTTATTTCAATTAAAGCACAAGTTGTTAGGATGACAGTAGTCTAATGTTTAGTAATTCTGACAAAACAGTGTTTGGTGTGAAGTGTTCCAATGAGAAAGATTTGCATTCAAATATAGAGATGGTTTAACAGCTACATATCAAATTCGGGATATTTATCTGAGCCTTAGTGAAATACTGGCATATTTAATCAAAGTGTCTGTAGATTATGCTAAAAAAATCCCTGAAAATACCATTTCTCACTTTGAAAATTATTTTGTGATGTAGGAAGAGAAGCACAAGTAAAATGTCCTCTGCTTACAGTGCTATGTTGCTAGTCAATATCTCTGTCTGACTCTATTAATTCCCATGGTATCCTGAATTATCTGTGTTGGCATTTCAGTTGGAAATTCAATAAATAACAGACATTATGGAAGGCTGGGAAAATTTTTCTGTCAAAATCTGAGGACTGTCCTGTATAAAAGAATTATAACCTATATAGCGTATATATAATTATATATATGGGGTTTTTTTTCCTTGAGTGAGATGTAGGATGAGATTTAAGAAAAGTCTTCTTTTAACAGAATCAGGCCTCTTTGTTGCTTAGAGATAGCACATTTTTTCAAGAATGTGCAGCATTGCGTAGTCTTCTGATATTATCTGATCTGATCTGTTGTCATAGTGTAGTGACTACATATTGCTACACCCCTGAAGATAACACTGAGTTGTTGGGAGTTAGTGCTGCACTGAGACCTTCTGACCTGTAAGAAGAGAATGAAAAAGATCTTCATAAGGAAATTCATAAGGAAGCTTTTTTCCTTAGGTATGAGAACAAAGAATACTCTACTCTGATGTAGTTGGCCAGGTTTCATTTCATTGCAAAACTACCTTTATCACCTAAGTACCTATGCAGGAAATCTGTCTTAAAGCCTTAAAGACTCCTTTGGGTCTGCTTATTCATTTTGAGTTAAAGTGAAAACAACAGTATTGAGCAAGATCTTTCCTGTCATACCTCAGAGCTGAACTTTTCTCAAATTGTGCAAGTGAAGTCTTCCATTTAACTGTCCTGGAACACTTGTGTTTCGTAAGGTTATGGGCTCTCTTGTGCTAGCCTGTTATGATTTGCCAACTACTGTGGCAATCAAAGGCCCTCATCTAGACTTCTTTCTACTTCTAAACATTTTCTTATCCTTGTAGACTAGCTCACAGCATCTTGGAAATCAAACGGCAGCATGGAGTCTTAGTTGCTCAGCCTCTCACTTATGCAGCTCAGAAAGGGCTGGGTGAATCTCCAAGGGGAGCTGGCAGACCTCAGCAGGTACAGAAGAACTGCTGAGCTCTACATTCCGAGCCTGGAACTGTCTTGCCCTGAAGGATTGTGAAGTCAATCAAGTTTACTTCTTGCCGCATCTATCCATCTTCTGCTGGAAGCTGTCTCATATCTATTTGGGTGGGTGCCACACATCTCACTGCACCTCACTGGCCATGCAAATTGGAAACCAGCACCTCCGAAAAGGGTAGTCCTACATCTAGGGTAAGCCCTAGGCCATTTCTCCAGGTTTCTGGCACACTTAAAACCTGATGTCTGAGACAAGTGTGTGTATAAAATCCATGTTTATCCATAGGGGAAAAAAGAGAAATCTATTTTCTTTTGAAGTATCAGTGACAAATAATACTGGTCCTAATAAGCAGGAAGAAGGGGTGTGAATAACTCTTACCTTTTCTAAGAATGTTTCCTTTTCTAGGTATGTGGTTTTTGTCTTTCTTGTGCTTTTATGGAGTTCTTGGCCATCAAAGTCAATGATGTCTCCTTGATTTCTCAGGTCAACATACAAGACATGAAGAAAAAGAAATAATCTCCTCTCCTTTTCTAATATTTTTTATCTTTTTGTTTGTTTTTCTTTGTTTTGTTTTCTCATCTGGTGTTATGCAAAGTTTGTAGAAGCATCAATCTCTGGGCTCTTTAGAATTTTGAGGCAACAATGGTCTTCAGCTTTAAGAAACCTCCTTGCAGTTTAGCACTTCTCTGTGTTTAATACTACTTAAATACAAGTAATACTGAAAAGATTCTGTGTCCTGTCTGCTTTTCATATGTGTTTTCACATACTTAATACTTAAAAACTGGCAAATCTGGACATTGCTGCTGTACCACATACTGAAATTTGCAGGCTACACAGAGCAAAATTCTTTCAATATATGAGTTAAGATTTTGTGTGTATAACATCAGATACCTGCAGTTTTTTGACATACATGGAGTTATAGCACTTCACATTACCTAATAACCTGGGCCAGTTTCTTTTGTAGATGCATGCTGACAAATAAAATTCAGAAGAAATCTCTATTCACAAATATGATTGTCACTAAAGACTGAAAAAGGAATACAGAGTGTCAGGACAGTGAATGGGGATCTGTGCTCTGCATGAAGGCTGTACATACTGATTTAGGAGTTGACACTTCAGTGCGCGGCTTCAAAAGGGCTGGTGCTCGAAGGACATTTCCTTTCCTGCCCTTTCTTTTGAAGCTGGCTATTGTTGCAAGGGAAAAATCATATCACACAGTACCTACAAAGAGCCTGGCTGTACCATCCACTGCTCACGTCAAGTAGTGTCTTATGTAAGAAGTTCCATTCACTTCAGTTTAAATACTGATGCAAGTGGAGATTATCCAAAGCAAGCAAGGTTTGCAAGAGCAGACCGTAAAAACACACACGCAGAAGGGCATTACAGAGGCTGAGAGCTTGGTATTTACAACTGGATATGTTCTTTGAGAGTAGTTTAAAGGGAAGAAAAAGTGTCCTCTAAACAAGTGAATAAAAATACCCTTAAATTATAAAGAGCTCTGGTCCTGTATATGAAATTTTAATTTATATTTACAATAGAATCAAGGGATAGGAATATTTTGGCCTTATGGTAGGACAAAAGGAGAGAAGAGAAAACAAGAAAAAAACTTCAGTGTGCAGCTTTAGACTTTTAAGCATTCTTGAAAATATTAGAAATGGCAGTTTGGAGATTTTTTTTAAGCTAAGTGGATCATGGCTCTCCTTGGAACAGAGACTTTACAAATTCCTTTTTGACTGTCATCTGCAAATCATTTGACTGCTGGTAAACAGAACCCTCTATGTCGTTCTGATAACAGAGGGAAGCTGGAAATAAGGAATTCCACCCTTAAAGCTGTTAAGGTAAGTCTAAAATTGATGTGTATTGGATCAAAGGGTGGAATATTTTCCAGATGATACTCTGTTTCTTCTGAGAAAAGGAAAAAAAAACACCAAGAACACAAACTCAAAAGTAATTTTCAAGGTGTTAAGTTTCAGTTGCTGAGCATGAGGATTCAATTTACAATTTTGTGTCCTGCTAGGATGAAACCTAAATATGACAGTAAAACTCACTTTATATTCTTGCTAGTTCTTTTACTACAAATGAAGTTACAGTCCATCAACAGCTATAGATATCTGGTTTAGAAGGAAAAATTAGATAAGAACCAATGGAAATTATTTTTCTGTAATCTTTATTTTACAGCATCCTTATGTATGAAAATAACAAGGCCAGAGAAGCTTTCTAATTTGAATGAATCCTTAAATTTTATTGTTGGGGAAAGTGGAAGCTTTTAGTATAGTATCTACAGAACCTTGGAAAGCAAATAGGAATGTCAACAGAAACCAGCGTCCACTTAAATTTCAGTATATGCAGGCCATAAAGAGTGATGCTTCTGGTGTATCGTGCTCAGCCCCCTGAGAGCTTATTGTAAATATGGGGAGCTCATTGCCCTGTGTAAAGTGAATACTGTGCACTCAGATCCATTCCTAGGAAGCAATGACCACATCAAACAAGTGACTGAAACATCACCATTGTCACTGTCACTAGCTTTTCTTCTGTCTTAGAAAATAGGACAGGGATGGGATTATGATGGAGAACGAACTGTGTTGTCTCCTTCTGTGTGGCACCTCCATATCTGACCTAAACTTAAATTTTTGCAGGTAAGATTTTCTATCTGCATCAGTGTTTTAAATTTGGGATTTTTTTGTGGGGGATGACAGAGAACACTGGACTCAGCCTAGGGTGGCTTGTGCATCCTAGCTGTGTGACATGGGGAGGGAAAGTCTGCTGCAACTACAGCTGCGTCTTCCCCCTGATCTTTGCTCCACTGTGGGACTGCAGAAGCTTTTTCATGGGTGTTTGGCAGGTTTTTTTTGGTTTAAAAGTAAGATTTTGACTCACACATTTAGCCTCTCTAGGTGGTTAATTGTGATCAATTTTCTGTTGCAGTTGTGCGTAAAATTCCAGCTCAAGTCTCCTCCCTGGTCCTGTTTCCTAATATGCTTGTCTCCTGTCCATCTCTCTGTCTTTAATGTCATCATCACTTCCCATGCAGTGGTTTTCTCTTTCTACAGGGTTTGACTCCAGCAGCAGAGTAACAAAGGCAGCTGCCCTGCTTTTTGGAGAGGGGTATGACTTTTCTCAAGGACTGACTTTTGGCTTACAGCATGATGTTGTGTGTTTCTGATGCATTTTTGCAGCAAAGGAAAAGGCTTCTTTTCCATGCTATTTCAAACTTATGCTTCAAAAATAGTGTACTGGAATTTCTCAAAGAAAAGGTTACCAGAAGTGCTGGTGTATAGGTTAAGTGCAATATTCTGTCCAGCATTATCTTTGGAAGAACACTCACAGAATTTTTTGGCTGAAATTATACATAAATCCTCATGGACTGCAGTGAGATGGTTAAAAAACACACAGACTGCAGTGAAAATGGTTCATCAGGAATAAAGGCAAAACAAAGTCTTCAGAGTGCAATTCTTGTTAAACGTTTGCTACCATTAAGAAGAGAGCCTTCTGATAATGACCTAATTATGTTAACCAAATAATTAAAAAAAACCTCTACCTCATCATAAATATCTAATAAACATTGGGCATTGCAGCATACACTACAATATTCTGTGAATCCAGAGAATAAGGACTTTTCAAGATGTGGATTTTATCATTTATTCTGGTAAGTTCACTCTTCACTGAAAACATGGGAAAAAATGAATTAAGAGCTCTAATAACTAGCCAGCAGGAAATACAGAAATAAATCTAAATTGATGGCAATGCTCTGCGTCTATATGGCTTCCTCTGCAGAGAGTATCTCAGCTTGCAAATTCTCCAAACTCATTAGTATGAAATCCTAAATTCCAGTAAAATTCCCTGCTCCCATTTTACTTGACCTTCTGCTACTGCTGACCTACTGTACAGCTCATTTCAGGGCTAACTCTGAGCCAGATATAAGCTGGACAGATATTCTTCAAGTCTGATACAAGCAGTGCCAGCAGTGCCAATTTTAATTTGAAGCTGCCAGTACAGACAGTCGCAGATCTGTAGTTTCAAAATAAGTGCAGGGCATGCTCTTTCTCCTTATTCTCCTCAACAGGGTAACAGTTATTTTCATAGTTATTCCCAGGAGTCCATTAGTAAATCTGAATATCTCTGTGTTGGGGTCATAGGAAAGATTCAAACTGACATTCCTTGCAAATGCGTCACTAGTAAGATCCAGTCTCTTTCTGGAAAATAAAATAAAATTAAAAAAAAATCAAGTATTTAAGGTGATATTTCAGGACATTAGATGTTGGCTAAACACAGCATTTTATCACAGCATGTTATCACAGCATTCTTTATCTGATTAAAGAAAAGACCTATTCACTTTGTAACTGATGTGGAAAGTTTCTAGAGCTGTATTTATACATATTGTATTGTATGATGTTTGCTGTGGCTCGTATCATCAGAAACCCATCTTAGTGCATTATACACCCCAGCACTGATAGTGCTGCTTAGAGTGGTGTTATCATTCCATTCCCACTCTCTGTCTCTTGATGTTCTCTGTATACACTTACATTCTCTCTAAAGTCTATTAAACTTTTTAATGAACATGTCTCAATTTGCTGAGGAAGTCAAATTGTGGATTTCTGCTCAAATCTCAGTACAAATTATTCAAGTTTGAACTTGGTCTTTTCAGGCAGATATAGACCTTTTCCTCTTAAATTTGTTATGTTATTTTCAAGCAGCATTGTGTCCAATAGTGCATTTACATCAAGGAGAAATATTCATCCTATGACAGGAATCTCATGTAGTACTAAACATTGTACAAATTGTTGCAGCAATTTTAAATGCAGCCCTCTTTGTATAATCAGTAAATGCAATTTTAAATGGTGACTTCTTTTCAAACTCCAATATGGTTTAAATAATAAAGACTCTTTTTCCCACTTTGGAAAGTGTTCTGAGTTTCAAACAGTATAACAGTTTATTAGTAGTTGATTTACTGTCCTCATTACTCTATGGCATGTGGCAATCAGTTTCCTGGCTGCTCATCACAAACATTCAGGAGGATTAAGTACTGAAAAAATTGCTTTTCTAGAACACTAATGGTGATAAAAATCACTAATGTTTTATAAAACATTTTTCTTTTCTGGCAGGTTTTCACATTTAGCCATTGTGAGTAAATCACATAAAATTAACAAATTACAGTTGACAGTTTATTTCAATCAGTCATGATTTACAAAAAGGAGCTCCAAAAAATCCAAAATAATATTTTATAGCTGTCAGTCTATGTCCTTCTGAAAAATGAACTTCCAACTGCAGGATTCTGCAAGGCTTGGAATGTGTGTGTGGGGTGTGCACACAAGCACATGCTGGGTCTGATTGACTGATTTCTTCAGTCAGTTTTACCTCCTGCACCCAGACTGCTTGCTGATTGACTATAAGGTGCTACAGAGGAAGATAAATTTTAGTAGTAGATGAAGATCTGAAAGAGCATCCAAACACTGTGTTTTATCCTACTGTGTGAACAAATGCATTTGGCGTATAAAGAACCTCACAAGCTGCAGCCACATATTGCATCTGGTTGATGGGAGTTCATGTTGTTTTGTCATACCATAAAACATCAGCTCTCTCACTTCAGCTGTTAGAAGATTTAAGGCCAGTAAGCCTCGCCTTTCTCTGCAGTAGCATAATTTTCTTCTCTTCTGAATGGCTCCCCTTTGGTTCCTCATGCTTATTTCTTTCTCCTGCAGCAGTTGAGGAGAAGCTGAACAGAGAAGAGGGTGTACTGGATATAAAGAAAGCCCTACGTATATGACTATTATGAATTTTTGGAGACTGCACATGAGACAATATTGCAGAGAGGTGAGGAGACTCTGGAGCACCTCGGGGCCACAAGGGATGGTGCCAGGCTCAGGCAGGCATGGGCACAGGAGGGTAAAAGTAGTTTTAATGTCTCTCGGAGAAAAACAGTTATGCACACAGAGGCCAGCACATAAGGCTAATTAAGAATGAAACGCACAAAAGAGTTTGAAAATATTAAGGTAAAGAGGAGAGGGGCAGACTAACCATCTCTGACATTGTGGTTTCCCTTGGAAGAATAGAAACATATATTACTGGCAAAAGCCTGAATTTTATCACCAGATTTCCAAGTTGGGGGGTTTTCCCTATAAGCAAGAAACCAAGTGGGAGATCAGCACACAGTCATAGTTAATTTCTAAGAACAGTGAATGGAAGTTAAATGGGATATGTATTTTAAGAGCCAGAAGAAATAGAAATGGCCAAGCAGGATTATCCAAATATTCAGGATTCCCATATCACTTTTGTTCCTTAGTTAACATCTGCAACATCCTGAGAGGCTAGGAACCATTTATTTTCATTAATTGCTAATTATCTCATCCCGTGTTACCCAAGTTATCTGTCTATTTTAAGGTTTTTATCTGGACTTCTCCTGTATTCAGTGAGCAAAGACAGGTCAATTGCCCTCACTACCTCTCTTCACTGATAGGGAGACTTTAGATAAACAGTTTTGACTGTATAATTTTCTAATGCAGAGAATTCATTGAAAGAAATTGCATCCATAGTAAATGGTGAAGGATAAAATCTTAAAGGGAAAGTAAGAAGACATGCTGAAATGAAGACTGAAGAACACAGGTACCACAAAAAACATCTAACAAATTATTTTCTAATGCAGATTAAAACCCCCAAATCAATTCAGTTAATAAATAAATGAATAATATAAGAGGTAGAAATAATTATAAGTTCCAGTAAAAAATGATACTGACTGTCTGGCTGTCTAAAATTTAGAAAAAATCTTATCATCTAAGATCAAACTCTGCTCTGAACTGTATTCATATAGCATTACTAAAGTTATGAGTACTGCATAGACGTGAAGGCAGAATTTGAATGTCATGCAGTGTGGTGTGAGATCATACATTTTTATTACCTAGAAACTGATATGATATGATGGGAATAAAATAGATTTTAACTATGTGGTTCTTAAATTTCTTGCAAAATCTGGAACATGGCTTTTCTTCAAGGGTTGTGCGATGTTTACTTATTGGTAAAAAAAAAAAAGAAAAAATACATGCTGAAATTCTCAAAGTTTCAATCTGCAAACAGCTTTATTTCATTTGGCAAAGGCTGTTTTTAAGTGTTTGAAATGGAGTGTGCATCCTTCTGTTCTGGCATATGGAAAAGGCAGAACTGGGGAATGGAGCTTCTCGTCCTGGCTGGGACTCATTGGATTTTCAAGGGCAGGAGCATCCTCTTCAGCAATTTTAATTCATAAGGAAAGATGATTAGTTGCTAGACTAGGCTCTGTTTTTCTTTCCAATAATTTCCTGTCAAGGAAATTGGATAACTTCACTGGGAGCAGGTTTGGGCCCTTTAGCATTACTGGAAGGCTATGGTCCTTTACAATCTTAATGTATTTTACTTTCCCTTTCTTAATCTCCTTCCAAATTTACGAGCTCTCCTTAAAATACTGGGATCCTGCTGCCTATAAGTATGGTTTCAGTTCCCAAATCTTGACCCATTTCATTTTCATTTGAATGTAGAAATAATAACATTAGCTAATAACACTGTGCTGGGTGGTATCAAACAGGATGAAATATGTTAATGCTAGCTGGGCTGTAATGGATATCTGTGCAATAACAGGAACTGCCCTCATTTGATGAACCTACAGTTACTAGTCTTGTCTCTTTCATGGGACAATAAATGAAAGAGAAAACTATTTATTCAAACTAGGATGAAAAGTGTATTTCAGATAAAAAAATCTACAAGTCAGGTCAGCAAAAGATTACAATAAAGACATTTCTTTTTCATTAAGTATTATTTCTTCACAAAACAGACTGCAAACTCTTAAAAGATTTTATTAGCATTGACATCAGACATTTTTTATTATTTTTATACAGAAGTAACAAAGCAAAAAGATATTTATATGAAAATGGTACCCAACATTGCCAGACTAGAGATGCACTATACTGAGAAGGAAACCAAGTAATTGTTATCATATATTACCATGTATTTAATTTTTATCATTAATTTCACCAGAGGATCTGAGGATATGTGTCAGGTGAAATTCACTTAGCAGCAGAGAGATAAATTAGACCGCTTCTCCATGTGTTTCCATTTCCTTTTACAGCCACAGAAAAAGCAGCAGGATAGTTTGTGGGTCAAAGCTGTGCAGTGCTCTGACTCAAATGTTATCAGACAAAAGCAGTACATTTTCTGCTAGTAAATGATAACACATTGAGTGTCTCCTGCTTCATCCCACCCATGCCCTCCTGTCCTTTTTAGTCCATGCTGTCACTGGGCACTGTGTGTCACACATTGCTTGCTGGGAGGGCCACAAGTTTGTGTGGCAAGTCATCTCCATCCAGCAGCACCGTGTCAAAGTGAAGTCTGTGTGGAGAACTAGATGACTTCTTTGATGAGGTTGTGAAAAATGCCCCAACCTTCTTTTCTTTAGAAATCACATTTTATATGGTGGTAGAGCAGCCTGCCGTGTTTTATTCTCCACAGTGCTTCCATCATATCATAGAATAGTAGCTTTTTGGAGAAAAAGAGTGGTTAAGCAAGCACACACAGCATTATCAGTGCAGTAGGGTATGTGTTTGTGTTGTCATAATGGTGAAGGGACCATGGGGGGTTTTGATAAAATCTGCCCACATGCTCCTAAAATATGTTGGCAGTTGAGGATTTCTGCTCTGATGGCTTCATTGTCCAAGTTTACCACACGTTCTCCTGGTTTGCATCACTTTCTCTTTTCAGAAGGTGCACTTTCCTTTCAGTGCCACTGTTGTCATCTTCCTCGCTGTTCACTTGCGTGTATCTCAGGAACTTTGCCAAAGAGCCTGGGGGAATGTGTGCCTACATAAGGGATGGATTAAATCAGGGGGTGCAAAGCTATTAAATCAAACATGCAATATGACTGCTGCCAGCAGTGAGATCTGGAAATCGGTTGATTAGAAGAAGCACAACAGGAAGGTGGTTTTGAATCTGTTTTTGCTATTGCTGTGAGAAAAGTGCTGCACATCTGCCCCACAGATGGCTGGAGCTGAAAGACCATTTCTGAGTGTAAGGTATGCATTGCTGCTTCAATTTAGGATATATGGAGGCTTCAGATTGAAGTGTGATTGTAGCACATGTAGCACATATCAAACTAGTTTTAATCTAAAACTGTATACCATAGGATACAGCTGCCAAATATTCAGGTTTATCTGCAAGCATACTTTACTCACACAGAACCAACATTTGGGGGTGGGGGTGGGGTTTTCTGCCATCCATAGGGGAGCAAAGCAGATGATCAGAAGATAGAACTATCGATCACAATTATGCCCATGTGTGCAAGAAACCTGTATCCTAATTGTGGGGTAGATGTAGGTTTCCCATCTCTCAACACACAGTGTTGGTTATTACTAACCTGAATTTACATAGAATATCCTTTAAACTATAATGGTAAGATGTATATATTTATGTTCAATGAACTCCAAGAAAACAAAGCAAAATATTAAATTCTACAATAGATTATTGCACCAAATATTTTGCAATATATATGCATAAAAGGTAAAGAAAAAAACACCATGAAGAAACTTTTACCTTGTAATATTCTTTGGCTTTTCATTATCATGTTTTTAACATTTTTTCTTATCACCTGTAAGGCCAACTCTCATTTACCTACTGCATGTGATTGTTAATATAAGAGTACTATTATAAATAGTCCAAGTGAGTAAATTTTGTCACCTTCATGAATCTCACATTTTTGTTTGATAACACCATTGCATCAGTGTAATTGTGTAATTCTTATGCAGAGCATAGAAGGGAATGACCATTTTTTCAACACTACTTTAAATAACTGAAATTCAGAGCTGGCCCTTCATTTTGATCTAGTATCGTAGATATGTCAACAGTCTCTGGCCTACAGTCAGCAGTGTTAAGCAGGGAATGCAGGGAATGAACTACCGTCAACATTAAAACTTTTTTTTTTGTTTTTAATATTCTCCATGTAAGATAATGAGATATGCAAAAAACAAAATACTGGATTGCAAGAAAAGTCTGAACAATTTGATGCCTATGTAGGATGAAATGGGGATTACTATGGGTCAGGTGTTATTGCAGACCACATATTCACTGGCAGAGTAGGGCACAGAGATCATAGGATCACAGAATATCATTTGGAGGAGACCCACAAGGATCGAGTCCAACCCCTGCATTCTTATTGTTCTGGACAGTATCTAAATGCTGAGCCAGGCAGTGACTGTAGAGATTGCAAAGAGAAAAGGCTATTGCTATTGCCCCAAGTTCATGGCACTGGAGGCCAAGGATGCTGGATTGGGTTGTCATCTTCTGCCTTGCAGGAACTAGGGGAAGCTAGATGGTGCAATACAGGTGTAGGGAATTTCTAGACAAGGGCAAGGTTAACAATCAAGGAAGCATAGACATGCCTTTGTTAGATGGTTACTCAGGGTGTCTGTTCTATCTTGCTCTCATCAGATCCATTTTGCTATTTTTAGGTTATTGTTCTTCACTGACACTCTGTGAGTATCTGCTTGTGTAGGAGGCTGAATGCCCTCTATGTTGGTATGATCTAGACATCTGCTCACTCCAGAAATTTTACAGAGCTTTTGTGTCAAGCAGAATAATGGACTGAATTTCAACAATGCCCCCACACTCACTTTTCCAGAAGGTAGCAATGAAATAGTATTTTATTTAACTGATCTTCAAGTGCTGAGAAAACTATGGTTGCAGTATAGCACACCCATCATGAACATTTGTATTCTCTTTCCTGGGTCAATTTAGTCATTGAGTTATTATGATTTGATGAGTTAAGGCATGAGACCTGAATGAACTCTGAATTAAAAATACATTTCCATATGTAGATGAGCAAACAGTTATTTTGACAAAATATATTATGAGTTCCACTTGGCATCACTTAAATAGCCCCACCAATCCTTTTTCCTCTCATAGTCCCTTGAAATGCAGGAACACCTTATATTTTAGCTGTCATCTTAATGGTAGATATTATTATAGGAGAAAAAGAGCTAATATCAACTGCTTTTAATTTAGGCAGGATTTCTTTTACATGAAGACAGAGAATTTTTCTTCTATAACCATTTTGACTGGAAGTCATAGGGCCTTTGCCAAGAAGCTTCAATTATGCTTTTAAAATATAAATCCTAGGAGTCTTGAAATTACAGGGTGTGGGTAGCGATATGTTAAATGTTTTACAAGTGAGGAGAAATTAGTGCATTTTGGCTTATCCTGAATGCTGTTAAGAAACAGAATTGTTCTTTTTGTTGTAGGTAAAAGCAGTTCTTTCCAAAGAAGTTTGTAAAATCTTGAAAGCATTTCCATATAATTCGGGGAAAATGACACACAAATAACTGCAGAATGTCGAAAATAAAGCCAGCCGCAGAGCCTCACCCAGGACATGTTCATCAGGAGGACATGGTGTAAACACACCGTAGGATGTTTTGGCTGCTAGAGCAACCATGGGAATATTTGGGGTGTGTATATTAGCTCTACCCACCTAACAAATTTCCCATGTGGTATTTGGGTGGGGGAAATGAAAAACTACCCCCTAGTCAGGTATGAAACTATTTCCTTTTTCAGTTCGAGGTTAAGTGGTCGTTTGGGTGGAGGACACTGAGAGCTGCAGTCTTGAAGGAAAGGGCATTTCAGCTGGGGCAGGAAAGATTTCTCCACACCTTACAGTTACTCATATCAATACTGATTGGGACAAAAGATGCTGAGACAAAAGATAGTAGAAAAGACTATTAATAAGGACTTCCTTCAAGTGAAACAAGTTTCACTACTATCCTGCTATCAAAAATACTATGTTAGCAATCAATAGTAAAATGAATACTGTATGAAACAAATATGATCCAGCTTGGCTGGGATTAGATGGCTGTACTTCTGTCACATCAGACAGACTATACAGGAACAGAGTTTGTTTCGGCCTTATGCATTTTTCCAAACACAGAAGAACAAATGATATCAAGTATCAATGGTATCTGGTATCAAGATGCAATGGTGAAGATGAACATTACCTACTCTATGAGAAAGTCACTTGATGCAAATTTAACCCTTTGGTTATTTTTGAAAACAAAAAAGATTGAGCCACCTGAACGAAATATTATAGAATTAGCCTTTTACATCATGTGGCTTTGGCTTTTTGAATTAGTATCAAGAGCCTTAAAGCCAACATTTGCTTTCTTATACATCTATGGCCTCAAGTAATAAAACACACACAGCTCCTAGAGTCCCATTATTATGGGTACATAAATCAGTGAACTTCAGAATAACTGAAAAACTTGCAGGTAAACACAGCAAGAGTCACATTGCTGAAACGGGAATACATCATCTTCCAGGTGCTTCAACCCTTAGAGAGGTCAGTGAGTTTATTACATTTCCTTTCCTTTTACTCTTGATCTAGGGCTTAAAATCTAAATGGGTAAGAATGAGACCTTAGCTCTTCATTTTGCTAAGCTTAGTCTAAAAAAATGTGTTGAATCTTTCCTTTTTCTTTAATTAGTATTAGCAATAATAAACCATTAGTATTTTTCTAATGAAAGGTTTGGCCTTTGGAGTACTGTAAGAAAGTAAGGGGATTTTACTGTTCCCAAGTGAACTATTTTAGCCTGTAGTCTGTGAGAGGGGCAGAATGAATTCCTGTTGCACTTCTGAATGCTGAAGGCAAGATGGTCTACAACTGGGATTCCTAAGCACAGCTGCAAAATTACAAATCAGCAACAACTCTTATTTCAGCGATGGCTTAATTAGAATTAGTACACAGTAGTCTACAGTACTGGCATCAGAGGAGCTGATGAATGGTGGCATATGATAAAATCACCTACTTCCATCAAATGCAAGCTACTGAGCTCACTTCAGGGGTAACCTGATGAAATGTTAGGCATTTGTGATAAACAGAAGATGAAGAATAGGTTATGTAATAGTCTGTGAATCTAGAACAGATAAGTAAAGAAGATGTGAAATGGATACCCCTAACCTTGAAGCTGTGTTTGTCTTTAAGGTTTTTGGGGTTTAGTTTTTATTTTTTTTTTTCCCAAGATGATGTGTGCTCATTACTTGTAGAACTTATGGGAATATACCTGGATATGGTTAAATTTCCCTGTGAGGCTCACATAACAATTCCAGACATTTCTAGAACTTCTATGAAGCCAAGGGGAGCTAGATGCACCAGCTGCAAATTGAATGCAAACTGTGTCAAAGACCAAAGCTCATGATCAGAAGCTATTATTATGATTTGACATTACGTTCTTTCTCTTCCCTCTTCCCAAGGTCATTTAGAATTAAATTTCAGTGATTCCTATTTCCTAAAGTTATGTTCAGTAAGACATGTTTTGTTGCCTTGCTCTTGACATTTCACAATAATTCAGCAGGATATAACAGCTATGACAAACCCTGACAAATGAAATTTTAAGGTAATCTGAGTGATTTATTTAAGCAGGTGAGATTTCTTAAAAAAAACCCTTGCAATTTGTTTCACATAGATAAGGTTCCATACAGGATAACACAGGGAACAAATAGGGATGCATTAATACATACAAAAGCTGTGTTATAGCTGTAAGATATTATAAGCCTCATGCATCTTCAGTATGTGACCCCTACCTTTTGTCCTACTATATCTACTTCTGCTATCTGGTAAGAAAGCTGCAGTTCTGACCTTACAGAGGCATCTGTGTGTTCATAAGTCATTAACAGATTCCTAGAATTGAACACATCAAAACAATTTAGTAATTGTTTTTTTTCCAGACCATCCCAGCTCAGCAAAGAACATCTGTTTGTGCTAAAAGTTGAGCTCATATTTAAGTATATACCTAAGCAGCAGCATTAATTTTTAACTTCCTTTATGGAACAGTTCAGAGTAAGCAAAGCTCAGTAATCCAGAAATATCTCAGAGATAGAACTTGAAAACTTGGCTCAATTTGTTTCTAGGATATGAGATAAATCTCTGAATCTGAAGTTACTTCCCACCCTTCAGAGATAAAAGGGTCAGGAAACATCCTTTCATTCTGCAAACATGCTGACCCAAAGACAGAGAAATATTTTTAAAATCAAATCTGAATCGCTACTCTTCTTAGGTCATGAACCCATTTTTTAGGAATATTTACCGTCAGAGTATTCAGATTATCTGACAAAAAAAACCCGGAAACAAACCCAAAAGTGTCACTTTCACTAATGTAAAGGGTAACTGTGTTCTGTTAGATGGCCAGTGGCTTGTCTTCCTTTTTTCTACTGACCTGTGATACATGCTTGTAAAAAATCATCAGAATTCATTTACACACCAAGGTGATACTTCACAGTAAAATTCAGAAAAAGAAAGCTTTGGGGATTTATATATCAGAGTGAGGCATCAGCCTCACGTTCTAGTGAGGCTTCTTATCTTTATCTCACACTTCCTAGGAAAATATAAATCTATAACAGGAGAAGTATCAGATGCTGTAGTTTACAATATCTAGAAGAAACAACAGAGGCAGAGGAGACACAAAAGGATAATTTTGCTTATACAAAATAGCAGCCTGAAAAATAAAACCAGGAAAACAAACAAGCAGATGGAGAAGGCGAAGTCTGCAAGACACAGCTGTGCAAAGTATTTAAATATCCAGATGCAAAGCAGCTTAAGGGTCAGGGACAAGGAAAGGACGCAGAATGCTCTTAGCAGCTCTGTAACATGATTGAGTAGTCCGCTTTAAAATTTCAATCACATTAATGATTGTTGATTGTCCAGATTTCTGTCAGATTTAACTGGAATCTTAGATTTTGTTAGAAATCCAAACTCCTGAAACACCTGAGGACCTTTTAATATGGGTTTGTTTCTATTTACATGGTAGTAAAATAATTAATGTGTAGGGGAAAAAAAGATTTTTCAATTGGTCTTTACTCAATTCTCCCTTAGCAAAAGGAATAATAAAACAATTTTTTGAAATAGCACAATTGTTTTCTGAAGCACTTAGTACCCATAATAATAATTTATGCTTTTACTGTATACTGACTTCATCTAAGGGATTCAAGTGCTTCATGAATGTTAATTAGGCATCTGCAGGCATCTATTAGGCACCACCAGTTGCTAGATGATGATTTTGGTCTATCATTAGCTCAAAAGACTCCACCTGCCTACTTTGCTTAGTATGCAGTAAAGGGGGCTGGGGGAGAGTATCTGCATAGTGAAATGTGGAAAAGATGCATTTTGCTTTAAAATGTAGCTGCAGTGGAAATCAGTAACTTAAAATACGTTCCCGAATGAGATTTTATTACTGCTTTGATTATCTTCCTGGGCTTTGGACTCCCTCCTGAGCTGGCAGATGTCCCTTTGCATCATGTCAGTGGCTGAAAGACAGATTTTCATTCCTACCCTCAGTTGTGTCTCAGGTTCTTCAGCAATTTTGGTATCCTGTTCAAAGCTACAGATTTGTTTCATAATCCCTCCACAGACAGGTTCAAATACCTCAAATGTTTTCTTGCTCACCACATTTCTTTCCTTGTGTCCTCCATTCCCTTCCTATTCTGCTTTTCTTTCACTCCAGGTGTAAGATGGCCAGTGTGCCTGTTGCTGCCCCATACCAGCCTGGCCACAGTCAGCAGGATGAATTAAAGGCAGTTTTGTTACTCAGCCAACTTGGGAAGGTACCTCACTGGACCTGTTGTTCACTAACAGAGAAGAACTTGTGAGTGACGTGATGGTTGAAGGTTTTCTTGGGCACAGTGATTGTGAAAGAATAAGAGTGTTTAATTCCCAGAGAAGAATGGAAGGATGCCAGAACACTGCTACCACAGGCTTCCAGAGGGCAGACTTTGGTCTGTTTAGGAGACTGATTGAGAGAGTCCCTTGAGAAACAGTCCTGAATGACAGAGGAGTCCAGGAAGGGTGGACATTCTTCAAGAAGGAAATCTTACTGTTACAGGCCATCATCATGTGCTGAAAGACAAGCCAGTGGGAAAGAATGCTGACCTGGATGAACTGAAAACTTTGTCTGGAACTCAGGAAAAATCCTAGAGTTTGTGGCCTTTGGAAGAAGAGGCAGGGAACTCAGGACTATAAGGATGTTGTGAGGTTTTGCAGGAGGAAAATTTGAAGAGCCAAAAGCTAACTAGAACTTTTCTGGCTACTGGTATAAAAGACGATAAAAAAGTGTTTCTATAAATAGCTCAACACAAAAGGAGGGCCAAGGAGAATCTCCATTCTTTATTTCTTGTGGTGAGAAGCATAGTGACAAAGGATGAGAAAAAGTCTGAGGTACTTAATGCCTCCTTTGCCTCAATCTTTAATAGCAAGAACAGTTGTTCTTGGGGTACCAGGTCCCCTGAGCTGGAAAACAGGGACAGGGAGCACAAGGAAATCCCTGCAATCAAAGGGGAAATGATCAATGACCTGCTACACCACTTAGGCACACACAAGTCCATGGGGCCAGATGGGATGCACTCAAGAATACTGAGGGAACTGGTAGTAGTGCTCATCAAGCCACCTTCCCTAGTTTACCAGCATTCCTGGTTAACTGGGGAGGTCTTAGTTGGCTGGAGGTTGCAAATGTGATATCCATCTTCAGGAAGGGCTGAAAGGAGGATCCGGGGAACTATAGGCCTGTCAGCCTGACCTTGGTGCTGGGGAAGGTCATGGAGCAGATCATCTTGCGTGCTATCATGTGGTATGTGCAGGACAACCAGGGGATCAGGCCCAGCCATCATAGGTTTAGGAAAGGTAAGTCCTGCTTGATCAACTTTATTTCCTTCTATGACAAGGTGATCTATTTAGTGGATGAGGGAAAGGTTGTGGATGTTTCTACCAAGGTTTTAGTAAAAGCCCAATTTGACACTTTCTCACAGCATTTGACTGGAGAAGCTGCCAGCCCATGGCTTGAACAGTGTACTCATTACTGGGCAAAAAACTGGCTGGATGGCCAGGCCCAGAGAGTGTTGGTGAATGGAGTTACATCCAGCTGGCATCCACTAATGGGGTTCCTCAAAGCTCAGGATTGCAGCCAGCCCTGTTTAACATCCTGATGATCTGGATGAGGGGATCAAGTGTACCCTCAATTAATCTGCAGATGACACCAAGCTGGATGGGAGTGTTGATCTGTTGAAGGGCAGGAATTCTTCACAGAGGGATCTGGACAGGCTGGATCAATGGACCAAGGCCAGTTGTACGAGGTTCAACAAGATCAAGTGCCAGGTCCTGCCCTTGGGTCACAACAACCCCATACAGCACTACAGGCTGGGGACAGAGCGGCTGGAAAGCTGCCCACTGGAAAAGGACCTGGAGATGATGGCTGAACATGAGCCAGAAGTGTGCTCAGTGGACAAGAAGACCAATGACATCCTGGCCTGTATCAGGAATAAATACTGTGGCCAGCAGGACAAGGACAGTGATTGTCCCCTTGTACTCAGCAATTTTAGACTGCACCTTGAAACTCATGTTGAGTTTTGGGCCCCTCACCACAAGAAAGACATAGACAACTACCTGATAGGTGGGGGCCCGTTTCTTTTCCTAAGTAACAAGTGACAGGACAAGAGGAAATGGCTTCAAGTTGTTTCTCCAGGGGATGTTTAGATTGGATATTAAGAAAAATTTCTTCACAGGAAGGGTTATCAAGCATAGGAATAGACTTCTCAAGGAAGTAGTGGAGTCACCATCCCCAGAGATATTTAAAATACATTGGATATATCTCCTGGGGACATTGTTTAGTGGTGAACTTGACAGTGTTAGGTCAGCAGTTGGACGTGATAATCTTAAAGGTCTCTTCCAAGCTAAATAATTCTATGATTTAGTCAACAATTTATTCACCCTTCTTTGCAGGGTGAAGAACTACATTTGAAATGAGCTCCAAACTCAGCATGTTTTTTTCTTAAAGGTTTTTTTGTAAAGGTTTTTTTCTTACTAAGAGGAACTTCAGAAGCAAGTTAAATAATAAAAGAAAGCCAGGGGCAATGAAAACTGAACTAGTGAGTCACGTGGGAACTACAGTTGTAGGCATGGTACTTAAACAAACATACTACAGCGGCTCACATTCCTCATAAGGGAAACCTGCAAATCACAAAGAATATTGTTTCCCTAAATTTTGGTTTCATAATTAAGGTAAGAAAGTGCATTTGGATAGTGAAAACTGTATTTTCCTAGAGAGAAAAGAAAGCACAAAAACTATAAAAGTGTTTTGATAGTGCTTTATAAGGACAATCTTCTATAGTGATTGCTCACTATAAATTTTAAAGTGTACTAAAATCGTATTTCAGTTGTGATGTCTGGTTTTAACTTGTAAGCTCTTTCTGTAGGAGTCAAAGATATCAGCTTCCATTCACATGCTAATGTTTGCATTAAACAAGGTACTCTGTCTTCTAAGGTCAGGATTCTTTTTTTCATGCTGCCATTACAGATGGGCTGCATATTAGAGGTCTGATCCCATCTTTTCAGGAACTGTCACTACACAGAGGCAAGAGGAAGCCCTGAGACTCTGGTCATATCCTTAGGTCCTAATTCTCATGGAATACCATTGTCATACAAAAAAACACCCTAAGAAAGCTGGTTTATCACTCGGCAAGTTTGATTTAGGTAGATCCAACAGAATTAATGTACTGTGGATGGCTGGGTGGGCAACTTCATAAAAGTTATTCATGTGATTTACATGGACAGAAACAGCCCATGCTTTATAATTTTAAAGATTGATTTTAAAATTTGCAAACTTTCATACACCATAGATGCTTATCTTTGAAATGTATCACTAGCAGTGTCTTAGACATACCAGAATGACACTGGGCTGTTCTGTGTCTTGACAAGGACAGCAGTTCCTCTGTTTGTACTGGTCTGTAGTGATTGTTTTAAGGCTGTATAAATGCTATTTCAGCATGCTGGATGCTTCCCTCTGGTTTAACAGAGCACATCCAGCCATGTCTGCAGGAGAGGGCAGGTGGAGCATGCCGGATATCTGTGAGAAAGCACTGCTGCCATCACAAAGCCTACCGAGATCCCTTCACATCTAAGAGGCACCAGTCTGGTTCCAGGCTGTATCGTGCAACACTTGTTTTTGCACCACACATTTCAGTTCTCTCCACAGACTAATTTGCCGAGGGACCTGAGGTCAAATACGGTGCTGCAGTCTAGAGCCCTGCCCCAGACTGGCTTATCTCCCAGCACCTCTGCTCCCCCAGCACAGCACAGACATCCTGACTCTCCTGGTGTAGGTGTGCTCCTCCTCAACAATTCATGGTGGGATGCAAACCAGTGTAGTTCAAGAACTACTGCTCTACATGTAGCTGCAGCATCATTTCCTTGTTATGAAATGAATCATGCTTTCATTTTACAGAGTGTTTAAAAAAAAAATTAAAAAAAAGAAACGCATGACTGTGAACTACATTCCTTTTTCCTTGCATTCAAAAAATGAAGCTAAAGCCAAAGCACTGCTGAACATGGAACCAATTATAACTTTATCAGCTACCCAAGGAAAACATATGCACTGAGGAACAAAGCCCCATGTATATGTTAGGCAAAGCTACCTCAAAATCTGTAGACATTTTTTGGTTTTTACTTTTTAAAATCCTTTGGAATCCACCTCTTTTCCTTCTGTTTCCTGTCATTATTATATAAAAACTTTTTGGCAAGCAAATAAGATTTCTTTTGTTGCACTGACTTTGCCCATGATTCACTTCTTTTTTTTTTTCCTTAGAAAAAACTTCAAGCCAAACACTGTTTTCAGAGCCTTTTCTTCTGATGTCCTCTCCACTCCTCAAATCCTTTTTCCTCAGGGACATCCTTGTTCATGGTAGCCTACTGTAAACAAAAGATGATATCAAAGTAATTGCTAAAATAATTGAAGTCAGACTTCCTCATGTACAACGCTTAGCAACATCTTTGCATGCACATAATACTTTTGCACACTTTATTAATGCTTAGGAACCAATCATCCTTTGGAAGAAACAAAAGGGACTAAACGAAACCCACACAAGCTTCCTACTTAAAAGAGCTTAGAAGCTCACAAGGTACATCCGGTACTTTTCCAAACATGGTCTGTGGCTGCATCTCACCAGTGTCTTCTAGCAGATTTTGGTATCTCCCCCCTTGCAGACTTTGTGTTTGAAAGGTTTTATCATCCACCCCTCCATATGCTATCACATATTTCCTGACAGGTTTTTTTTCACAGCACATCCAGAAGGCTGCTTGGGGGCCTCCTGTTTTTTGATCAATCTGTAATATATTTTGCTTTCATCCCTTCCTGTTTGGAAGTCTGTTTTCTTGTTCATTTGTTATTGTTTTCGTTCATGGTTTTTAAAATTGAAATTGGTATTGTGAGAACAGACAGCAAAGAGTATTTCATCACCACGGTGCTGCTCCACCTTTCTCTCTCCATATCCAGGAGACAGGAGAGAGGACAAAGACACATGGACAATTGAAGACAATTTGCAGTCAAAGCAGTGCTAGCTGACTTTAAATTGCAGACTGTAGTTACTATTAGTAGGCTATCTGTAACAGCAGAGGCTGTTTTACCATGACACATTGTGACAAAAAGAGGTGCAATTCCAAATATTTTTATTATTAATATTAGAGATCAGAAATGGCAAAAACAAACCAGGGAGAAAGAAAGAAGTATATAAAAGGATTTTTGAATAAATTTTACACAATAAATTCTGATTTTTTTCAAAATGTTTTTTGTGCTCTTCATCATTAATGTTCTCAACTCTTCTCTTGTGTAAAGCTTGGCTGTTCTTCCTTCAAAGACAACTTGAACTAATTTTTCCATCCTGCCAGAAGAACATCTTGTCCAGATAAGACTCAGTGAAGATTGTGAGTATCTCTGAGTTTATGGATTTATGATTTGCGATGATTCAACATATAGAAAATAAATGACTACTTGTAATTAGGTACATGAATTCTTAGTTAATGTCTGTAGCCACATCATGTTGCTATTATACTTCTTCACTTTCCCCACTCATTCATATTCTGACATAAACTGAATGTCTCATGCTTTGAGACAGTGGTTGTATGAGACTAAGTATAATGAGATGTCAACCTTGATCTGAATATGCTAGTTCTAGCTCACTGCAAATAAATAAAAGCAGCAGCAGTTTAAAGACAGTGGGTGGGATCCTGTTCATGTAACTTGGGAATATAATTGCACTTTAATTATAGACCCTTAGGGCAACATTTCATTTCATGTAAATTTAATTGTTTGCTACACAGATGTCTTCATTTCAGCTATTTGTTGAGGTTTTCTTTATATTTATTGAAGAAAAAGAGACAGAGGCAAAATTTTAATATGTTTTAGGATGAGACGCATCCCTCCCTTGAAGGGAACACGAACTTTGATGTGAGGGGACACACACAAATTCAGAGGTTTCTGCCTCACCAAGTTCATACTGTTTACATATGGAAGACAGGTCTTTATGAGAAATGAGATACCACTGTGTGGCTGGTGCTTCAGAGATTTCAACAAGGTTTGGAGTAGCAATGTCTGGTCTCATGATGATGGTGATCTTGATACTGAGAAATCTTCCCATGATTATTAGTAGGACTATTACAAACTTACTAGCTAGAGAATGAAAAAACCAAGCTCTTAAAGAAACTTGGGTCTCTGACATTCCAGGGAACATAGCACATTTAGTTAGGCTGAATACACAATGAATTGTTTAATGGCTAAAATAATTTTCCTTTGTAAACATATGTTTTTCTCACAGACCCCTTTTTTTCCAGTGGGCAGAATAGACAAAACATAATGAGCAAGTCTTTGTAAGTCTAGTAGTATTTTGTGAAATGCAGAAAAAATATATTAGGCTGGAGAATTTTCTTTCCTCAGTTTGGAGTTCTGGCTGAGATAAAAAATTGTAGTTGGGTTTGTGGATGTCTGTAAAAGCTGTGGAAGTCAAAACTGGTGTGAACAGTGTGCAAATATTACTATAAGGGTTATCTTTATTCCTTCAGGCTCTTTCAGGACCCTTGTTGTATTTGTGACAAAGTATGTATCAGTAGATTGATCAAGGGGATCATCAATTATCTTTGGTTCAGCCTTTCCTATTATTGTCTTCAACTCTCTTGGTCATAGTCACAAAACATGCAGAAGGTCATTTCAGAATTAGAGTATCAAGTGCACAATTCATCTTTGGACTTGGAAGAATCGCTTAAGAGAAACCCTGAAAATTCAGTAAAACCACATTATCATGAGAAATAGTAGAACAAAAATAATTATTATGGGTGGTTTGTCTTTCTTTTTTTGGGGGGGGGTGTTTATGCAAGTACTAGAACTGCCAATACTTTCACTTGTGTATTTATACTTGTGTGAGTATAAATTGGGCTATTTTGGACTTAGCACCCTAAATTAAGATGCTGCTGGTCACTGGAAACTGATCCTAAATGGCCATGAATTGTCTGACTATCTCTCCCCTTTTTCTAAAATAGCAACAGTGTTTACAATTACACTGTGGATCCTGAAGAGCAGTGGTTTCTTAAGGGCTTCTTTTCTCTTATCTACAAGTAATACTAATGCTTTTCACTTATTAATATGTTTTTCTTTGAGCATACATGTATTATTTGACAGGAATATGGAAATGTTTGTTGGAAAGATGCAATTTAATTGCATTTAATATAGCTAGAAGGGCATGATAGCCATATAAAGGCAGGGACTAAAAATCCACTAAAGGAAGATACATGGCTTTGATTTCCCCCTCTAATTAATTGCATTGCCCAAATCCACAGATGTATACCATGAAAGAAGGCTTAAAAGTGATTGTGTGATGACAGTTATGTAGCCATTACTCATTTATCCCAAAGCAGCAAACTTATGTTCTGCAACAGCTTTTTCTAATATATTTTTTTAGTATTTCTCTCTGCATTGTAAAATGAAGTAAATACAATGGCAGCAAGTTCCAAAATATAAGTAAAATCTTTACAGACATATTTTCTTCTGCCTTAAGAAAGGATGCAGATGTTCCTTCTGTAATACTTCACTAATGCAGCTCTGTTTGGAATTTGTCAACAAAAAACAACAAAACCTAAATTTGTACTCATTGTTTAACAAATTATGTGAAATGATTTTAAAAAAAAAAATTAAATGAGGATGAATCACTCTGGAAATAATTGTTAACTTGAAACTGAAAAATGTTAATTTGAATTTGCTTTATCTTTTTGTGGATTAATCTTATTGAGAGTTTCTTGTTACTTAGAACTCTTGATTCAAAGCAGCTCAATCTTCTGCAGACATGCAGTTTTCATTCTGTGGGTTAAAGGGAATGTTTCAGTCTGCTAATAAGCTCCTTAAAATCAATGAAGTTGGGTGGTAGAAAGAGGCAAAGCACCACTTACGATGAATCCATGAAATAGAGGCCATTTTCCATTGAGAATTGTCAGGCTGAATATGGGACATGTGCATGTAAACTGCTGCCCAGACATGCTTCTTATTTCTGGAAATAAGTAATAAATCATGCATGATGCTTGCTCTAGCACTTCACAATACACACTTTTTTCAGCTTTGCCCAGAGGAGTTGTGGATACCACAGACCTGAAGTATTTGAGGCCAGGAAACATGGAGTTCTGAGTAGTCTGTTATAGTGAAATGGGTTCCTGTACAGGGCAGGGGGATTGGAACGGGTTGATCTCTAATGTCCCTTCCAATCCAGGCCACTCTAGGATTCTATGATATCTAGAGAAGTTGTCTGAAAAACCTATCTAAAGGGACTTAGGTTAACCTTCAAAGATTAGGCTATAGCAAAGTGTAAGTAGAGTAGGAGTAATGTAATGTCATTCTAGGTAGATTGGTCTGTTAAGGTGCTTGGCTATCTGAGCACTTCTACACCATTTTCAGGTGGCAGTTCATGATGCCAAGGAGATTTCTGAGACAAGTAAACCACCCAGGCCATTTATTTGAGCTAGTCTTTATTTTAATATATTCCCCTCTTAATACTTAAACTGCATGAGCAATACATAGTAAGCACACCAAGAGAGAATTAAAAATAACAAAAAAGTAAAAAGCAACAGAAAAGGGAGAAAGAAAAAGCAAATGTAAGGATGTAAGGTTCCTTCCAGATTCACTCAACAATGAATGACATTTTACAAAAAGTTTCTATTTTGTGCTGTTTCTTGCAAGTGTTTGATCAAAACATCTTGAATATGATTTTTTTTTCCATTTCATTTTTTCTTTTTTTTTCCCCTTAATGTTTCTCACTTTAATTCTCTAATATATTGCTGTATAAATGCAATCATGTTTTTGACAACAAAATCAATTCTGCAAGGTAGGAAGGAGTGGAGAATCACAGCATGTCAGGCAAGAATAAAGCGTTTACATGAGGTGCCAAACAGAGGAGGGGAGTTGCTTTGAGGTCTGCTCTCAAAGCAGGCACAGCAGGGAGATGAAGCTATCTTCAGGGTAGTAGCCTTCCAAGGGCAGGGCAGGTCAGGGTGAGCCATGGACTAAAACTCTCTGTACCCCTTGACCCCAAAGGAAACTTGCAACAGCCAGTCTCCTGATGCAACAACCTTTGCTGTGCATTTGGGGTTATCCAGAATGCATCTGAACTTAGCAACACACTGCAAAGGGGTTAAAGAACATTTTGGTTCCTTTTATTTATAGAGCTTCCCTGGTGAATGAAAGTAACAAAAAAGTTACTTATAGTTACTTTAATTTAGTAACTTTAACTTTAGTTACTTAAAGTTACTTTAAGACATACTTATGTGCATGTCTAAAACACATACAGTATCTGATATAATGTTGGCTAAATCCCTCTAATCCTGCCTCATAACAAACACATTACACAGTCATGCTCAGCATTAATTTAGGAATGAATTCTGAATGAGAAATCATATTCCTCTAAAATCTGTAAAGCTGCAAAAGTTCAGAGGATTAGATTTACAGTTTAATCTATTTACAGCTCTGTTAAAATGTACACCCATTTGAATTTGTCTGATGGAAATACTGAGCATGACTCACTAGTTCCATAATTTGTATTTTATTAAACCCTGTCAAAATACGATTTATGGCTAACCCAAGACAGCCTTGAGACAGGAAAGCAGAAATCTTTTGTAGGTGGTGTGTGACAGATGTTAGTCAGAATTTGCCTCTCATGTCTGAAATCCACAATTTGCATGAGAATAAGCACTCTGATTTCAGCTAATTGATATGTGCCTTTAAGTGTCACATCAATCCTCTCTGCAGCAGGGCAGACACCTTCAATAGTGCAGGTGCCATCCTAAAGTGATATTCTAAATGCACAGCCACACTCTAACCTGTCATCGGTTTCAGCCCACTGTGGAGGGAGCTTTAAAGTCAAGGGATCCCTTTTTTTTTCCTGGCAGCCCTTAGAAGAACTATACTGATCTAAATATGAACTAAATACTTCACACTATTCCTGAGCACATAAGTAGGTTTGCTAACTCAGAGAAGATAAGAATACTAGGACCAAGTCTGCAAATAGAGAGGGTAGGATGTCCCAGGCTCAGGTATTATTTGAAAGGATGAAAAGGGCTTTCTGAGTGTTCAGGGAATCAATCGTCTCTAAATTATACAATGAATGGCAGTCCAATTTTAATTACTGGTACTCTATCTATACAGCATTTGAAACTTTCTACATACCACCTTCTAAAAGTGGGTTTCTGAAAGAATTCTTTCTGTAAGTGCTGTAAGGATCTAATTAGAGGCAATTGCTTGATTTCTGAATCCTTTTGATCAGCCTTTGGTAGTGGCCCACTTTGGGATTCCACGGGAGCTTTCAACTTCATTGACAGTCCAGAAATAATGCCTCGGCAGGATGTCACTTGGTGCTCAGAGCTCTGATACACCCTCTATTCAGGCACCTGTACTAGACATTATCAGGCCACAGCAAGAGTCTTTCGCTAACAGCTATAAAGGTAGCCAAAAAAATGGAAGGATTGGAATTGTTAAGCACTTTCCAAAGCCTCAGTTTCTCAAAGAAAAACAGCTGAGTCCTGTCTTCAGAGAATTATGCTGTCCTGCAGAAATGAATAGAAGGCTCCAGTTTTTACCTTTTGTGACCGGTTGAAATTGGCCAAAGGCCAAGAGCCAAAGGGCCCAAGACAGAGGCCCCAAAAGGCCCCTCCCGGTCACAGAGAAGGGGGGGAAAGGAAAAAAGCCATGAACCCAAACTTCAGTAGACCTAAAGCAGATTATATATATATATATATATATATATATATATATATATATATATATAAAGAGTAGAAAAGAGAAAGAAAAAAAGTTTTGAATGCGCTCTA
>JAWWMP010000116.1:102103898-102143945 GCA_035047865.1 Dendrocincla tyrannina
AGGAGACCTAAAGCAGATTATATATATATATATATATATATATATAAAGAGTAGAAAAGAGAAAGAAAACAAGTTTTCACTTCCCTCTATCCAAAAAAATTGTCATTCCCGAGTCTCAGGACACCTCCTCTCGACCCAGCTGGCTGATCAGCAGGTCCGCACCTCGGCCCACTCCCACAGCAGAGCGACCGCAGGGAGCCTCTCTGCCCTCCAGCACTGCCAGAAGAAGGATGCCCCCCTGACTTCTGACTCCCCTCTTTATATCTTTGCTTACGTAAAGAAACGAGATGGAATACTTCCTTAGTTATGACCCTAGTTACCAGGAAGGGCCCAAACCAAAACCACTACACCTTTTTATATGCTTAGGAAATTCCAAGAAATATTCGTGGTATAACATAGATACAATTCTTTAACAGGAACTTACAGAATAAGCACCACACATCTTCCTAGAAGAATGTGATTTGCATCATTAAATTTGAGAGGAGTGAGAAGCATTCTGGTTTTCTTTTAGCCATTAGACAAACAGCAGGAATACCCAAGTACTTTTTATAATCAGATGGAACATATCAGTTCCATATGCAGTAAAATGTCCTGCTCTGTTCACAGAATCATGTTTCCTA
Source organism: Dendrocincla tyrannina (assembly GCA_035047865.1). Taxonomy (NCBI): domain Eukaryota; kingdom Metazoa; phylum Chordata; class Aves; order Passeriformes; family Dendrocolaptidae; genus Dendrocincla; species Dendrocincla tyrannina. The sequence continues at coordinate 102,104,519 of JAWWMP010000116.1, forward strand.
CATTTTCATTGTGTAGCTTTTTCCTTCTTCTGAAAGAGTAGTGATAAAGTGGTTGGGAAAACTTAGAGATTTCTGTAGTTATCCAGGTTTCAAATGGGCAATATGGGCTATCTATAACAGTTCACAAATCAGAAAAATTCAAAAACTTCTGCCTGTAGACTGACGTTTTCTTCTTTCTTCGGCTGATAAGAAGACACCTCTTGCAGGATATTAAACACCCTCTAACTTGGATACAACACCTTGGCTGCAGCCTCAGTGTTGTAGATTGTCTGACATTACTTAGTGTTTTTAAAGGAAGGACAGAATGTTTGGGAAGTTCCTTCCTATGGAAGAGAATTAAAACCCAAATCAGTTGCATGTGGCAAATACCACCTCGTAGTATGTCTTTGAAGATTAAGACTGGCTAAGAAGTGATCTTTTCAGAAGTAAATGTGTTTCAGCTTGTGGAAAGGTAGCCTTTATATCACAACATAATTGGTTTTTTCACTTGTCCTTTTTTCCAAAAAAAACCCAAACCAAACCAAAAATCTTGTTATTTGAAATGTTTGGCAAGACTCTACAATGTCATTGCACTTCAACAAAAAATGCATTTTTCAAGAATGTTTTCCTTCAGTTTTCTTAAAGTGTGAATGCTATACCATGTAAATTTGTCAGGTGTTTGTGAAATGTCTGTATTTAACTGCTTCCTTTCTATAAAAGCATGTATTATTTTTACAGCTGATAGTAACTTTGCCTTAAGGGTGTTTTAGTCCCAATGGGACTGAAAAAAACATTGAGTCAGATGACTTAGTGTTGTCAATATTCTTATGCCAACTGATTTTAATAGAGAGAACTCCTCTAGGATTAATTACAGAAATAAAATAAAAGTACTAACACTACTGTAGGTTTTACATCTTCAACGCCTGTGATATCTAACCTACATATGAACCAATGACAATCTGTGAGGGGTATAAGGAGTTATAGCAATTTACATCAGCTGAAAATATTATAGTTAACATTTTAAAGTAGCACTTAGACAACAAAAATTAATTATTGGGAAAAACAATCCCAAAATTCAAGTGGAAGATGCTTTTAGGGAAAAAAACCAGATGAGGTAGAATAAATTATTGGGTTGAATCCTTCTTTCTAAATAAGGCTATTCTTGCTTATCCAGCATTTCTACAGCTTGTTCTTTAACATTTCAAGTCTTTCTTTGTGACCTACTGGCAACAGTGTTCAAAAACAGCCTCTGTTATAAACAAGTTTAATTTGATGAGTTACTGTTGAATGCATCTAGCAAGATAATATGAATGGACTCTTTGGCTACTCCTACAGAATTTTGAAACAGCTTGTCCCAATTCTTCCTTGATTTATGTTGGTATAAATCCAGAACAATGTGTTGCAGAGGTGTGGAAATTGCTTAAATGAGGTTGTATTCAAGGTAATACTGTGAAGTTTTTCGGGAAATTCTTTTGATGAGTACATGTGTTCTAGATAGAGATGTGATCTTTCTGTAATCATGGAATCACAGAATCACAGAATGGCTTAGGTTGAAAGGGACCTTAAAGATCACCTAGTTCCAACTTCCCTGACAGGGACATCTTTCACTAGACCATAGTGCTCAGAGCCCCATCCCACCTGGTCTTGAACAGTTCCTGGAATGGGCCATCCACAACTTCTCTGGGCAACCTGTTCCAGTGTCTCACCACCTCACAGTAAAGAATTTCTTCTTAACATCTAAACTAAACCTACTTTCTTTCAGTCTGAAGTCATTCCTCCTTATTCTGTCACTATATGCCCTTATAAATAGTTGCTCTCCATCTTTCTTTCAGACTTCCTTCAGGTACTGGAAGGAGATTCTAGGTTACACTCTAATGTAGAATTTAACAGAATTTTTTGTTCCTTGCATGTTTCTCAAACGAATAGGGCTTTAATATTGACTCATGAAAGAATTAAATGTGTAACACTGTGTTAAACTCTATTTTTGCTGTCTGAGTTCTGTTGGATCATCTCATTCCGAGTATTGAAAAAAAACAGACAGTAAAATTATAGCGTGGCCTTTGCACCAGCAAAGTATTGCAGTATATGAGCAGTTATACTGATTTGAAGAAGATGATTTCCTGTACATTTGAACATTTTGAGTACATTTTGAATAGGGCAACTTGTGTGTTTAAAAACATGCATGAGTATAAGTGGTTTCCAAATCTGAGGTTTGAAATGCATAATCTGTATTTTTCACTCTGCATCCACAATTAGATTATTTCATGAAATTTCCTGGATTCATTTGAAAAAGAACATTGTTTTTGCCAGATTTTCCACAAGAGAAATCTGAGCCCATTTTCCCAGGGAGAGAAAAAAAAAAAAAGTTACAATTAAAGGCTAGCTTCCCTACAGCAATACTGTAGTTGGTCAAGCTCCATGACTCATCGTTGCTAGAAATACTACAATGATATCACAAAGTCCATTTCCTTCCTGCTCCAAGTAGGCTTAGTCTTCGAACTGTACAGGGAGTTGTTTTCAGAAAACTCTTTGATTTCTAAGGCAGCAATATTTCCTAGTGCATTGGACACGGAGCAAAACAGGCAGATCTTCTTTCATTGTAGCAATTTTAGGCCTCTGTTTTCTCCACTGGTTGAGCCAAAAGTTGTAACATCAACTCCACAAATAACCAATTTACCCTTTGCAAAAAGGTCTGAAGTGAAATTTTTTGGGAAAAAAACAAAACAAAACAAAATATTTTTTTTCTTTTTAACATTCTTTAAAGATATTTGTGTAAATCTTTTAGCTGTGTTTATTTTAAACCATTGCATCTCTTGGCCAAAAATATTAACCTGGAGGCTGAATTTTAATTTTTCATTCTGCAATTCAATACAGCTTAAGCTTGTATATTAGGGGCATTCTGGGGTAAAAGACAAGCCTCTAAGGTTTGTCCAGTGTTGGGTATACATGGCTGCTACCAGAAGCAGGTTGCAAAACAAACCTTCTTCCAGGAATAGAAGGAATAGTCTGAAGGAGTTTTATATTACCACTCAAAACAGTTTAGAAGTGCTCTAGCACTTCCCCCTTTGTTACTGTGTGAGCCACTGGAGCCTGGGTGGAGCTAAACTTTGTGTAACTGATAAAGGCAATTATCTGTCTGTATCTGTCTAATTTCCCCTTGTGCTCACTTGCTGAGAGAGGAAAGACACAACATTGAGTGATTATGGGGAGCACATAAACCAGGAATGCAGTGTCCTTGGAGATCTACTGGAAGTGAAACTATAGCTGCAGCCTGCAGCAATAGAATGTAATGTATGCTTAGCAGGGGAAAAGAAGCAGCAGAACCTGGCTGTTTGGCAGAACTTTAGTGTTCAAAGTGAGGCTCACTGCTTTGAGAAACAGTATCTAACTGTCACTGATAATTACAGACTAAAAATGTACAGCAAAATGACTCCTATTAATCAGCAGTTGAGGCATTTCCTGGGATTTTGGAAAGAATACAGAATAACTGCTTTTCAGTGCTACCAGTAAGTGAAGGATTTTTCCTGCATCCACTGCCTTACTCAAACTGAAAACAAATGGGTTTAGTAAGAGAAAGATACTGAAGATGTTAGTGCTGCAATAATAGTGTGAAATCTGTGTGGGAGAACACTGGACATCAAAAAAAAAAGCACAGTTTGGAGAGCTGTCACAGGTTGAGTGTTTTTTTTGAAATAATCTCATGATATTAACTGTTGTTAATTCTGAGATAAATATTTTGGAATCTGTAAGAATTTAGGGCACTCAGAACATGTGCAGGTCACAAAAAGCCCAATCACTGTGATATAAGGGTTATGCTAGCAGATTTCTGTGTCACCAGTTTACAGATGAGCATAGAACTCATGGGCAATATAGAAATTGTGTAGCTGACAATAAATTGTTGACATAGATTCCTTTATGAGGGAAAGAAACAAGATGAAACATGGAGCATGATAAGAGGGCTTACAAGAAAGCTCGAGAGGGACTACCTACAAGGCCTGTACTGACAGAATAAGTGGGAATAGCTTTAAACTGAAAAGGGGTAGATTTAGATTAGGTATAAGGAAAAAATTCTTCCCTAGGAGAGTAGAGAGGGGCAGGAATAGGATACCCAAAGTTGTGAATGCCCCATCCCTGGAAGTGTTCAAGGCCAGATTGGATGGGGCTCTGAACAGCCTTATTTAGTGAAAGGTGTCTTGTCCATGGCAGGGGGGGTTAGAACTGGATGATCTTTAAGATCTCTTCCAACCCAAACCATTCTATGATTCTATGATTTTATTTTATTCTTTCATGACAGGGCTATTAATGTCTAGTGAATAGGGATATATCCAGTAATCTACTGGGATTTTGGTGCATGCAAAAGGAAAAATATTTTGTTCCATAAGTATTACAGAGAAGATCATATAACTGTAGATGACCTGTACTAAACATCTATGTTGTGTTCATATCGTAATGAACAACATTACTTCGTAGAGAATAACCAAGAAAGAATCTGTTGAGTTGGCAAACTGAGTAGGATATAAATTCCTTAATTCTGCCACTTAGATAGGGACTGGTATTATCCACTTTCTAGTTTGCCTCTATGGCTAATGGGGAGAGATACAGAGTTACGGAAGCAAATGGAGCTTGACATTATTGACTTGCTCAGTTTTCATAAATGGAAAGGCTGAGACCAGAGAAGAAAAGACTCAGGGAAATGTTGTTAATGTGTATTAGCACCCACTGTTGGGAGAGTAAAGGATATGGAGCAGGGTTATTTCAGAGGTGTCTAATGACAGGATGATAAGCAATGAACTGAATAGAACAACACCAGCAAACTTTCTCTAAACATGAGAAAGACTTTTTTTTTTTTTTTTTTTGTTTTTTTGACTGCAAGAGGGATCAGGTATTAAAACAGGCTGTTCTGAAATGTTATGGAGTATCTTCTTCTCCTGACATTGGGCAAGGAGAAAAGGGTTAGTCCCTGTGAAGTGCCATGCTAACACAGACCTGTTGTTTTTAGAGTTCAGGGTGCTGTACCTCAGTACAGCACCACACTGTTGTGGAGAAACACCAACAGAGGAGCTGGCGTGGGCATCCACTGCCTGCACTGTGTGAGACTGTCCTAGGACTGCAGAGATACCTGACAGACAAAGGAAGCTACTGAACCCCATCCTTCTAGGTGCTTAATTAACAGAGGGGCTGTTCTCTATCCTCAATGCTCTGCTTAATTTTCTTTTATGTTTTCAGCTTTTCACAGGAGCAAGGTTCAGGCCCCAGAGCCAATGGTCTCTTGCAATAGTTATTATTTCTCAGCTCACAGACCAGTGTGTTTTCAGGTATATTCTATCCTCTGTGTCATTTTTTAACAACAGTTGAACTATTTTAGCCATGTCTTCCTCCAAGAATTCAAAGACAGATATCTGGCTTAAAAAGCTGAGCTTGAATTGCTGAGTTAGACAAGTGTACAGTGAATGAGAACAGGCCCTCACGGGGAAACACTATCAATTTTTCTCTAACTGGAGCTGCTGGCTTGACCTACCATATTTTTTGGTTTTATTTTGAAATTTCTAATTTCATGCATTTCACTAAAAATCGGTAATATAATGGTTAAGAATTGATTTCTAACTCTAAGAAAGTACTACTAGTAAATCAGTTCTTTCTTGATGTTTCCTTTCCTTTTTATTTTGCAACTTATTAGTGTGTACTGGATGCCCTCTTTCATTATAGAACCACTTTTCGTGACTTTCATATCAACTATGGTATTTAATTCAGTCTTAAATAATTTTGTTTAACCATGCTACAAAAAAAACAAAACAACAAAAGCAGCTGGTCTCAACCTGTTCCTACACTGAGCATTTTATTTCATGCTGATAGTGTTGCTCCACTTTTGTTTTATCATTCAAGGCTCTAAGAGGCTCCTAATGGACTGAAAAAATCCCAGCAATGCAATGGTAGGAACTAGCTCCTTAGCAGCAATCTAAATGCTTTCAGAAGTCACCTTTTGTATGCAGCCCAGCATGGGCTTTTAAAGATTTCTGGCAATTAAAACAATGCTATTAAGTGCCATGTCAGATAAAGTCTGCCATGTCTTCACTATCTGAGGCCTCATTACCTGTGTTGTTCGAAGCTGATCATAGTGTCTGCTTTGAAGAGAAGGAAGCCAAGCCTGCAATTACTTATCTACATTACTTATCAGGTTGAAGCCTAATTAGACTTGGTTTTCTTTAGTATGTCATTCACTAGAAAAGAAACCTTTCTGAGATTTATAGTTTTCAGATTTGTATTTTTTCAGTCTTTTTTGATGACAATATGTCCTTACCTCCCCCGGTACAAACTATAGATAACAAATATATTCAATTGGTGTTCTGTCACATGATGAAAGCATCCCCCCATCTCAAGTTCCCCAAAAAGGGGTTAAGGGGTTAATGGTAACTCCCATTTTTTTCTCACCTGCATCAGTGCTGGACTAGGACAGCCCCAAGGTTTGACTTCAGTTCGTTTACTTTTGGCCTGTAAGGCTGAGGAATCAGCAACATGTGTTCCCAGCCCTGCAGCAGGGGAAGGAGTTCGCTGATGGAGCAGTAAAAATGACCATGTATTTAATACATTTATTTATTCCACTTCCTGCTATGTGTGCCATGGATTTTACATCTCATTGCCCTACTGTGCTTTTTTCTGCTTTAGATCAAGGATATCAGAACCTAATATGAAGAGCTACAGGGTATCAGAAAGTGGCAAATTTGATTACTATGCAGAAGAAAAAAAAATTACCGATGTGATTTTGAAAAAAAAAAAGTTATTGTGAGCTACTGATTGCTATTGTATATATTTTTTTAAAAAATGCTGTTGTTTTGGCTCTGAACGACTTGTCAGATTTCAGTAGTGAGAAGTGACATTAACAGAGTACATCAGCCACTCAGCTCATGTAAAGCTAACCAATTTTTTTTTTTCAGGGCTCGTCCATTTTTGCCATTTACAATATCATTTAAAACCACCTTTCTTTCCTCTCTTTTTTTCTTGCTCTCTCTCTCTTTTTTTTTTTCTTTTAACTTAAGTGTACAAAATGACTTATGACCTGAGGAGAAATTTTGTGCAATACCGAGAAAGATACTGATTTAGTCTGTGTTAAAGATTAAAGGACCACAATCTACATTATTCACGGATATAGTGCTATTCCCTTTGGCAAGTAATTTGAGAGAAAAGGTCGTTTAAACTTCTGGATGAGTCACCAGACTGGTTTTAAACCTCTGCTTTGCCACAGAGATTTCTTGAGTGTGGCTTCCTAGATGAAGAATGAGCATACTACTTTATTTTTTCCACCCATTTGCAACAATTTTTTTCTCCAGTCAGTCAAGACTATTTAATTACTTGTAAGAGTAGCTTTTATCAAGACAGAACTTTGTTTGATGTTCTTAGGTATTGCTACAATATCTACAATATAACTGATGTGAATAATTAAAATTAGTAATAACTTGTGTCTGGCAGTTTTGCATTTCAAATATATTATTTGAATATTTTTCTGTCATAGGATAGAGTAACTGAGATCTGAAAGTCTCTACCAAAATTACAGTATTGCAAATGTTATGCTGGCCATCTGAACACAAGCATTCGAAATTTAGCAGAAATCCATTCAGTCGTGGTTTTTATTTTCTTGGAAAAATGATACATTTGAGTAGTTTTGTAATTTCTTCCCCTCTTAAATATAACCTAATTTGAAATTTATTGTTCTGAGAAATATTTATTCAAAGACTGAGGAAAACAGTATAGAATGTAAACCATTAAAACCACCCTCAGGTTATACCTTTATATTCTATTAACTTTGTACAATGATTCCACGTTTTATCTGTTTTGCTTTAATTCAAACAAAAGAATGAAATGCAGCTATTGCTTTCTGCAAGTTTTGAGAGAAGAGAAGCAATAAAGTATAATCTAGCTTGAGTTGTTTTTCTTCATTTTATGTGTTTATTTGTCTTCAGTTTTGCATTAAGAGCTTCAAGCATTTTTCCATTTTTCTAACAGTGATTTAGTTCCCAGTTCTCTAAAAGCCTTGACTAATCCATGTTTGAAGGTAAGAAAACTTGTGTATGAGTCTCTGCAGTCCATCTCTTTCATTAGCACCTTCCTCCCATGTTGAGTCTTGTGCCCATCATTGTCTGTAAATCTCACTGGGCACTGCACTGCTGAACTGCTGCAGCGCAGCTTTCACCAAGCAAATTCCTTTCTGTGTTTCTGGAGATGATTGTTCCCACAGCAGCTGATGTTTCTTGCTGAGCTTTCTTTTCATTATTTATTTTGATGCATGTCTCAGTAGCTTCTTGCCTGACTTTTTCCAGCCATTCCAGACTTCACCACAGAAACTTCCTTCTGACTCTGCTGCACTGCTTGCCAGCAGCTCCTGCCCAGCTTTCCTCAGAATTTGCCCCAGCTTCCCCACTTCTAATTTCAGCTCAGACCAATGCTTCCTCAGTAAGCACTCTCCTTTGTCTCCTCTTCCTTCCTTCTGTCTCGCTTTGGTGTAAGTGCCTTTTGCTCTTCAAATAGCCCTTCTCCAGTCCTGCACAGCTCAGGTTGCTACTCCCAGGTGTTTGCCGTGGGGAGTGGGCAGTGATGCAGGTCATGACTGTGACAATAGTGTTTGCTGTCAGAAGCCTAGTTCCACTATCAACATGTTTGGCACAAAATATACAGGGTTTGGACAAGAGTATTGAGAGCCCGATCCAATTTCCGCTGAAGTCAGTGGAAGTTTTTGCTCTGACTTCAGTGGGTGTTGGATCAGGCTCTGATGTCTGGTGACTAATGCTCTTTTCATTGTATATTTCATAATGCAAATATCCACGCAGGAACATGACCCAGGGAAATATAAGGTACTTATTTTTCAATATTCATTCCCAACTCTTGGCAACAGCAGTCTAACACAAATATTGTTTTTAAATGCTGTCCAAGGAGCTTGTTTATCTATATTCTTCACCTAGCAGCCTAGAAAAACAAACTTCCAGTTTAGAAATCTGTTTGGCTAAGGCAACATTTATATTAAAACAGACTTATTGAATCCTTGATAAAATGGAATATATATTATCTTTTACTGCCAAGTTGAAACTCTTTGCTACCTGGGCTCCCTTCCTACTTCCAGTAAAGCTGTCACTTGCAGTACACAGGACCATCACTTTGCTACTGATAAAATATTTACTGTGGACTGCATCTTAACCTTAGCTGTGCAAGCTTGCATATTTATCATGTTAATCCCTACACTTGGAATCTAAAATTAGGGTATTATCTTGACCAAAATAAATAACAGTTAGAAAGCCATTGACATTTTTTTCTTCTTTCTGCAGGCATATTCCTCATCTAATTTGGGACTTGCACAGTAGAAACGCTTCACTATTCAAGTTAGTATCTCCTACTGCCATAAATAATACAAATGTTTTTCTTCTCTACTAACCTACTGTGTAGAGAGAAACACTTCTCTGTGGTGCAGCAGGACAAGACAGGTGAATATGAATGTAAAATCTATGGCCACTTCAGTAAAATTCATAATGAAGATAGAAAAAAATAATCCAGACTCTGCATACACTTAGATTTATCCTCAAGTAATTGAAAACTAATATCTTCAAAGATTTTATCTCTACTGAAGGTGCTTCTGGACCTCACAGAAAAAAACCCAAACCAAACCAATATGTATATCTCAGTCTTTGCCTACTCAATTCTCTCTGTATACTATGGGAATAACACTGCCACCTGATCTGTAATTAATATTTTAAAAATAAGTAGATAAAGTGCCCACACTTAAGAACAAGGTGGTATGTAGAATATAACTAACAAATTTGTTTATATTGCAGACCTCGGATTAGCTATGATAAAAAACCAACCAACCAACCAAAAAAAACCCAGAATAACAAAAAAACTAAACCCAAAAAACCAGAAATGCAACTAAGCAAAGTACAAAAAACTAGTGGATATTTCACCATTCAGTGTTTAGGGTGAAAAATAGGATTTTGCAGTGTGATAGTATCATGATACATTTCATCACGAAGATTAGCTCTCATTGCCAAACTGGATTCATGTTTGATATTTCATGAGTGTGCTTACTTTGTATTCTTAAAATCCTTTTGACTTCAGGTGAGGTTGCCCATTTAGTAGTTCAGAGCAGCCCTCAGGAAATAGCTCCTTGCCTGTCCCTCAACACGCTGCTCCTGCAGGTTCCTGGGGGTAGGTGGGAGCTGGCCTTCGCCTGGATGCACCATCGTGGCAGTGGAGACCCTCAGCCCCCAGGGCTCTACAGGCAAACACGTGGTGGGTGTTGGGTGTTTTCCCATGCATGCATTCAGTGCTTTCTCGCATCAGGGCATAAACCCAGAAACTTTGGGTATTACCGATTGAAAATAATGTCAAAATGTACTGAATTTTATATTCTAGGAATAGTTCACTCTCCTAAAAGATAATATAGACTTACAAATTCATATATTAGCATTGAAATGAAATAAGGTTGTTAGAAACTATAGATGGAATGTGTATGTCTAAAGTATTACAGTACTCTCAATGGTGGATTTCAGTGCAATGCCAAAGAATAAAACTTCAGTGTATAAAATACTAAAGCTGTAAGAAGATGGGCCTGTTTTCTTCATGTAAGCCATCTTTATCACTATAAATTAATGTTAGCATGTTTTGTTAGCCTTTTTCATGAGAATAAGATTTGTGTTGCCTAATTTATTATATTGATTACACAATGATGAACTGCTTTGGCCTTTTCAATGTGCCGTTATGGGATTGGTTATCCATTACAGTCCATTACCTCAAGCTACTTTGGTTTAAACATGAAAGAATTGGAAAAGCCAGCCAATAAAATGACATAGCTGTGGAAAGGTTAAAGAACTACACAGCAGCCGACTTAAGCTGACAAGCATTGAAGTTTAGATTTCCCATTCTTATGACAAAGATGGTAATGGGAAGAGAAAACAGCAGTATCTAATCCATTTTTATGACAGTGAGTGTAATTAAATTGGAAAGGATATAAAAGCAACCTGTTCTTATCATAATTTATATATCCTTATCTTTTGCCCCTTCCTCGATTTTTCCAATGTAGTGTTGGTATACCAGTGTAACCTTTGGATAGTGATTCTTTGGGAAACATGCAAGATGATATGTACAGAGCAGGGTGTTATAAAGTGGCTTATGTATTTCTAAAGAGATTGATATCTAATGATATTAATATTCTAGATGAGAAAAGGAATGGTTGAAAGTATAGATAGCAATTTTATTGCTTGATGTTTCCCAAAGCGAGCATATATGTCATATGAATCTTTTTTGAATCATTATTCACAATATTTAATAAGATTGATCTTTACTTTGGAGTGACCAGTGATTCTAGATTCAGGAGTTTCTGTCTTCCATTATCTCAGGCATTAACTTTTGTTAAGAAAATGGATGATAAAAGTGGTATGAAATAGGGATCAATCATTTTTATCAGTATGTTAACACATAAAGGAATCCATTTACTACAGAATTAAATTAAAATGTAGACTGACTAAATATTTCATTGTGAAAAATTAAATTTGGTGATTTTTTTGAGAGGGGTGTTGTTTTGGTTGTGGTTTTGTTTTGTTTTTTTTTGTTTTGAAGACTGTCCCACAAAGAAATTTTAAAGGCTTTTTAATTTTAATTTGCCATTGTAATCTATATTGGCATAAAATTTATTTTTTCATAGACTAAATAAAGGTCATATTTGACAAAGTAATTTCTTGTATCCCCTGCACAGTTAGGTCTAAACAATTTTTGAGAAAGAATTACCATTAAAGCCTCAGTCATGCAAAAACTTTTAATATATGCTCAGCCATAAGCATAGATACAAAAGATTATCCTTGCTGAGTTAGCTCAGCATCTTGCAGTAACCCGAAACAGAAGCTTATGTCAGAGCACCCAGCATAAGATGTCTGTACAAGTATAACAAATGTCTGTGGCATGAAATGATGAACACAAGTGACATTTGAGAATGGCCTTAAGTACTGACACAGCTGAATTCACAGAGGTCCTGCTGTTCCTGGACACGCAGAACATGACTGTAGCTTTTTCTCTTTCCTGGGTGCGTGGATCATAGTGTTTATGTCAGCCCAGTCCTCACTTTAATGTTGCTGCTCTTGCCCTTTGCCCTCAAAGTCTATAACAGCTTGGTATGTTACTGTACGAGGACCCACCAAGTTAACTGGAAACATTGTAGGAGAAAAGCAATTTCATTTTTATCTGCTATTTAATGTTATTATCTTGTATTTAGTCTTGTGGATCAGTGTTTGGGTTGCAAGCAGTGATACACTAACATTTCTCTGGGCTTTTTAATTTAAAAAGAGATAGTTTCCTTTAGCAGTTTCCTATTGGTAAACATTTGTCGTGATAAAAAGCATTCATGTCTGTGTATTATTAAGCAGAGTAAACAAAATTTTGATTAATTTTCAAGTTCTGGTTGAAGCTTTTTTTCATACCAGCTGAGGTCATCACTTTATTTTTGATACTGTGACAATGCCTGAATAGATTTGAAAAGTTAGCACAAACAATTTTAGTTTGCAGGGTGTGACAGACAATAACGATTTTATCAACCATTTATCTATTTTATCCCTTTATAAAGGTGGTGTGCCTCTGAAAAAGTGACTGTTGTTTGCTTTGTCTGGAACAGACAGAGCTTTTTGAGGGAAGAAGTGCTCCTTGAACACCATTGCAGACAAAAGGGAAGCAGGACAGAAAGAAGGGGATACATGAAAATGCAATGAGAAGGGAGATGGAGCACAGTCTGGGAGACTGAAGAAGATCATGAAGTATATCTGCACACAGATAAGCTTCTGACAGGATAGAAAGAGGGTTTCTAGGGCCTTTCAGAAGGCCGTATGAAGTTTGTTGCAATGCAGAAAGCTGTTGAGATGCTGATCTCAAGTCAAGCCTGTTTGAAGAGCTTACCTGAAAGAAAGAAGTTCCATCCAAACCACTTTTGGTTGTTTTAACACAACAGATTTGTAAAAAATTCCCCTCAAAACTCCAGCCTGTCCTAGAGTCATATCAAGGCTTTTTCAGGTGAATTAGTTTGAGTTTGTGCTTACAAACAAATTATCTAAAAAGAAAACCAACAAAAAACCAACTCCAAAAAACAACCCAAAACAAACCAACCCAAATTTAGTTATTTATTTAAATTTGTTTGTTTATTGATTGATTTATGCTTACAAATTAATACCAGTAAGTGTCATCCCATCACGAGAACTAATGTTGCAAGTGTGATTCCCAGAGATCTGCGGGTCAAAGAGCACTGTGAATTTGACATGGGCTTTCTCAGGAGGGAAGTGAATGTTGCAACTCAGGTACGTGCATTTTGGTCCAGTAGGGTCTGAGACAATTTTGAGTCTGAGATCTGGCTTTCAGCTGTAGTAACAGAGGGCAACAATTTAACTCGACTTTCCAGGTTCAGTTCCTGCAGCTGATGACTTAGTCAACTAATAATGAGGCTGGAGAGATTGTGCTGTTGGGATATACTTGCTAAATGCACCATTACTATAATGATTTGTAATTAGACACTAATCACTGTATAAAATGCTAATAGAATAAATGTACTTGAAATTTTTTCATGCTCCTGGTAAAAGTCCTCTAGACATGCCATTTTCTCAAGGGTGTGATGAGCAAAAACAGACTGAATGAAAGAGTTGGGCAGGGCATTCACTTTCTGCTGTTGTTTCTCTTTTGAAAGAGGATTATTGGTGGTTTGAGGATCATTTTAAGTTGATGAAAGCACTGGGTGTTATTCTATTCCCAGTCTCCACCCATGTGTCCTGCTGTCTTACTTGTGTCTGCAGTAGCAATTAGCTACGTGACTCTGGCTTTGCTTGTCAAGAAAATGATCCAGGTGGAAATTAATATTATTTTGTTATTGTCAGATTACATTTTAGTCTGTTTGGTCTTCCCTTGTGGCAGAAACAAGCATTTAGTATGAGGATTTGGGGAAGAAGAAAGGAAAAGGGCAAGATACTTGTTTTGGCAACGGCCTTTATTAGCTTATGTTGATCATATGGCCTTATGTGAGGTTAATTGTCAATAGTAACTTGATTTAGATGGCACTAGCAGAGCAGCTGAAAACCTGCTTCTCTTTGTGTGCATGCAGCATACTCAGTCACAGTTCTTTTGTGTAGGATACAGGGCTCCCTTCACACATATCTGTGTAACCTGGGAAAAATGTGGTTGCAGATGTCCTTAGAGCCTTTCTTGATCCTGACTATCTGCATGCACCCATATGCTGCTTCGAGCACCTGTGCAAACTCTCTTTCCCTGCATCACATTTGAATGCTTGCAAGCTAAGTGTACTCAGGGCTAGGTCACCACACAAACTGTCTCTAAACCACATTTCTTTTCAGTTTCTTATCCCTTATTTTTATTTATTCCATTTATAAATATGCAGGTCAGCAATCTCCAGGTATAGAGAAGGTTTTAATACCTTTGGCTGGTTTCCATGTTGGTTTGCAGCACAGCGTCATGCATCTGTCTGTGAGGAGGATCTCTCTGTATCTGATCTAGCCACCCTTTACCATCCATGGTTGATGCCACAACAAACTGCCTTATTCAGTCCTTGCTCTGACACAGGAGAAGATACAAGGAACAATATTTAGAAGTAAAAGTAATGTTATTTATTTAATCAGTTTGGGTTTTTAGGTTATTTCTCTTCGTGCTGTGTAGTTCTTCATTTCAAACAGAAAAATCCTGCCACTTCTAGTTAGAATAAAACCAGTGTCACAACTGGTCATTGTTTATGGACATGAAAAGAAAGGTAGGAAAGGATAAGGCAAATGCAGACATTTTTCCCTTCAAATCCACGGCTAAACTACCACAGCAGTTATTACACCTGGGATATATGGAAGAGTAAAAGGTCAGTCTCTAACTAATCTTGTGAAATTTTTGTCATTTTTCTGAATTGTTGTCATTAGATCATTAATTAATTCTTTCATTGTTCTGAAAGTATACAAGGAGACTCTGGAAATACACAAGGAGGAAAAGCTTGTAGTATATCCTCCGTATTGTTTTGCTGAACTTTGAGACATTTAAATCTCTATAAATTATTCAAAAGGCATAGAACTGAAAACTGCTCTGAATATTATAAAGTATTTTGTTACCTTCACTGTAAGATTGAACGTCTTCTAGTACTCCCAGATTTGTATTAACTCAGCAAAATATTTTCTCAGATGTATTAGCAATAACATGCCAGCAGCATGTTATGTAGTGACATAATTTTTTTGCTTATATGAAATATAAGGTGACCATAAAAGATCTATACAAAAAAAGTGAAATTTTGATTAAATAATAAAGATCAGAGAAGGTCAGTGTTTGTTCACAGTTTTGCTTTTCTCTATTACTAATAACTGATGATTTGCATGATGCATATGTCATGTCTATTATTGGCTTCTGGGAGTCCTGCTTATTGGTTTTAGTGGTAACAGCAAATGCTGTCGCACAGTAACACCCAGGCAGTTGGTCCTCACTTGAAATACAAATTTTCCACTCTGGCCTTGCACAAGAAACTTAGAAAACTGGGCTCCCAAAAATGAATGCTCAAATACCAGCAAGTTGAGTTAGACTTAAACTGAAGAAGTGAAGAATCACAGTCTGAAACTCCCTGGGGAAGAGGAGGAAGATATCTCTACCCAGGATCCATAACTTGGACTTCTTTCCTAGCCTCCCTCCTTGGGAGGTGTGATTTTTGAATACTCTCAGGCAATGGAAATGCTTAAAACTGGTTCTTCTGCTTTTTGCATGACTTTCCAAGCTGTTCGTGGACTGCTCTGTTAAAGGGGGACTGTAGCTCTTGCCAATACCAACATTATTTCAAATTAAGAATTGGCTAATGTTGTGTTTTGCATGCAGCCTGATTCAACTAGATCAAGGTGAGGCATCACAATGATGTGAGTGCTTGGGATTGTCTGAAAAAGTAGAAATAGATAAATCTTTACATCTCTTAGATATATTTGTACTTACAGCATCTTCAGGGCTTCAGGGTTAGGCAAAAATGGTATTGAAGCTCAATTTTGGATGAGTTTACCTCTGTTCTTTATTTTTATTTTTTTTCCTACTTTGGTCCTAAATCTCAGTTTTCTCTTGGAGAGACAGCAGACGTTAACTGTTTGAAAAATGTGTGGTTGTGTGCCTGCATTTTCTTGAAAACAACAAACTATAAAAGTAAGGCTGCATTGCTTAAAGAAAAAAGAATATTTTTTACAAATTGACACAATAACGGTGTATCATATAGAATTATTCTGATGCCTAAGTAGTGTATTTGAAATACCAGTAATTGTTACAAGGTTTTCAGATTCACGATGAGCAACATGAAACTGGTTGCAGATTCAAATTACAACAAAATATGTAAGGGCTAAATATTTATTACTGGATTCAATCATCTGAAGGGATTTATGAGCTGAACAAGTAGAGTAAAACTATGTCCAGTTGGGCAAAAGTTACACTGATATTGCCTTCAAATGTGGAGTTAATAAAAGGGCAATTAATTGAAAATAATCTAAATGCTATATATTCTTTTCTCTACCTTTTAACTTCGGCTGCCTGAATTTGTGGAGAGTTTTTTTTTAGTTACATTTAACACCCACAGAGGACAAAGTCAGACTTTCCATTCACATTAAAGGTAGGTGGACTTGTTTATTACTCATTTTAGTAAAACCCAGTGATTTTCCTGTCAGCTTTGGGGTGCTGGTGATCCTAGAGTGTTCTAAGAGACATTTTAAAAGGTATAAAATTTTGGAAGATGTTTGAAAGATGCAAAATGTATGTTGCAAAATCTTAAAATCTATTTATAAAATTGTGACTTTTTATAAATAGGCAAGAAACTATAGGGTATCTTATACAGAGAGTTAGGTACAATTTCCAAACTACTGCTTTCACTGCCAATGAATCAGACTGGTAAGATAATAGATTTATAAGTAGCAATAACAGCTAGCAGTAAAATAGGTTTCAGAAATCGGTAGCTTTCAGATGATTCACATGTGCTGGAAAACTGCTTGGAGGAGAAATCACTTCTCTGCTGTTTCTGAAGTGCCTCAGCACAAGGCACTGAATGGTTTCTCAAGCTTTATACCATTTTACAGTATAATTACTAATGGTAATACTTCCCAGTTGTTCTTCTAAAATAAAAACTATGGGCACAACAAAAATTCTGCATCTCATCTGAAATGGCTTTGTGCAACATGCAGATTTCTGTACCTGCATAGTTATGTAGCCAGTAAAAGCAAAAAGAGAGGAACTGCTACCAGAGTCTTGTAGGGGGTTTATAGCTCTTGCTTATTGTGACATCAGACAATCTGTCAGCATGTTGTTCCTTTAAATATATTTTCTTACATATGTAAATATGTGATGGGTTGTGCCCGCTGAGGTTGAATTCTTCTTGAAGCTTTGAAATTAATCAAATGTGGTTTGCAAAGTTATAATTTTACAGACTAAAATATGACATCCAGCTGTCTATAGGGTTTCTTCCCGCCAATAAGTCAGGAAACATGGAATAACACAATGTAAAAATGAGAAAGATCAGGATGATTTAAATGTACTGATGTAATGTTTTTTCTAATGTGCGGTTAAAAGAGGGCTTATGTCACAATGTACAAGCCACTGATACTATCACATGGAAAATTACCTTCTGATCACATGCTTCCAGATCAGATATTAGAGGATTACACCAACTTGTGGATTGTCTCAGTGGCATCTCTTTCAGATGTAGATCTTCAGATGTCTTAATTTCAGTCAATGTTTCTACCGGGTACAAGAGTTCAACAGAGTTACACTGAGCATTAATTTGCTGGATTGCTTTAAAATGGATTTCTTGCTCTATCAGAAAACAACTGATCAGTCTAATTCTTGTTAATATTGGTAAGCCAATATGACATGGCTATGTTTGTAAATGAGAAATAAAGACGTCAACTTAACTTACAATGAGTGGTAAGCATGGTTATACTGTTAATGATACTCAGCTTGAGTTGCAAGTATCAAAAATTATTTTTGAGAGAAACTTACTAACCCAAACTTTCATTTCACACAGCAAATCTTTGTATGTTACTCCATTGTCCAGATTCTTCATTTTGTCATCTAGCAGTTGTGTTGCAGTAGCCAGGAAGATGTGACAATAAAGGCTGATCAGATTTGCGCTTAAGAATTAATATCTTCTCTTAGACAGAAGAAGGAAGGGCAAATATCACCAATGCAATAAGAGTAGCAGCCAGGGTTTCACTTTGAGTCCCAGATGTAAAACTGTCAATGTAAAAGGGTACAAGACTGAGCTTTAAGTCTTGCTTATGTTGAGATTTTGGTGCATAGGTTCCACCTGATTCTCAGTCAGCAGCCAGATCATCTATTTGCTATCCCTGTCTAGTTTTGTACAAGCAACATTGTTTGGACTGGATGCCTTGAGTTAGGTACCCCACACTACAGGTCCAGACTACCTCACTCTGAGGAAAGATGTGGGGAACGCTTTATCTTTTTGCTTAAAGCATGACAGGTAAGCTCTTGTTTAGAGAAACAAAGGGATTCCTCTTCTCAACTCCCTCCCTCCACCAGCTTGAACACACATTTGATTAACATTACTCTCATGTTTAGATTCATATTTCCAGGAACCAGATATGGTCTAATACTCGGTGACCATAAGTATTGCAAGGAGTAGGATCTGAAACACTATTTTCAGCAGGGTTTCCCTGGTCTGTCTCAGAATGCATAATTAAATGGTATTCCCTCTTCAACAGCAAGGGTAGCCACAGACTAGACCTGGGGATAGGGCATTTTTCTGTAATTCTTCTTAGGCTGAGTGGAGGAGATCAATGAGCCCAAGTCTGCTGTTTTTCAATCAAATCATCAAAACTAAGGCAATTATAGAAGATAGTGACTAACAAGAGGGAACAAAAATCCCCTTCACCCACACCTTTCTCTTTATAAGGGGTCATCTGTCCTCTGTGAGTTACTTATATGATGGTCTGGGTTCTGGCAGGATGGAGGTGCTCATCGTTGCCTGTTGGTTCCTTAGACATTTGTCAGAGAAAGACAGAGATTCATTTAGGTGTTCTTACAGTGCCCTCCGGAGGTCTTCAGGGCCACCTACAAGTCGCCTTTGTGGGGAACCTGTGACCACACACGTTGTCTTCAAATTAGTGGAGATGGCGTAAACTGATGTTCACCCACTACAAAGCATAGTAACTAAGGATTTCTATTAAGTCCTACAGGGTAAAGAATATTCAAAGAAAAAGAAAAAGGACACCTGAGAAAAAGACAGGCGGAAATCTCTGCTCCTAAGTCTCAGATTTGGGACTAGAAGGGGGGTTGGAGTGATGAGGAGTGTGGAGATAAGTGAAAATTGGAGTAGAAGGAGGTGAAAGATGAGGAACGAATGGTATAGCAGTGTGTGCTGCAAGGTGAAGAATGAGCAGTGGGAAATAGGGATTGGAAGAGAGTCTTTGTCATCATTCACATTCAACCAGGTCATTAATGTGCTACTGTCCTACAGGTATAATAATAGCTCATTTGATGATAAATGTTTTCAGTATAGATCAGTAGCTTGATTTAGTCTACAGATGTCTTGTATTTTCCAATCTGCTAATGTTTGCCTATATTAAATAGTTCATTGTCTCCTCTTGTAAGGCAAAACTAACTATCAATGAGAGCAACAGGTCTAATTAAATGGTCTGTCCTAGGATTTGCCAATGTTGTGATTAATTTCTCCAAGTTGATCAATCCTGGTAGCCAACTCAAACAAACAAGAAAAAATAGCAAGTCTTAAGTTGAAATTACTTGGAATTTAATCACTGCATAATGGTTCCCAGATGAGATTGTACACATTCTCATAAATGTCTGCAGTTTGTTTGTTAACCACTGCACACTTTGACCATCTTTCTTGAACTGAAAGGAAAACATTTTTCATGCAGGTAAAAACATTTCACAAAAACAAGTGAAAAGCCACACAGCTTATTCAGATCAAGATAGGGATCTGATTATTTCTTCACTCTAATCAGG
The DNA here is from genome assembly GCA_035047865.1 of Dendrocincla tyrannina. Classification (NCBI taxonomy): domain Eukaryota; kingdom Metazoa; phylum Chordata; class Aves; order Passeriformes; family Dendrocolaptidae; genus Dendrocincla; species Dendrocincla tyrannina. The sequence continues at coordinate 102,124,487 of JAWWMP010000116.1, forward strand.
TTTGTATCAGATTTGTCACAGGGAAACTGAATAACTGAGAAATAATTTAGTATGAAAAGAAAATCCAAGTGTGACGCTGATTCCCAATAAGATAAATGGAAGTTAGGGACACCATCTGCACAGAAGATGATGAGATTTAGGCCCCTTTTCACAGGTTTTGAAAACATTTGTCTAAACCCTTCTTCTCTTTTTGGCTTTCCAAAGAAGGCTTATCGTACAACCTGACAAATTAGTTGCATTGTAAAGTAGTCAAGTTGGTGCTGCACTGCAGATTAGAAATTATCTGTGTCAATTTTTGCCTCTGTAGTGATCTTCAGCCTGTCTAGTTTTATTTTTGCTAGCACTGGTGGGACATATAAGTATTGGGGTTTTTTTGTTGTTCAGTTATTGGGGTATTTTTTTGCATTAGGAAGCCTGTTTTATGCTTCATAAAAACAATGGACAGATTTTGCACTTAACTCCATGGAGTAATAGCCAAAATGATTGATTCACTTAAATTGCAGATTCAGAACATTTGGAAATCTACTTAGCTGAGAGAAGCACTAACATTGTCATTTTTCCTGCTGCATATAAAGCTTCTAAATTTCCTCCACCACAGCACACAGTTGACTGTAATTTCTTTTTCTCTTTTTGGCATTGCTTCCTACTTCTTCAGTGAAGCGAGTTTTGGCTTACACGAGAAGGAAGCAAAAGGAAGGCCCCTTCCAGTATCCTTAGGGAAGGTAAAGTGTATTTGCAGAGAAAACACATGGAGTAACAGGAGGAATAATGTGTTTACTTTGCTGTCTTCACACAAACACTTTCATAAATACAACTGAGAAGGCATTGCTCTCGGCAAACAAACTTCTGCCAAATTCGAGTGTCTGGAAAAGTTTATGCTTTTTCCTTCAGTTATCTGTAAGCTTTCATTGTAGAGAGCAGAGCAAACATGAGCTTCAAGGTGCTAAAAAGAGAGAGCATGAAAGAGCATAGGCTTGGACAGAGAAATTCACTGGAAATGCCTACCCCAAACTACCATTCAGAGAGAAGGAAAGTATGTCCGAGACTCACAGTTATGCTCCTAGGGGAGAGAAGTCATTGCTGGAAAGCAGAGTTCAACAGCAGATGAACTCACACAAATGAAGGAAATTGCTTTCTTCTGCCTCCCTGGCTGTTCCTGCTAAGGGAAAACACAGTTCCTGAAAGAGAGCTCTTGAGTTTTTCTATATCTTGATAAAAAACCTTTGTCTATCTTCTTCCCATCAGTAGTTTCTTAGACCATTTTTTTTTGATCAGTTCATCCTAAGAAAAGTGTCTCTCTGACAGCTGCTGGCACTGTTTGCATTGAAAAGTAATATCCTGAATAATAATCACATGTTTTAGCTGCCATTTAATACGATTTAGAAGGTGGAACCAGGAAAGCTACCATCATGTGAACCAACACATGCTGTGGAGGCCAGGGACAGCCTTTAGGTTGCAGCATGTAACCATTTTACCTAAAGGGCTTTCAGGGAAAGGAGAGTAATGGGTCATGGGGTCATTTTGGCAAAGCCTGTAGAATGGCTTGTGAACTGGCGTGTACCTCAAGGAGAGACACAGAAGTGCTCTTTCTCTGTGAATTCCTAGAAATGCAGGAGCTGTGTCTTCTAAAAATAGTTTATGGAAGATGTAGCCCAGCTTCTTATGTAGAAGAGAGGCTGAAGAATGCTGAATCATGGCCACCTCTCCCCCCTGCTCTCACAGGGGGACAGAGCTGTGATTTTGCCTGATCCCTGTACCAGCCACAGTGAAAAATGGAAAAAGTATTTTCTACCTTTGTTGCCATTTCTGTAGAGCAGCTGCTGAAAAAGACAGAAATCTAAAACAGAGAGAAAAGACTATTATGTATCTTCTAGCATGATCTATATATTGAATTAAGTGATGATCCCTTGGGGAAAAGCAACCCCAGAAATATATCAAATAATATACATCACTGAGCTAGGGAAACAACAGGGGGTGGGTGCTTTTTTTTTTTTTTTAATCACAATATAGCTTATTTGCATTTCAACTTCAAACAAAGTACAACATATTATTCCTGAAATAGTTGTCTAATAAATTTGTTTCAATTTTGCAAGACTGAAATCTCCTTATTTTAAATTCAAGATTAAAAAAAAAAAAAGGCTAGATTAAGAGTTTGTTTTTTATTTGGATAATCAAATGCTTTGACACTGGTGAATTCTTTTTCCTTGAGAAGAAAGTGCAGACCAAAGTGATTTAATTTTGAAGTATTTTGATTTTGGCAGAAATGTATTTTCTGTTAGAGAACTGTTTAGCTGAAGTTATTCTGGCAGCCTGGAATGGTGTCACTTGAGAAAATAGAGTTCACCAACCAAACTACTCACTTGAGTAAACAGGCTGTTGGCATTAGTAGGTAGTTCTTCTCTCTAGAGAAGAAAACCATTCTTTAAGTTTTCAGTGTTCTAGTTATTTTATGGCACTGGAAGGATAAGAACATTCAGCATACTAAGATCCAGAGAAAAAAAGTGTCTTGTAGTGATTTGTAGGCAGTTCTGTGTAGGCAGTTATGTTCTTTTCATCTAGTTTCCCGTTTTTATGTTCCGCTCCAGCCTAGTCATGCTTGTCATTCTTTTTTGTGTCCATCAACACCTGTTTCCTACTGCAGCTTTCTTGCTAAGATATAATGTCGCCTATACCAACTCTTTACATGTCTGAATTTCTAATAAAGCAATGATTTACCATCAGTGGTATTCATGTTTTGATCACTTTTCCCAAAGAATAGTAAAAGTTATGTGGTTGCCCACTTACGGTTCTCTCTCATCTGGAATTCTTCGGCTGTTGACGAAGAAGAACTTGAGTATTTTTTGAAAATGACTTAGTTTTCTCTGTGTTTTTACTGAGGAGCAAAGAAAGCACTCAGTAAGGGACAAAGAACCATTCTGAAAAGATTTGAATGAAAGGACAGAAACGAAAAAACAATTGAAAACTGAGGTGTTAAGCAAAAAGCATGAAGATTTACTAGCTCTGTCATTACTCAGTAACTAAAAGTTTTTGTGACTTCAGTTTGCAAAAGCCACATACAGAAAATCTGCAGCTTCTCCCAAGTTTTGTATTGCTGTTGGGGCATTCACTCACTCCAATGACATCATTCAGGTCACAATTAGCTGGTAACAAAACAAGGCTGGGCAAATTATCCTTTACATTCAGTAAGATGGGAGAAATAATTAGTCATGTATTTCCCCTTTTGTGAACAGCTTCCTTGTGCTCTGGGAAGAGATGTCACACTATAAATAAGTCACTTGCAATCTGTCATGTCTGACCCATAATGGTAAAATTACTGTCCTGCTAAACAATTTGCAGAACACTTGGAAATTCTTGTGCTACTATTGACTGACATGAGTCAGATTTGCAACTTATTGCTTAATCAATCTGCACGTTGGACCCTCTGTGCTGTTCTTGGTCTGCTTGAACAAGGAAGCAAGGCAGCTTAGCTAAGCCTGGTGCTCATGGCCTTCAACAGAAAATGAATTCTTGGGATTTCTGACCTCTGATCATCCTCTGCAATACAGGAAAGCCAAATGACTTTTGTGCCTGTTCGGTGATCTACTCCTATACTTGTACTGGAATATTCCACCTAAATGCCAATAAGTCCTTTCCTGAGCAATGTATTTCATCAGAAAAGGGCTTAGTACACCAAAAGACATTTCTTAAAGGGTAATTGTGGAAGTTTAAATTGTGAAATCACTTGGACTTACATTAAAGAATGTTAAATTATTCTGCCTTCATAACTAGTTATGCCTGTCCTTTGTGCAACACCTAAACTTGTTTCTTCTCTTGAAATAATTTAGCAAAAATTGAAATCTATATATGACCTACAAAAAAAAATAAATATTTCTTGTGCTGTGAGCAGGTCACTGGGTGTGCTTTGATGGCAGACCACTGTCTGAAAGAAATCAACAGTTCTGTAATGATGAAATTCTGTGGTGAAAATTTGCAGCAAGAAATCCCATTTTGGGCAACACTGCAAATGAAGGAATTTTGCCATTTGCAGAGGACTCCTAACAAGTCCTTCCCAAGGGAAAAAGTTGGGAGCTAACCACCGACATTTTTAGAAAATTCATCTGTTCCCCATCGTAAGTTTATTTCACCACCCTGGTCTTACATTGCAGCAATGTTTGTGAATGAAGAATATGTACCACCAAGGTTATCATGTTGTAACAAAGCATACGGGTACTTTAAACCCTTAACAAAACAGCTGTGCCTGCTCTGTTGGAGGGAAGCAGGCAGGTGTAGAGTATTGGTTGATGTTTTAAATAGATTAAGGCCAGAAGGAGTAGAAATGTACTCTGTTGGAAGAAACTGAAGAAAAGTAAGAAGTAGGATTGTTTTTCTGGAAACCAGCACCTTCTAACCTGCTGCTAGCTAATTTTGGTGATGAGAAAATTGGAATTTAATTTAAAGAGACCTTGTGAAATACCAGTTAAGAACCATTCTTTGTTCTGCTAGTCCTGAAGGTATTTTGCCTGCCCCACATTCCCTTGAAAATCTTGTACTGAGTTTTTCTCTAAATCGGAAAACAATACGAAGGCTCATTAATCTGATAGTGAAAGAGAAAGCAGGGAGAGACTCCGTGTTGGGCAGCAGGTACGTGCTCGAGGGTTGGGATGCTTCGTTCTGGTTGCGCAGCCCGCGGGTGTGCCCTGACACCTCGTGGTGCTTTCGGGAATTGGGCAGCTCCTGCCGCCCGCACTGCGCCCGGGCACCGGAGCGGGACGCGGAGGAGGATGGCTGGATCCGCCCCGGTTAAACAAAGGCTCTCTGTCAGGGTTTGGGGCAGGCTGTTTCTCCTCTTAATGAGTCTGTTGCTTCAGTGCAGCCACGGGGATCGAGGAGGTGTCAGGTAGGGTAGATCTCTAGTCCAGTCTGTCGGAGTACAGCTATTCTCCTGCAGGAAAGCAGAAAGTGAAGTAGGTGAGTAATCATTTGACTAGAAAGGGAATGGCAAAGGAAGGTAGAGTCAAATGAAACTGCCTATGAATCTAGCGGCTCTTGGGAGGGACAGGAAGGGCTGGATGCTGCTGCAGTCAGCAGTGGATATGCTGAATTGTTGTCAAAGGCCGGTGGCAGGCCTTGGGCACAATGAGGACAAAGGCAGATTTTGCTGTAATTTTCAGCAGTCCTTTGCTTTACATCATACAAGTTCATTGGCTGATGTTTGCTGCCACTTTACAACCTGTGATACAAAAACTCCTAATATCTGCCTCATGACACTAAATTAGGAAATGGAATAAATTACATAAACAGTAATAAAATTCTATTGTCAGATGAAGAAATTGCTTCTTTGTCAGAGAGGCACTGGTCTTGTTCTATGTTTCTTGGATTGAATCTGTCTGGAAAGAGGCTAGGAGTGCCTGTTAGAAATATCTCGACAGTTTCTAAGTATTTTTTTAATCCTTACCTCATTAATGAGACAGTGGATACCATAAAATCCAGAAACATTGCAACAGATGAAAGAATGCACATTGTAAGAGGAGGTAACTCTGCAAACTTATAAGAATATAAAATTTCTTGCTTATTATCTTCAGGTCACATCTCTAATTCCTTTATGATATTTTGAAGTTATGGTTGTGGTTATATATAGCCTCTGCAAAAACTGGGTAGGTTTTCATATAGAACAAAAATGGACACACAGAGTCACTGAATAGATGTGCCTAGAACTTCTAATTTGGATTACAGAATGTAGAGAAGATAAACCTCTTTGCTTTTACCTTCGTTTTCTGAACATGATATGTGGAAAGGAAAAGGAATTATGTTGACTCTGCCACCCATGGAAAGGAAAAGGAATTATGTTGACTTTGCCACCCCTAAAAATGGGATAAGGGAGTGTTTTGAGAGGATCCACAGCAAACAAGGGAACACTGACAGAGGAAAGTTGCTACCAGTCAGTCTGGTCTTTCTTCCCTACTGGGCAGAGGTCTCTGTTGCCGTGAATCTGCCCTTTGGGAATTATCTGGGCTGTGCTGCTGAAGTTCTAATAACTTCTTTTTCTTTTTTTAAACTAGGATGAACTACTGATATTTAATTGGGAACAAAAAGCAATTCTTCATTTTACTACCAATCAACAGACTCTGATCCAGTTCTGTCACTTGTACCTGCTAGGGCTAATCCTGAAGACATTGGCTGAGACTTTCAAGAGGCATAGGAAACTTAGCAGCAATACTTTTAGACTCCATTCATAATGGTGGCCAGCAGTAGTTGCAATACCATGTGCTGTGGTCAGAATTAATCACTGAGGAAACATGATTTCAGTTTGCACTATGAAAGCGTAGCACAATTTCAGTGAAGTTGGGGGTGCGTCCTGGGAAGACAAAAGGACATGAAGTAGTATATTGATCACACAAACATAATCAGCACCCAAGTCCTAGTACTTTTCCAGGTTCATGTATTCTCCTTATTAATGTCCTATATAATGGAGACACTAGTGATGACTGCAGAAGGAATGGACTTCCAAATATATCTTCACTGCTGCTCAGTTGATGTCTTCTGGGAATTGTTTGTGTCTTGGTCTCTTCTCTGTCCACCTGGGGCACGTGAGTTTTGACCATGCTTGTCCTTGTTACCAATTTTCTTTACAATAAACTTTATTTTTTTATTTCCCTATCTATTTTCATGAGAAACCTTTCTGAAAAACTTGTTATCCATAAAAAGACAAACAAGGCAGTGCTCTAAGTGATCATGAAGATTAAAAAAATCAGTCCTCCAAGCAGCTGGAAATGTTTAGGGGACATGAAAAAAAAGAGAGATCAAGCATGCCAAATTCAGTGGAAAGGTCAAAAGGAATAGTAATGTAGGAATGCTCAGGTGTATAATTTGAAAATTATTGTGTAAGAAAGGACAGGAGGTATAAGAATGATAGGAATACTAGAGAAAGGGGCTAAGACCATTTGTGAAAGACAAATTGTAGGTAAGATGAGTATCCTATGAGATGTGAGGAAGCCTATTTATAATTAAAATTAATATGAAAGCTGCCTTTAGCTGATAAAAAACATACATAAAATTCTTTCTAGTATTCCTTCGGCTAATTGTTATTCTAAGCTGACATCATTAACTCCAAAAATCTAGATTTGATATAATGAAGACTGTTCATGCAATCACACTTTTGACCTTTGTGATGTGATTTAATGTACTATTGTGAAAAGAAATATATTCTGTCTCTTGAAATTCATTTGCATGTGAACATAAAGCTTTCAGGGGCAAGGGTAGTCTTAGCTTGGCTTCCAATCCTCTGACAATGATTACAGTCCAACTTGTACAAAGCAGAGAAAACAAAATTGGCATAACCACTGATGGAACAAAACACCTCATGTCAGCCTCCAACATCTTGTATCATGTCTCATTTTATTTATAAGGCATTGTCGTGATTCTGGAACAAGTCAAGTCATGACTCCTTAAAATATCTCTTTATGTACAATACTTTCATTATCAAAGTATCTCAAACTTAAGTGAATGTGTGGTAAATAACTATTGCTGTAGTATACGCTCTTATTCATGTGAATGTAACAGTCACAAAAAGCTTATAATGGCCCTTGTGTCTGTTTTTTTCCTGCAAAGGATTTTAAGGGAATAAGTTAAATAAACCTATGGTTTTTCTGCAAAACAGAGGCTATATTTCTCTAGTACTAGACATTGTTGAAATACCTTCTTCTTCTTCTTCTTTGAGTTCAATAGCTTTTCCTTTGGCTCCAGTAGGAACAATTAGATTAATATAATATTTAATTTTTGTAACAGAGTTCATAAATATATACAAAATCTGCAACAATATGCATTATAAGTATACAAAAAATATTACCAAAATTCTCTTAAGGTGCTGGTAATTTCCTGTATAATACGGGGATCGTGTAAGGTATCTACAACACAGTCCTTTCTGGATGAACTTTTATTGTTAAAATACCATTGAATCATAGAGGAACTAACTGACAAAGGATTTTAGTCATCGTTCCAAGGAGTTAACATTAGTCTACACTTCAAGATCACATTTGACTTTTGATGGCATTCTGGGTTAGAAAAAGAAATGACAGAGGTTGTTGGACCAATGTGCAGACTGTTCTGCCAGCTTGATTCCCAGAGCAATCCATGCTCAGGTAAAGAGGGTCATTGTGTCGTTAGCTTGAATTTTCCAGGAAGAAAAAGTAACATACAAGTTGTCAGGTCTAAATATGCAATGGGAACAAAATTCTGCAGTTATGCCAAGACTAACAAGTGATGGAAGTGGAGATCTATTTTTAAGACAAATAAGATTGTTCAGTACATCTATTCAGCACATGATCATACTTAGGTTTTGTTAAGGGTTTTTTTTGTAGTTGGTTTCTTTTTTTTTAATTGAACTCAGGCATGAGTTTAATTTTCTCCCATGTTAATCATAACTTTTACTTCTGTAATTTTTTAACTCTTTTTCCATTGTATAGTATATTCTTTTTTTAATACATTTTTCTGCCCTTGCTTTCTCAGTGTTAAACTGGATGCAGCTTTATTGTATTTTATACAGATAAATTACAGATACAATAATATGGGGAGGACAAGAAAGTGAATTTTAGTGTTTCTCTTTCTTTGTATTTTGTTTCAACAACATAATAGCACTTAAAATTAAAATTACACCTGAATTTCCTTTGTTACTCCCAGTTGGTTTATTCTGGGCATACACTGAATTTACTACAGCAAAATCTGCCCTGATGGTGCTCATCAGAACTTGAATGCAAAGGCTCCTGACACTGCAGAGCAACTCTTTTTTATATCCCTATTCACCTTTGCAAACCTTAATTTAATTCTTCAATCAACCATTCTGTGTAATGAGACCTGGACTGGAACTTTCCACATTGATTTGTGTAAAGTCTGTTTCTCTTGGGACTTATTTATTCTACCTGCTCCTACTTCACTCTCTCTTTCTATTGTTTCCCTGATCTTTATGTCTCCCTGACTTTTTGTGATGTACTCTTTTCCCCTGCTGCTCACTGTGATAAGAGCCAAGGCCTTATTTTTTCCCCTAAGAAGATCTCTCTTCTATTCAAATGTTAACTTCATACTTAAATAACTTTACATTAGGGTAAATTTTAAAGGAAAAAGTAGCTGACATTTCTGTACAGTGAGGGAGCCAATGAACCTTTCAAATGTTTTTATGCTAGGTCAGAGAATTATAGAACAAAGTTTGAAATATACAAATATACCTGTGTTTGCTACTCCTGTCCCTACCAGTATGAGATTACTCAGTTCCCACATACCTACTTCATGGGAAAACTGGTGAATTATTTTCAGAGGTTTTTTTGTTTTAGTTTGTTTTGGTTGTTGTTGGTTTGTTTGTTTGGGGGTTTGTTTGTTTATTTTTATTTCTATGGAACATGTAGTCTTTTTTTCTGAAATGTATCTAACTTACATTTATGAGAGTCCATTTAAAATAAAATTGGCCTTTTCATAAAATAATTTATTATTTTGAAAATAGAATCCCAAATAATTTTTTTCTGACATTGCAATATCATTATAACATTTGTGAATGTTTTCAAACCTGTCAGCCTCATAAAGAACCAGCATCATCAAATAGATCTAATTTCTATTCAACCTCATCTTCTGTTCCTTTTTTTTTCCCAGCTTTGTGATGTCTATTAAAATTCTGGATGTGTTATATGTGTATATATTAACAAATACACTATTCTCAAATTTCTGCATTCCAGAAATAGGTCTTTGCCACTGAATTCTCTTGACAGTTCCTGTTGCTAGTTGTTGCTACGGTGGTTTGGAAGCTTTGGTTGTGTATTAAAAACTAATAGTGGTAGAGATACTTTAAATATACCATAAAAATACCAAAATTGTTTAGCCTGGCCATTATCCTGACTAAGGTGCAGGACTAGCCACTCTTATTTCATATCCTGTATTTAGTGGCTTATAACCTGGGTGTCATAAATATTGGATCCCTTTCTGACTGATAGCAGCACAGAGATGATGTTCTTACTTTTGTGTTGGGTACTAATTCACCACGAGCCAGAAAGAAATGCGAGCACAGCAATGCCTGAAATTGTGAAGGAAGGGGAGCAGGAGAACAAGTTATTAAGGAATAGTCAAAAGGAATTACATTTGCTGAGGTTTAAAGAACAGACCTATGGACAGATCTAGGAGTTAATCATGGATTAACACTTCTGGGATTGAGGGAGTCAGCTAAGACTCAGTGAAGCTTGTGCTGGGTAGTGTTTAAAGGCATTATCTCACAAAAGATGGGCATTGCCATGGAAAATGTAAGCAAGGACTGCAATTATTTGCATTAAAGAAGCATGACTAATCTGCTGGTTTTGCTTTATCTGAATAGGCAATTCTCTGATGAATTGAAGAGTCTCTCATCTTCTGCATTTTTTATACATGTATAGAATGGTGGCTTCCAGGGAACCTGGCTTACAGAAGAATTTTCATCAGTTCTGGGGAGATGATGCTGTCTTTAAAAGTTATAGGAGACAGTAGAGATAATGGATAGGAAATTCTTCTCTCTTAGCAAAGACATCTATAGAAGTTAGTTGTCTCACTTGGGGCTAGCTGGGCTATGTTCCCTTCAGTAACACTTCCTGGGAGTGATTCATCTCAGTATAGGATAGATAAATTAGACAGTTCTAAAGTTAGCTGAATCCCACACTGAATAAATATATTTGTTGTATGTTACTCAGGTCCCACGATTTACTGTACCAGGAATGGCTAAAATAACTTTCTTCCCTTTCCTCTCCACCCCCTCTGTTCTCAGTATGTATTTACTGAAAAACAGATTCCTTTAGAATGTCAGCCCTTTTTCACTTTTGACCTTGACAATTGTCAGTGTCTGAATGGCTGTAGATAATTTTGAGTACTTCTGGTTGAGATATTTGGTGTTTTTGTGGTCTGCACAGCAGAATTTGGCCTACACAGAGTTTTAAGAGTCTGCTTCTTTGGAAGTCCATCTTTCTTTCTGTGCAACACTGTTATAACTTCACTGGGTGAAAAGGCTATTTTGCCAAACAGAAATAGTAATGTTACATATTCTTGTCCAGGATCCACTGTAATCTCTCTATATGGGCTTTCAGCTCTTGCATAAAGTAACCACTGCTTAATGTACCACCTTTGAGGTGTTCATACATTGATGTTACAATGTCTTTCCTAAAACAAATATATATGCAGTGACTAACAGGGAAAATTTCATCATACATGTTCTGTTTTCTACAGCAGGGCTGGCAACACTCAAAAGTAGTTTGTCACAAAGTTAGGGAAAGAAAAGCTTTAAAGTTAATGGTTCTAGTGGCAATGTGAGCATAGTTTGGAGATACCACCCTTCAGAGAAGGCAGATGCAGAAGATCATTTACCTGTGTCATGCAAAGTGGCGCCTTCCAGTTGTCAGTGATAGCCAAGACACCACAGATGCTTCTGTGTAAGAAGAAGGTGCTGATCACCTCTGGAAGAGTCTCCCACTGCTGTCTGCAGCTGTAGCTCCCACATAAAGCCAAACTTGGAAGAAACAGTATTACTTCCAAACCCAAGGCATGCAGCACATAAGCGGAAATTCTTTGTGATGCTCCTGTTGCCTCTGCTATACGCGCACATATGTGGTGATGGTTGTTTGGTGGAATTCTCCTGTATAAAATACATTTGAACTAGTTCCAAACTAATTGGTTTGCTGTTGCAACTTTCAAATTAGTAAGAAAAGTCCAAACTCAGTAGTATGTTTTATTTTCTTCATAGTATATGAATTTTTATAGTACTGTTTGATTATCTAAGACTTGAGGGACAAAAGAATTGGTGTAGAAACCAAAGAGAAAGATTCAAGATTCCCACCAGATATAATACTGTAAAAGTGTTTATTTGCACGGTCCTCATCACTGCAGTTATATGAGCCCCCATAGAGCAAGCTGAAGTTTATGACCTTTATAATAAATTAGAGAAAACAAGAGGGGGGATTGTAAAATAAAGCACATGAATTCATCGGTGTTGCCCCAGAAGGATTTTCTCTGAATGTATTTGATTCTTCATTTCCTCTCACCTCTTCTGCTTCAGTTCGCCAGTGAAGGGATCCTTTCTTCTTACAGCAACCACTCTGGTTGGGTGAGGAGGACACTTCCCAACAAAGGAGAAGCAACACAAAACACACAGAGCTGTGCCACCTCTGCTCAGCATTGAGGGAGTCTCCAACTGTCGATCATCTTCATTTGTTTAGCCACTGAGCACAGCAGAATTACTGGGATGCTTAAAGTTAAACAAAAAATGCAAATTCTTGCAAGGTCAAGGCCCAAGAGGCTTTCAGAAGTGCAGACTGTTACATGCTTTTGCCAGGACAGAATACTTTGGGTCATTTATTACTCAATAAGGGAAGTACAGTTGTCATTGTCCCCATTAGTATAACTACTACTACTACTCCTAATAATCAGAAGAATCTGTGTAGCTCAAGGAAACTACAGAACCAAAACCTGAAAGACCCAGGCTTTGTTCTTCAGGTTGTAGTTTATTACTTTATCAAGATGTTAAATTCACATTTATTTGCATTGTTCTGTCTAGAAGGTCATTAAACACAGTCTGGGCTCCAGAGAGGTGTGAACTGTTAATCTTCAACCACTTACCACTGTTTCAAATCTTGGAAAGATCTGTTCTCTTTAGGTTCCTGAGGGTTTTTAAGTCCTTGTTGGACTTATTTCTTGTCGTGATGAAGAAAATGTTATTTGTGCTGTTTAATGCTGAAGTATTTTTTTTTTTCAATTTACCCAGAAGAATTAATCTGTTGTGAATCATAATCTTGCAGATTTTTTAACTAGATGCTAATAAATTCATTCTGTGCTCCCTGTTTTAACATCTCTCTTTCCTAAACTGAATTGAGAATACTCGAATGCTTTAAAAAATAACTAAAAGAGAGCTGTTAACATAGAAGTGTTTATCTGCATACAAAGTTTATGACTTCTTTGAATACTTTGTTCTGAGCTGAAAGTATTGATGAGAATGTATGTATATGCAGTATTCATGAGAAGGAGATAAATGGGAAGTAGAATTAAATGGTTTGTGTTCTGAAATTATGAAAAATGAAGTTTGCTCAGAGTTACCGCAGAATCAGCAGATATTTAAAAGAAAAAAGAAATCCACAACTATTTAAAAATCTTTATGGCATGTTGTATGTTACTGTCACAAAAACAAGAGTTCAGAATAAAGAAACATTAAGAATTCTGAAAAAAAAAAAATTCTCAGCAAATATAAATGGAATCTTTAGCCAGCTGGTTAGACCAGCTAAGATTCCTACTCTTTTTATCCAGATAGTAGATGCAGGAATTCTAAATGTTTGTTGATTTGGATCCCTTCCACACTTAATCTTGTTTGAGGATGTTCCTGGGGTATATAACTAGGACCACTGAACTCCATCAGTCATGAGTAGAAGTGGGTCAGCTCAGTCAGAAAGTTCTGAACCCATTAAAAGGTGCTACCTATTTTAAAACAATCCTTTTAGTGATGTCCTATGAAGTTTTTTCTTTCAAGATTCACAGATCTAAATTAGCCTCTCTGCCCACTAAAAAGGTCTTCCAAAATTTTTTGAAAGTCTGGATCTGGGCAGCGTAAGAGTGGCCTCTGCATTAAGTCAAAGTGTTTTCTCTACTCCTGTGAGGCTTGTAGAAGTCACTGTTTCTCTGTTAGGACAGAAATACAGTGAAGAAAGTCTTATCTGACTTACCTGTATGTCTCATGAAGTAAAGATGAGCTCTTTAGGATGCAGCATAGGGACATTTTGAACACATAAACTTACTAACTAGTGGCTGAGCTCGTATTTTTGCTCAACAACGGCATTTCTTTTACCTGCAAATTAATGCTAAATTCCACAACAGAATCTTGTTCCCAGCATTAAAGTTTAGATAGTGGTACAATAACGGTAAAAAGTACATTTTAACGGCAGTGTTTAGTTTAAGAAGTCAATAAAACTGAAAAACTAAGTAAGTACATATGCTGAATCTATTTTTCTCCTCTGCTTTTCTCCTGGTTTTGGTTTTTATACATTAAATAACATTTAAGAGGTAGGAGCTCCAATCGGATAGTGCTAGTGCACACTGTGTATGTAGAGATGATACCTCTGGTTTGCTCATCCAAAATGTAGAACAATAACCTAGCAATACAGACAAAGAGTGCAGGTGAGCATATGAAATAATGGGACCAGAGTGGTCTCTAGCACCACAAAGAGAGTAGAAATTGTCAGTCTCTCTTCAGAAGGAAGAGCTGGCTGCTGCGTTCTGATGCTATCTCGCCCAGCAGCTCTTGGGATGATTAGAGCAGGAACACACTGGTATTTCTAAGAGTAGGAGGCTGACCTGACAGGGTGCAGAGGGGATTGTCCTGAACTCTGTTGAGGTCAAGATTAATGTAGAGCCAGACTTGTATTTATATAGTTTTAATTCTCTTTTAACACTAACATAAGGAAACAACATGTTCTCAGAAGTGATTAAAATTCAAGTTGTATTTCTGACACTGCTGGTTCTCATTTCCTGGCTAAATTATGTCACAAGAAAATACAGTCCATCCTACCTGTGTTCACCTGTGGGTACAAGAGGATAAAGTAGCCTTCATTTCTGTCTTAAATATTGCGTTCCTGGCAATAGTAGATGTCTGCTGCTTTCCAACCCAGAGGGTCTATATTTCAGCATGAGTGCAGTGATCCATGTACTGTTATTATCACACCATACAACACAATCTCTAAAGCACCTTGGGGTCCATCTCTACTGGATGAAAGACATTATAAAAATGAAAAGTATGTTCATAACAGTTTGCAGTAGAACACTGCATTAGCCTCATTGGGCTACGGTGATGGATTAAGGGGAACTTCTGCCCTTGAGAAGAAAAGGCTTGAGTGAGTTATGTACTTCCTTTTCAATGCATTCAGAGTGTACATATGTTAAAAGCAGTTTGGGCATATTCTGGCAGAAGGCTGAAAAAGTCATAGGGAGGTGACCAGCTTTTGATAATAGCTCATTACCATTATTTGTCATACTTATAACTCTTTAAAGTACATGCAGAGATGGCAATTCACTGCTGGGCAGAGGGGAAAACAGAGCAGTGATGTAAGAAAGGAAGCACAATTTTAAATATAGTTGATTGAAAGAAAGCTTGAAGAAAATTAGTCTCCTGAATTATTCATATGCTTTAGAGACATTTTTAAGTGACTTAACAGGAGGTCACAGTTTGAGCAGGGGGACAGAACTAAGAATACAACACTATCTTTAGCCTTACAGCTTATAACTTTATTCCCAGATGACAGCAGTGACTGTTTTTATGGAACAAAACTTCCTGTGTGACTATACTAGCTGCAGTAAAGCTTTAAGGGGATAGTTTCCCTAGGAGGGAGGTTTGTTGGTGGGCAGATCATAGAGTTGGGAGGTGGGAGAGTTTGATTCGGTTGTTGTGTTTCAATTCAGAAAAAGAACATCCCATATGAGTTTCAGAAATACTTTACTCTCCTTATCTCATTAAAAGAAGTCAGAATTCTTGGGTTTGCTCCAGTCTGTAGCAGAGGATGTTTTTGTGACCTCAACATGTTCTTCAGAGCAGGAAAACAAGTTTCCTGTTCCACTTTACTCTTCCCAGCGTTGATTATTCTGGGGTGGGGACACAGTCATATTGGCACATTATATATATAAAAAATGTACCTAAATAGTTTATAGCAGGGCTTGTGTTTAATTAATATTTTGGTTTTTTACTTTTTCAATTCGAAGTTGCCTGTAAGTTTTTTTTTTTATTTTTTTTTATTCCCCCCCACCCCCGGAATAAGAACAATTGAAAGGTGACTTTGCAGAGCACAGGAAAGTGGGAAATGCTTCAAGAGGCATTGAGCAAGCAGCTTGAATGCACTGGAGTTGATTTGCATCCCAGATTCTCTTATCTGAGGAGGAAGTGTTCTTCAGAAAGCTCCAGGCACATCCCTGACATAGCTCTCTGATGAGGTTATGGGTGGATGAGAGTCGGGATGTGACCTTTTCCTGTTCTTTCCCATCCATGTGTAGGAAAAAAAATGTCTTTCCCCCTCTGTCCACTCTGTGGCACTGGCAGGCAACAAAGTGGGAGAGAGAAATATTTTAAATCTAACATCCACATCCAACTATGTAGATCAGATCAGAAGTTGACCTGCCCCGAGGAAATAAAAGGCCTATAGAATTAAACACTGAACAGTGTAATTTGTTCCCCTGATATATATCTTTGCAGGTTCAAGTTCAGTTATCTGCCAGTTGGTTTTCTTTAATTTTCAACATATTCCAGAACTTTCATTTTTTAATCTTAACCCTCAGTTTATCCATCATCCTCCAGATCCACATGGCATATCTGTTGTTTAATTTTCATTTGTTCCTTCTCTTCCTCTACCTTTGACTCTTATTGATTTTTGTAACATTCAGTTAATATTTCAGTATATTATTAGTTTGTGTGACATTTTACAGTCCATGCAGTTAAATTACAACAGGCAGGACAGAGAAGTCAAATAATGACATTAAATTTCAAGGGGGAAACTGGCAGAAAAACAACACAGAAGCTTTTGACTCTGTTGAAGTAATCACTTTTGGGTCTTCAAAATACCAGAAAGAACAGGGTTGGTTTTGGTTTTTATTTCAGTAACTGAGGCATATATATATTGTCAAAAATACCTGCTACATGTTATCTTAATATTTAACTGTGAATATGACTTAAAATTCATCCTTAATGTATTTATGTCCTGGTAAGGAAGACAGACAAATTGTGTCTTCACTGATACAGTTATACAAATTGATACAGAAATACAAATTGTGGTATTTCACTGATGTAGGGTCTCCTCATGTTGGAGCAAAGCATTTCCCCCTGAGATTTCACTAGCTGACTCTCTCCTGGGGAAACAGTGGATTATTTGTTCCTCCATGGGAATTAAAGGGCAAGCTAGCACCTAGGGAAGATTTTAGTTATAATTTTGGTATAGCAACGATAATCCTATCAGACAGCTAAGGTCTGGTTTTGAGGTTTTGTGTTGTGAGTTAGCATTTATTAATTAACGTTTTTAGGCCTGTGGCACAGAAACATTTTATCTGTAACACTCAGCCTTCAATAGACCTGAGTATGAGGCATAAATATTCTGTATGTCTGTTTTTTCAACTGAGGAAGCAATTGTTTCAAGGTAAAGCCTTCTAAGCATTATATTGAATATTGTCTTTCTCACTTATGTAGAGCTGGACTCATTTCTTATGAGACGTATCTTGCACAAGCAACATATAAAACTTCATTATATATCAATTCTGTACACACATAAAAACAGTTATGTATGAATGCCTGAAGGAGAGGGATTTCTCCTTCCAATGCAAACATTCAGATCAGAAAAGTTGGCATTTTCACCTTTTTGCCAGTAGATGGCAATATGTTACAGACATGTGGAACTACATAGTCCAAACGTAAAACCTCTCTTATACCAAGTATTTTTAAACATTAATCGATCTGCATAGTTACCAAACACAGGAAAACCAAGCCAAAATAACTTTTTTGTTTTCTTCTTCTTCTTCTAATTTTATGTCTTTCTGTCATGGTTGCCCAGCTGGTAACTCAGCCCTACACAGCTGCTCACTCACTCTCCACTGGTGGGATGGGGGAGAGAATCAGAAGAGTAAAAGTGAAAAAAGCTCGAGGATTGAGATAAATACAGACAGTTTAATAGGTAAAGCAAAAGCAAAAGCTGCCTGAACAAACAAAGCAAAACTAGAAATTCGTTCACGACTTCCCATGGCCAGGCAGGTGTTCAGCCTCCTTAGGAAAGCAGGGCTCCATCACCCCACACTTAACAGTGACTTGAGGAGACGAGCTCCATCACTACAAATGCCCGTTCTTCTTCCTTCTTCCCACAGCTCTGTGTGCTGACCATGATGCCATATGGTCTGGATTATCCCTTGGGTCAGTTGGGGTCAGCTGTCCCAGCTGTATCCCGTCCCAATTCCTTGTGCATCCCCAGCCTCCTCACTGGCAGGGTGGGGTGAGGAGCAGAAAAGGCCTCGGCTCAGTGTAAGCCCTGCTCAGCAATCAGGATGACTATCAACATTGTGTTCAGCACAAATCCAAAACACAGCACCATGCCACGTGCTGTGATGAGAATTAACTCTACCCCAGCCAAAATCAGCACATTCCCTAATTCAATGGGAATGTATTGCAGGGAAAGGAGTGCAAAAGTCTCTCCATGGTGCAACATTACTCATAAATTTTAAACAGAACAGAATAATCACTATATAATTCTTTCTTATGTGAGATTATAAATACCTGCCTATAATATAATCACTGAAGATATTATAAAACTTGTAATGACATTACAATAAAGTCGGTGCTTAAAATTGAGAGGGAAGAGGGATGTGAGAAAAGGTGTAAAATTATGGCTGGGGGAAGGAAGGAGATGAATAGAGTTAGAGGGGTTTTTTAGTTCTTAGCAAGATCTTCTCTGATAAAATGAGTCAGGTTATTAAAATACAAGGATAGGTACTAAAATAGCATTTACTGAATAACTATTCAATATACTGAATATTATGAAGGCAGGCATGGAGCAGGTCTGTTTCCCTTATTTTCATGTGTGACCTTTGCCAGTCCTTTAGCTTTGCTCCAGCATCACTACTTGATTGTGCTTTGTTTATGGGCTTCAGGGGAAAATGAGGCAAGGGCATTAGACACACTATGACTTTTTCATGGCACTGGAAATCTGCTAGAGAATGCACAGCTGCTTTTCTACACCCATTGAGGAATTGCGGCTGCACAAGCTTATTGGAATTGACACTGAACTGCACCAGAGAGCTGAGCCTTTTGTGTATTTAAATAGTGTTTTCTGTTATACTTTATGGTGTTAGAAGAGATATAAGTAGCACCTTTTTAAATTAAAGGATCAAAATATTCAAAGAGCAAAACTAACATGTCCAGTAGAATATGTTTATAAACTCTCTGCATTATACGAGCACTCTTTTATTTTAAATTAAAAAAAAAAAACAACAAAAACCCCCCACAAAAATCAAACCAACAAAAAACCAAACAAAAAACCCAAACAAAAATATAAAACAAAAAACCACCCCACACAATAAGGCAGAATGAAGATCATCACACTATTTAGCTAAATAATCAGGGAATATTTTATTTTTTGTATGAGCAAATGAGTTGAAAGTAATGTAGACTTCCTCTTGCTTTAGTAATTAACCCCTACACACATGATAATTTTTTTTTTTTATTATTATTTTTCACGAGATTGCTTGTTTTAGTTGCAGCTCTGGATTTCATAGGTTCTATATCTGCTTGTGTTTCAGATATTTTTGTAGTTGTAAGAACTTGTGTGGAGGTTTGGGTTGGCTCCCTGCCAAGCCCAAGGGCCGGCCACACGGATCTCCCCCCCCCCCCAAGAGAGAAAGGAAAAAAAAAAGTACCCAAAAAGACAATTTTAGTAAAAGTATATATATATTCACATATATTACAATTATATACAATCAA
>JAWWMP010000116.1:102144555-102155718 GCA_035047865.1 Dendrocincla tyrannina
TGGAATACTTCCTTAGTTACAACCTTGCTACCAAGGAAGGCCTAAACCAAAACCAAGAAAACTAAACTACCACAACTTGTCAATTATGTGATCTGAAAATTATAAACTGAACTTAAAAAGCCCACAGTCAGTTGAAAGAATTGATCTTCAACACCTGATAAGTGTTTCTTCTGTATCAAATCTGGCCAGTTTAAAGGTCTAAAAATTTTTTTCTAAACTGTATACACTGAAAAGGAGATAAAATATTGTTTGAAGAGCAAGACTCTGCTCTTTATACTTTGCAAGCTGTCACTAGAATCAGAGACTACAGATTTGGAATTCAGCTGACAGGTTTGCTAATGGTGCATAACATGAAATAAAGGAAAAGGAGGCTTTCTATAGTTGTAATATGCTGGCAGAGCAGTCAGCTAATGGTATTCTGGCAATTTTTGACAGGTCTAGGGTTTTGAAGAAGAGTCATTAATAAATTAGTCTTATTATTCAAATCTGCATTAAAATTATCACAAACATTTGGACATGGAAAACTGAAATGTAAGCTGGAGTTTGGTCATATATTAGTATCATAATTACTGGTTCAAAAATTCATTTCAGAAAATAACAAATATTAAAAATAACTAGGAAGAGTACTTTTTTTTTGGAACTTCAAATATATCTAAATTTTTCATTTTTTACGTGTTTAGTTCAAAATGTATCTTAATTTAAAAGATTCTTCAGTATATAGCATTGTAATCTTTAAATCATGGATGGAACCAACAAAAATTATTTTTTATTCTAACTGAAAACGAACCCACATTTTTTATTTATTAACTTTTTGAGGAAATGTAGTAATTTAACTGTAAATACATCCATCAGAAATCCATTGCTCATCTTACATTTGCAAAAAAAAGAAGTCCTGTTGAGCTGGTTGCCTTCTGTTTAGTTTAGAGAGATCACATTTGATTCCAGTTCCCCTTACATCCCCTCATCTGTGATTTTGCTCCCTCAAACAATACAGCTTTGCACATCACTATAACCTCAAGGGGTAGAGAGAGATTATTTTGTTTTATGCAAAGTGTCTGTATTTCTGCCTGTGTTTTTATGAAATTTGTGCGGGTGCTGCACTGAATGCATGCAATGACTCCAGCACATCTGAGGAGCACTGAACTGTGTTGTTAAAGTGTGTTTTTTCCAGGAGACTCCACAGTAACTGCGGTCCAGAAAGGATTTGGTTTATCTGTTGCTATTCATCTTCTTGGGACCATAAAGCCCAGACTTGCTGAGTTCTGGGGAAGGTGATTTCCACTCTTCAGATTGCTGGGCTTTGTCATGTTGGCAGAAAGTGACACGAGATTGTGGAACGCAATGTGTTTCACCTTCATCTCAACTTCTTCCTCAGCTGCATGAACTCTAGGCTAGTTGGGGAAAGTGGAGAGGAGGAAAAAAACCCAAAAAACAAACAGATGTTGAGCCTGTAGATAGTAATAAATTGTGCACTATGCTCTCTTGGCAAAGTTGAGGGACAAATCATATAGAGGAGATGGGAATTCTTCCAACCGGGAACTTCATCTATTTTTCAAGATTGAGTCTTGCAAGATGCCCTGACTCCAATGAGCGAATCGCTTAAGCTCATTTCCTTGTAGGAATATTTACATGCTTAAAGTTAAGCAGTATTAAATACTGTGCTGCATTAGTTCATGTAGAAGTGAATGAAATTGCTTTCAAAGCCTAAATCAATCCCAACACATGGTATTTCTGTGATTCTTGTAGCAAAAATGCACTGCACCAGTGGATGTCACTGTGTGCACCCAGACAGAGTAGATTAATGATGCTGCAGATGAATCCTTGCAGAGGCTGCTTGGGGAAAAAATATCCATTTGTGATTCAAATAGGTACCCTCTTGGTAGACATTAACAGATAGAAAGACAGTGCTGTTGAGAGTCTAGCCCTCCCCTATACAACCCTCCAAACCCACAACAACAATTTAGCTTGAATGTTTTTCCAGTGTGTTTTATCACTTGAAGTCTTGTATCTTCAGGTTTTTTTATCTAGAACAATCAAAATAAAACAAATAAACAAACAAACCAATTTTACAGCTAAAGCCAGTGATAAATATTTTGTGTTCATAAAGTTTCTGGTTGTGATGTTATAAGTGAGTTGATAAATTTGGAAATCCCTGAAGCACCATTTAGTACCCAGCACTGAAATTTTATTTATGTAGATAAATAGCACTCTTTTAATGTGGTAAATCTGTTGGAATGAAATCTGTGTGGTTTCAATATTTGTAATGTGAGCATTTCAGAAGCATAAGTGCCAGTTTATGCAAATAGGTCCCAAACTCATCAGTTTTACCTACCTTATTATTGATATCTATCTTCATTGAAGCTATGTACTGAGTGCACTTCATTAAGGCTGACAAGCCAAAGGCTGCTCCTTCTCCCTGGGAATTGCCATCTTCTTTACAATGCAAAAGCCGTTAAATGAGCCTTTTACACTAAGTCAACTCTCTCTCTGCTTCTCTCTACCAATGGGGGATATATTATTTTTATTTTACTCCACAAATCCTACTTAAAGAGACATAGTAAGATTCCTTACTATGAAAAACTTTGTACCTTTGTCCTTCCTCAGAGGAATATAATTATTTCCCAGAGTCCTAACTACATGTTAAGATATTAACAGTGACCTTGTAGTTAAACCCTGTTGTACATAAACTTCTTTTAATATTCATTGCAAAGAAATCTTGTTTTGTCTCTACTACTTCTAAAAAGATTTCTTTTTTTTTTTTCTTACAGCACGTTGCAATGCATCTGTTATATAGCGATATTTAAAGGTTAAATAGAGCAAAGTTCTTTACATACAATGGTCTGGCTATAGCTACTGGATGAAGTAGATTTTACTCACAGGTTTGGTGTTTGTATGGACTCTGCTAGAGCCTTATAGGTTTCTTGCTAGATCACTTAATGTATGGTAGCATATGACTTTTTAAAGGACAGTTCAGTATCTTCGCTCAACCCACAGAAAAGAATTTCCTTTGAACAAATATTAAAAAAAACTAAATCCTGATATAGGTGGGTAATGCAAACCAAGTTTTGTATTGGACAAGCCAGGCCCTTCCCTGCCTTTAAAAACCCACTGTTGTTCTTGCTTTGTTATGTGTGTTCTGTACACTGCTCAAAATATATGACTATTTCTGTGTCTGTATAATGACATATCAGCAGTTAGAGTTGAATAGGTTATTTGAGCTTGACTTTTTAAACAACATTTCTTATAAATACATGGCAAAATGTTTAACAACTCCTTTCTCCCTGACTCACTAGATGCAAGCTCTGGCTGTTACTTCTTAGGCTGACCACATTGGAAACACTCCAATGCACCGCAAAGAGTGAATTGGTGCTTTTGATGTAGAACTAAGACCTTGTGCTTAGTTCTGTGAGGTGCTTTTAAAAGAATACCACACCATTATTCAGGCTGTGATTTTCTGCCTGCAGTCAGAGATACATTCAGATATACTGGTGTGCCAGCTGAGCACAGAGGCTGCAGTCCATACACCAGTGGCTGAGGAGATGTTGGTCCATTTTATGTGTCCCTTCTTTAGACAGGCATAACCGTTCCCAAGGACTTAAATGGCTTCTCACATTGTATTGAAGAAAAGGGGATTTAGACTTAGGTCACTGTGGTAGCAGGGAGGAACACAAAGCACAAGATTTGGAGTTCAGAATAAGGTTTCTCTTGGATAAGATTTTATAGATGTAGACCATGTGCTTATTTAAGGCAGGGTTTGTTTCACCTATTTTCAGCATTTCAAAACATGGTGCAGCTAATTCTCTCACTCATAATACTTCTAGGAGTTGCTATCTAATGCAACATCTTAGTTTTCTCTTCTGCTGCTGTTTCCTCTTCACTTCTCAGCAGAAGTTCTGCTACAGACTGGGCTGCCTGAAGGTCTCTAAGTAGTGGTCTGTGGGATAGATACAGGCTCTGGAGACTAAGTGGGGCACTTAGTGGGGCTTCTCATCTCTGTGGAACACTGGAGCAAGAGAAGACGGCTGCTCTCCACCAGACTTATAGATAGATAGATATGAAGACAGGTATCTTGATATGCATTTGAGTATTTTGAGCTGTCTTTCAGTCTTAGCAAGAAGCTCTCTGCAGGCTTAGGCACTGTTACCAACATAGGACACATGCTCTACTCTTTAATTTTATTTTCCAAAACCTTAGGCTTACAGGCTCTGCTTTATCTAAATTGAAATAAAAATAGATGTATGTTTTCTGTGCATGCATATTATAAGCCAGTGGGCCGAGATTTGGGAAAACTGATGCACATGAATTTCACTATTTTGTATTGGAGGCTGTGGGATAATGGAAAGTGTCTACAGAAGAGGTGTTTTTTCACCATTTATCTGAAGTTATCTTTCTCTGCCCATATGGATGTGTGCAACTCCCAAAATGGAACTCAGAAAATTGTATTTTTTTTTCTTCCCAGTGACTTCTTATTTTTTATTTTTACGCAGTGTCATAGAGGGGGTGGCTATGGAGTTATGAAAATCTGCTTTCTTCAGACAGGTTTGCATCAAGATATATTTGCAATAGCTTTCATTTCACTCCCAAGTTGTACTATGTCTTCTAAGCAGCAGAATACACAAGAAAACACGTAGAAGAGTAATTTTATTGCCTCAGTGGTATTAGCTCATATAAATCAAGTCTAACACACATGATCTATAAATTCACATAGCCTCCAGGGGACTGCTTACTATTAAGGTAGCAGGATTCCAGAAGGATTGACTTAGTGAACATCTAATAGAGTCAGAGAATTATAGAATGATTTGTGTTGGAAGGAATCTTTAAATGTCATCTAGTCCAACCTCCCTGCCATAATGAGGGACATCTCCAACTAAACCTAGTTTCTCAGAGCCCTGTCCAACCTGACTTTGAATGTTTCCAGGCATGGGACATTGACCACTTCTCTGGACAACTTGCTCCATCCTAATCACAAAAGTTTCTTCCTCATATCTAGTCTGAATCTACTCTCTTTTATTTAAAACCATTACCCCTAGTCCCATCACAGTAGGTCCTGCTAAAAAGTCTTTCTTAGAAGCCTCCTTTCAGTACAGAAATGCTGCTATAAGGTCTCCCTGGAGCCTTCTCCAGGCTGATCAACCCCAACTCTCAGACTTTTTCCGCAGGAGAAGTGTTTCATCCATCTGATAATTTTTCTAGCCTCCTCTGGACCTTCCCTAGAAGGTCCAAATTTTCCTGTGCTGAGGACCCCAGACCTGGACACAATACTCTGGATGGGGTCTCACCAGAGCAGAGTAGAGGGGCAGAATCACCTCCCTGGACCTGCTGGCCACGCTGCTTTGGATGCAGCCCAGGACACATTTGCCTTTCTGGGCTGTGAGTGCACTTTGCTGGCTCATGTCCAGCCTCTCACCCACCAGCAACACTAAGCCCTTCTCAGAGGGGCTGCCCTTGACCTGTTCACTCCCCAGTCTGTATTGACATCAGGGGGTTACCCTGACCAAGATGCAACAGCTTGAATTAATTGAACCTCAAGAAATTCTTATGGTTCAGCTTCTCAAGCTGCACCAGGTCCCTTGGGGTGGCATCCCATCCTTCAGGTGTGTCAACTGCACCAATCAGCTTGGTGTTATTTTCTAGGGCCATACTGTTGCAATTAGAGTCCTCTCCATAACTGAACCTATTTTTGAAGTACCTGTTCTGACCAGAAAGTTGTGTTTGGAAAGACTTACTGTGTTGGGTCACTATCATTTGGTTGATTTCACTGGTTAAATGATTAATTATTAACACATACAGAATATGGAGCTACACATGTACTCATGTATACTGATTGAATTGTAAACACTTGCTAAAGACATAAATTTTTTTCATAATTTCAGTTATAAAAAAATAAAATCTCACAGGTTAAGCACTCATTAGTAACTAAAACTACTAATTCTCAGCAGAGGTAAACAACATTTCTGAAGGAACAACGTCAGCCAGGACCTCATTCTGTTTCTGTCACGATGAGAAGTATAACCTCTGCCCCCTTCAAAATTATTTCAGATAAATAAATTTTTCAGTTTTCACCAAAGTTCACCAAATGCAAGCTATTTTGACACAGGTAATTAAAAGAAAAGAAAGAGGTCCTGCAGCCTACTGTAGCCCCCTCTTAGAGGGTTTCCAGGTCTAAGTTCTCACTGAATGCATTAAAACCTGGTGATAGAAACAAGAACTCAGATATTTGGGGATTTGACCTACCAATTCAGTAACATACCCAGTTGGGGTTGTGGACACCATTTAACTGGAGCCCCAGTAATTTTTCACCTTGCATTGAGAAGAAATATTTTTATTTTCCTAATTAGTTCTAAACAAATAAACCTACAACAGTTGTTTTAGAGTCAATTTTCACAGTATATTTTCCATGAAATCTATTTAGAAATAATTGAATAATTGAAAATTTTAGTAGTGATTTAGTAGTAGTTCCTGTTAACCTCCCAAGTAGTCACATTATTCACTCTGAGTTGCCTCCCCTTGCTTTCTGCATTGGGTTTGGGTGGGATAGACTTACTGCCCTCACAGCAACCCATAGCGTGGTGTGCTTTGCATTTGTGGATAGGAAAGGGTTGATAACACACCCCAGTGTTGGCTATAGCTGAGGCTGAAAAATGCCAAGGGCCCTCCCTTCAACCTGCCCACCACACTAGTGCACTGGGAGTGAAAAAGGGGTTGGGAGGGGACACAACAAGGACAGCTGACCCGAACTGGTCAAAGGCATGCTCTATATCATATGATTTTGTGTTCAACAAGGAAAGCTCAGGGAGAAAGGAAGACAATGGGGAACATTCATGTTTATGGCATTTGGCTTCCCAAGTAACCACTTCGCATACTGAGGCTGTCTACAAAAGTATTTCTGGTCTGTGTTATCATGCTATCATTATGCAGTTAGATATATTTTTTATAACTTTGCTCATGATTTTGTCCTTGGTATCTCTTTATGATTGAATGAATGGTTGAATTTTGGTTTTTGACTTTTGCAGATCAAAGGCAGATGTTTTTAAAGCAGTCTGCCATAAAGTTTCCAAACTTGTAGCTGCACTGTGGGCAAAACTGCTCTTAAGAAAATAGTTTCTCACTTGGCCTGGGTCACTGGTTTGGTATATAAAACATGTATTTAGCAGGTTTAGCAGTCAGCTTTAGGTATTTGGAATTGGATCTATTTTTCTGATTATAAGAATGGAGCTCTATTAGGATCCTATTCAGGAAAGGTTTTGAATATGAACATGAAAATATTAACCCATTTTAGCACCTTTTTGAATTGGAACACAGGCAAGTAGCTCTTTAGGTCCTATATAGATGACTGGGAAATGCACAAAAACTTTCTTGATCCTTATTCAGGTAAATTGCGTTCTGGAGGTTTGTTATCTATCTTTGAAATCAGAACATTAGACATAAGCCCTGTCATTACCTTAAAGTACAAAGTAACAGCCAGTCTAGTCTCTGCATACATATTTGACCCTGCATCTTAGCAAGTCACTGAACTAAATATACTATTGTTCCTATATACACTCAACAATTTCCTCAAACTGTACTATCATATGTATCTGGCGACACAGATTGCAATTATCCCTTCCTGAAAATGCTTTAGATCTCATCAAGTAGTATGTCAAATCCACTGGCTTTGGAAGTAAACATTTCAAAGCTGTACTTGCTGAATACAGTTTAATCTGAAAAAATTTGAATGTAAAGAGGCAGGAAGCCCGAAAGAAGAATGGTTAAATTAGGTTTTATTGCAGATTGCTGTTTCAGTACCTTTTCAGAGCTTGTCCATCATGTCCTGTCACAGACTAGCCAATATTAATGAGTTTGTTCCATCCTTTGTGTTCTCTTTTATAATGTCTGAAACAGCTTCCACTTATCTCAGTAAATTGAAGTCCTACACAAAAGTTCATTCACTTAAATATTGCATAAAGAAATTGCTTACCTCAGTGATTGAGTGGCCATATACTGTCTCTATATCTACTTCTACTTAAAGAAATAAGGATTAAGGTATTGCACTTTTGAGGAACAACATCTATTTTAGTGAGAATATTCCCTAAAGTGATGACAGCTACAGGACACATTCAGAATTTCATTCCATTATTACTATCAGTAATCATAGATATTTTCTTTTTAAGTCAATTTGGAAAACCAAAGATGGGAACTTTGCCACGATTTTGCTAAACAAATGACAGAAATCTACTTTAAAGCACTTTTTTCCCTCTTTTTTTCTTTTTTTCCCCCTTGCATTTGATTTTACAGTTGAGTTTTGAAACACCATGCAGAGTCACAGCATGGTGAGAGCACAACAGATCAAAGACACAAGAGCTTTGAGATAAGGGTAAATTGTGTGTTGTTTGCTTTTCACATTCTCTAATCTGAATCACTATCCCTAGCCTTAATGCTGGAGATGAAGGACCAATACTCTTCTGTTATCTCCATATGGACATTGTGGTATGAAATCATCTCCTTGTTTAGCTTTTTCTTCATTTTTTTTTAATCGTTTCTTTCTTGTCTATCAGGTTCTGTGGACCATGATAATAAATAATTAAGCTTCTTTTAGTAAAGTACTTTTTCTATGTTCTGTACAGCAATACTTCAAACATACTTGTTTAAAATCCTATTAAATTATGTCTTGATGTGTTGAAAGGCCAGTGTGTGTCCATGTATATATCATATGTGTATGCTAACTTAATAAATATAGCACTCATAAAACACTAATCCTTACAGAGATTCTTTAACTACTTCCTAAATGTCAAGGAATGAAACCTCTGAACACCTTGCTCACAGAAGTACTAATTATTAATATTTTTTAATTTTGGGACAATAAAGAACAGAAGGATTTAGATAAATTGTTAAATTCTGCGGCAAAATTGAGAAAGAAGTGGCTGTTTAATTGACTTACCTCCTTCCAAGAATACATTTTTCCTTCTTTTTTTTTTCATTCCTTATGTTGCAATTTGAAGGTATCATGCATTATTTTTTCCTCAAATACAAGGTGACAGCTACACAATTTAGTAAGAGAAACAAGTAAGCAAACAAACAAAGAGATGGGAAAAATAATGTAAGAGAAGTTATTTTGAGAGCAATGGAATTAATGGAATTTATTTCCCTCAGGTTTTTTGTCATTTCATCACCACAATGCCTAAAGTTTCCACACTTTCCCACAATTACCTAGTTTGCTTTGGACTTTCATTGGGACAAGTATAGTTTGGGCTCTAGCCAAGATGAACGGAAACCACCTGCCACCATGCTGGAAGGATAACAGCTAAACCATTACCCCTTTTATATGAAAGAGTAGTCTTGAGATTCCAGTGCTGCTGATTTTCATGAATCTTGTAACCATTCACTACCTTTTTTGCATTTAGCACTTTTCTGAACTTCATTTATATTGACTATGAGGTTAAAAATTTTCGATAGAAGGATGGCAAGGAATGGGTGAGGAGGAAGTATAACCCTAAAGCTTATTGTCAATAAGAAGCCATACTAAAAAGGGAAATATTTATGCATACATAAAATGGATGAAATTTCCCCCTAAATAGACCTGCAACATAATTTCAACATGCTGCCTGCTAGCCACATGCTCAGAGAATCATGATCAAAATATTTCCAAATGGGTATGATCTTTTAAACTATTATTATTATTATTGCAGGAGTATCTGAAGAGGCTCAAACATGCTTGCAGAAGGACATTAATACCTGGGAAATCACAGTAAGTAGTTAAACAGATAGTAATGGATTCAGAGTCCTGAATATCTGCTTTTCACCTACTGTTTGATGCTGAGTCGAAAAGTCTCTGATTTTAGCACGTTTGGCTATACCTGTTCTCTGCTACATTCCATTACAGCCCCCCCAATTGCATATGCTAATTCTTTTGAGACAAAAAAAACCCCAAACAAACAAAAAAAACCCAAACCAAACCAAAAAGGTCATAACAGAAAATGATGCAGTACATCTTCCAGAGCCTGTGTAATGGAGACATGGAAAGCTAAAATGTTTTTGTGTGTCCTTAAGTTTCAGCTTCTAGATGCATCTAGCTCAGGAATACGTTTCTTATTTCAGGGACAAAATTATTACTTTGCTAACCCAGTTAAAGTATGGTATGTCACTTTGAATAAATGCTTCTGTTGTCTGGTATCTGAAACATCCATAAAGATAATTTAAATTAATTTGTTTTTCTTCCACTGGAAGAAACTGAGGCACAGAAGAGGCTAATTTCTGCTTTTGATGCATTGTTGATGTTACTAAAAAAGCTCTAATTTTAGATTGGTACCTTCCCCCCCCCCATTTCTTTTTCCTTCCTCCCTGGAGAAAAAACTTATTTCCCCTTAAACTAAAAAAAAAATAATAATAAAAAATGAAAACAAAAAACAAAGGCAAACCCCAAACCTTCGTTAATTCTTTCTTCTCTTACTGCTGACTCTACCACAGATTTACTATGACATAAGTGCAACTGAATGGTAAATCACGTGCTTGAAGCTGTACACAGAAAAAAAGAAAAATAGGTCACTGCTTACCTGAGAAAGTATTGTTCAATCACAGGTCAATCCTATTTTCACAAAAATAGTCAACATTCAAACTTTGACATAAAAAATGTAGTCCTGCTTGTCTGACTTATTAAATGAAAAGAAATTCAAACTAGTAATTCAAATTTTCCCTCATGAGTTCACTACCGAAGTCCACTCATGCATTGGAATACATACATGCATTAAAATAAGGGTTTTTTCTATGCTTGTGGAAATTATGAGGGTAATAAAATACCTTGTCTAAGCTTAAATAAACCTACTTGTCAGGGTCACAATCTCTCTGTTTAACTATGAAATGGATAATTTGAGCCCCAGGAGTTTCTAGAAGCAATGATAACATATTGAATGGAAAGGTGACAACTCAGTTCACATAGTTCCCTTTGCTAAGAGCTGTTCTACTGCTGTAAATAATATACCTAACAGCAGTGTGAGTGTTGTACTGAGATACAATGTTTTGTTCCTGAGGAAGGGTTTGCTGTGAGTTAACTGCAGCCAACAGAACAGTGCCCCACAGCTGATCACTTACTTTCCCCTGGTGGGATGATGGAGTGTGGGAGTAGACTTGCCATATCAAGAGTGGAACAGATCCTGCAGGAGATGGACCACTGGAGAAGCCAATGAAAGC
>JAWWMP010000116.1:102156944-102212083 GCA_035047865.1 Dendrocincla tyrannina
AGCATGTAAACCCCACCCCGGGTGTGTGAAACCTCCCCTGGTTGGTCCTTTTGTATCTCCTCCCTTGATCCCGCCCTCCCGGGAAGTCTATAAAAGACCCGGCCATGTGAATAAAGCTCTTTCTGCTTCCTGTCCTGGCTGTGTTTGGATCTGTTTACTGGGACCCCTGGAGACCGTGTGGCTGACCACATGGTCCTGGGGGAGGGACGGGAGAGGGAGAGCATTCCCATCAGCCGTGTTAATGGAGAAAACTGGAAGGGTTAAAGGGACGAAACTCTTGGATTGAGAAAAAGAAAGCTTAATAGGTAAAGCAAAATCTATATGCACAAACAGCTAAACACGGGGTTTGTTTTCCACTTCCCATAGACATACAGGTGTTCATCCATCCCCAGGAGAGTAGGGCTTCATCAAACAAAATGGTGACTTGGAAAGACAAACACCATCACTCCAAATATCCTCTCTCTTCCTTCTTCATCCCCCAGCTCTATATGCTGAGAATGCTGCCATATTGTCTGGGATATCCCTTGGGTCCACTGGGGCCTGCTGTCCCATCTGTGTTCCCTCCCAGCTCCTTGGGTACCCGCAGTCTGATTGCTGGTGGGGTGAGGTTAGGAGCAGAAAAGCCTTGACCCTGTGCAAGAACTGATCAGGAACCGATAAAAAACTCCTGTGTTATCAATGTTAGTTTCATCACAAATCCAAAACTTAGCATTGCATCAGCTTCTTTGATGAAAATTAACTCCACTCCAGCCAAAACTGTTACTGGTTTAGTCACCAAAGGCAGAGCTAATAACAGAGGTTACTGAATTAATTTGGCTGAAGATGTCGATGTATATTAAAAAAAAAAAACAAAAACATTTTTGGTTGGTCCATTTTTCACTTTAGTAAATGTTTAACATTTGACCAAACACAGACTTCAATGAAGATGTTATGTAGCTCCAAGCAATGCATACGGTAGAAGAAATCTTATACTGACATGAAAAGGAGTGACCCCACTGAAGCGAAATAGAAACAAACTGATCCAGTGCCATCTAGTCCTGTGAAGTTAAAGAAGAGAAGCTATGACAATGAAAAACTACACAGTGTTCAGTGGACCAGAAGGAAAAATCTCACAGGATACAGGATAGTAGGAATTGTCTTTATTACTGCCTGGTGACACAAATAGTTTCAATGGACAATGGAGTAATATTAATAGTTTTGCAGGTGTGATACTATATTGTAAAGCAGAATTTTTTTCCCATATTTTTTATTTCAAATATTATCATTTAGTTGAACTAATAAGAAGCTACATATTTTGAGGAATGCAAGTGGGAAGATCTGTCAGAATGTTCTGTTCTCTAGCAGCAAACAAGAGAAAATGAATGTAATTGCATTATAATACATTCATCTTGCAGGAATGACCTTCTGCTTTAATGTTGTAACAAAGATGGCAGAAAACATTTGCACAGTATTCATTTTTTCTATTCATTGAAGAGCTTCTGCATGGTTACTCTTGCATAATAAATTGCCTATGTAAACAGACACTTTCATAGAATTGTAGAATCATAGAATATCTTGGGTTGGAGGGAACCTTAAAGATCATGTAGTTCCAAGCCCCCTGCAATGCACAGGGTCACATTTCACTAGACCAAGTTTCTGAGGAGAAAGAGTGAACCACATTTTTTCATAAATATAAGATATACTAATAAGTGTTTTCTTCCATTCTCAGCTCTCACAGCATATTCATAGGCTTGACTCTCAACTGGATGACTTTCTTCTCAGCAAGGACTTTTGAAATAACATTATGGAATCTAAGGGGTTATGTACTCTTCATTAAGGCTAAAATTTAGAACAAGTGTCATCCCTAGGGTATGAATGGAATAGAAGAGAAAAATGCTATGAAAAAATATTTTTTAACCTCTTATTGATAAAAGTTCTATTTATACAAATAGGGGAAGCTGCCAATAGTATATTTGTCCCTTTTTTTCACTACCATGCAAGATACTAATCTAATAAACCATTAAGAATGTAATATGCTCTGATCTACCTTAAATAAATAGGACATGTTCTGAAAGCATAAAAGAAAAAATCTTTATTGTAGATAAAATCAAATTAAGTTTAAGGTTTATAATTGAAGATGTTTGTGCCTCAAGAAAAGATTAAGCTATAAAAGAACTAAATTTAAAGGAAATGATAGTGTTTGAAGGACAGATAAGGTCACCATAAATAAGGGCAACCAGAGTCAGGAAGATGAAAATAGACTAACAGCATGAGCAAATAACCAGTTTATTTGATTTAGTGTAAAAAAAAGGCAAAGCAATAAAGAACCAAAAACCTGGAAAAAGAATGTGCCTGGAAAAGGTAATACACAATCAAAAAAAAGGACCAGGATAAAGGTCCTAGAGATGACTACAAAAAGACAGTATAATCTTCATCAGAAAACTCAAATAAATTTCCCTGATATGTGACAAATTTAAATGCCAGGGAAGCAAATATCAAAAATATAAGAAGACAAAATACTCAGGAAAATATCATAATGAATTTGAGATTTGAGTGGGTTTTTTTTAATATTCTTTTAATCAGAACATGAGAAATTAATTTCTATGTGCTGTACATTTTCAAAGTCATGTTGCAGTATGATTGGGTAGTATAAGATATACTTTAAGCTTTAAAAAAAAAGACTTATAATGTAGGGGATAAGAAAAAAGACTTATAGGAGATAAGAAAAAAAAACACATTTTTTTATAAATATTTAAATGATCAAAAAGGTACTTTAGAACCAGATTAAGACAAAAAACCTGTCTGGATGAACCTTAAAAAAATGTTTAATCTTCTCAGTCTTTTCAAAACAAGATTTAAAAATAAAAAATCTGATCTTAAACTTGCCTTAAACCTTCATTGAAAGAAACCCGTATTTTTTGTTCTGAAGCCTGTCTACAGTAATGACAGACCTTAAATCTACTATTGACAGTAGTTTAAGTGGTTCCTTAAGAGTGCTGGGGAAAGATGTTTCATCATGAATCATAGTGTGAAGCAGCTACGGGGACATTGATAGCAGAGTCAAAGCAGGTGACAGCAAAATCTAGCATTGCTGGTTATTATCTTTGCATGTTGACATAGTGGTAGACAAATGAAGTAATTTAATGGTGTCCACTCTATTTCTTCTTATGTATGACATCTCCACATGCTTCTGTGATCTGCAGCTGTGGGGTATATCAGCAGTAGGCAAGATAGGGGATCTGAAGGATCCTAGTCTGCCAGGACTCCTGTGAAGCTTTCTAGCTAGAAAAATATTAACAGCTGGAGATTTCTTTTGGAACATTTATAACCAAGTTCTGCCTCTTACTGAAAGTCATAAAGAGTAACAAGTAAAAGTTTTCATGTTTATCTTAGTGAGACCATTCCATGTAGAAGACGGTCAAATTAATTGTTTAACCCTGCAACTGAATTTTAGTCTTTGACCTGAAGGGAAATTAAGCCCAAGTCAGAAAAACTTAGCTATTGTGCAGAAGAAGGTTGTGGGCCTAATTTTCTTGCATTCCCAATAGAGTTCCAAGATCAGGACTCTGGATGCTCCAAGAAGGAGGAATTAGCCACTGTCCCTGAAGCCTTTTTGGTCATAACAGAAATCTAAATAACTGCAAGGATTCTCTGAAAAATCTAGCACCAAAATTTAGATGTTATACAAACCTGGATGTTATGCACTGTATGGATTCAGAGGCCAGTTAAATAGGAAATTAATTATCTGAACTTTTTGGAATGTACATTTCTGTATATGCTTAAAAGCTGTGTTGAATGCCAAAGAAAATCTCTGAGACTTGCCCATAATTAGTTGGCTCTTGCACTGTTCAGATAATATTAGTTTTGAACAGTGTCGGAATTCCCTCTATTCTGCAGGGTCCTGTCTGTTGCACAAACTGTTTAGTCCATTCTAGGGATCTGTGTATGTTCAAATTTAGGCATTTTTCTCTCCTGCAGTCTACTTGCTTATTTTGCACCATCTAGGAGTTCTCATTTACCTATGCTGTACAATCTGTAATATCACAAAGGCAGAAAATTCAGTGAAGAAAAAAGTTCTTTCATCTCAAGTGTATCAAATCTTACAGTCTAAAATGTTCTACTTTGCTGTTACATTTTGCTAAGGCAAGCAATACTGAATCCGTTCAGAAAATATCCACCAATGACATTTTAGTGTTCAGAGATTTTTCTGCTTTACACCTTCTACACAAAGTGTAGTGGATATGACATTTGGATGACTCTTGAGAAACTATAGCCTCAAGATATGGAATTGGTAATTTCTGGAGTAGAAACACCATTTCAGAATCAATAATTGCTGACATTTTAGTATTAACTAAGAGCTTACCAAAGCAATCTTGCCTCTCTACTGCATCACTGTAGCATACCTCTATGAACTCTTGTTCTTTCTGGAGTATCTCTACCATACATATTAGCAAGATGGATGTTCTTAACTTGACAGAAAAATCTTTTGTGATTGTAAACTAGAAAAATTTGTTTGAAGTCAATGACCCTGTACTCATATAGACCAGATGGCATTCAATGCTATTATTTGAAGAAGTTGAATACTTTGAAACAGATGAAAGAAGCTACATGTGTGTAACTCTGTAGGTGAACTCTAGTTGAGAATACATTTTTTCCAAACTGTTCCTATTTTTGCTTATTACATTCAATGAGGAATGTCTGGAATCCCCTGAGTAAGTGCAGTAAATTCAGTTTTTTGGAAGAGATACAGTTAATAAAAGCTCAGCATTTATGAAGTAGGAAAGGAGACAAGTAGGTCAGATTGCAGAATCACAGAATGGTTTGGGTTGAAAGGGACTTCTGGAGATCATCTTGTCAACTCCCTCTCCTCAGTCAAGGCCACTAGAGCTGCTTTTCCAGGTCCATGCCCAGATGGCTTTTGAATACCTCTAATGAGCAAGACTGCACATCATCTCTGGGCAACCTGTTCCCATCACCCTCACAGTAAAAAAGTGTTTCCCGATGTGCAGCTGAAACTCTTTGTTCCCATCGTGTATTGCTCTGTCACTAGGCACCACCGAACAGAACTTAGCTCTGTCTTTACTCTCCCTGCAGCAGGTACTTACACACATAGGTGAGACCCCCCCTTGAGATGTGTCCTGGTGGCCTAATAGTCCTGGCTATCTCACCCTTGCCTTATGAGAAGACTTTCAGTCTTTTTTTCATCTTAGCATTTGAACACTCTCCAGTATGTTTTTGTTTTGTAGAGGGGAATCTGAACTGGACACAGTACTGCAGGTGTGGTCTCAACAGGGCTGAGTTGATGGGGAGGATCAAACTGCTGGCAGTCTTTTGCCTAATGTAGCCTAGCATACCACTAGTCCCTTTTGTCACAAGGCACACTGCTGGCTTATATTCATCTTGCTGTCCACCCGGACTCCCAGGTCCCTTTCTGACAAACTACTTTCCAGCAGGATGGCTTTCAGCATGAACTGGTGCATTTGGTTATTCCTCCTCAGATGCAAGATTTTGCCTTTCATTGAATTTCATCAGGTTCGTGTCAGACCATTTTTCCAGTCTGTGGGCATCCCTTTGGATGGCAGCATGACCTTCTGCCATATCAGCCACTCCTCCCAGTACTGTGTCATTTGCAAACTTGCTGAGAGCGCACTGCCATGCTCATCCAGTTTAAGATGTTGAACAAGATGCAGTACTGATCCCTGGATACATTGCTAGTTGCTGGCCTCTACCTAGACTTCATGCCAGTGGTCATGGTCACCACCCTCTAGGTCTGTACATTCAGCCAATTTTCAATCCGCTTCACTGTCTGCACATACAACCCATACTTCATCAGTTTCTCTGTGAAGATCTTATGGGATTCAGTGTTGAAGGCCTTACTGAAATGAAGGTAGAAAGAAGTCAGTGTTCCAGGCAGTCATTTAGCTGTGGAAGTTTACTAACTTGGTGATAAACCATGCCTTCTTGGTGAAAAACCATGACTTCTTAGAGAATCCATGCTGACTACTCCTGATGAATTTCTTATTGTTCATGTGTCTGGAA
The DNA here is from genome assembly GCA_035047865.1 of Dendrocincla tyrannina. Classification (NCBI taxonomy): domain Eukaryota; kingdom Metazoa; phylum Chordata; class Aves; order Passeriformes; family Dendrocolaptidae; genus Dendrocincla; species Dendrocincla tyrannina. Next base: position 102,162,963 of record JAWWMP010000116.1, read on the forward strand.
ATGGTTTCCAGGTTTGGGTGTTCCAGCACTATTATAGGAATCAAGGGAGGCTGAGCAGTCCCTAGGTCCTTCTTCTTGCCCTTTTTGAAGACTAGGAACTTACATTTCTCCAGTACTCAGGCACCTCTCCTGGTCACTGAAATCACTCAGAGACAATCAAGAGTAGCCTCACAGTGATACCAGCCAGCTCTCTCAGCACTTTTGGATGCATCAGGGCCCATGGACATGCATATGTCTAGTTTACTTTACTATTCCCTGACCGGATCCTCCAGGCTGTCCCCTAGGTCTTTGTGGTCTGGTATTCTTGGAAACTAATCTTGATACTAAAGAATGAGGCAAACAGGGCATTCAGTACCATGGGTCCATCTCCTTTTTAACCAGGTGCCCTGCCCCATTCAGCCCCATTTACCCTGGTCTTCCTTCAGTCACTCACATACTTGCAGAAGCCTGTCTTGTTGCCTTTGACATCCCTTCTCTGATTCAGGTCCAGCTGTGGGTGTTGGATTTCTTAACCATACATGTCTAGGTGATGTCTCTATATTCCTTTCAGATTACCTGTCCCTGCTTCCACTCTCTCCACGTTTCCTGTTTGTGTTGGAGTTTTGTCAGGGAGTCTTTGTTCTTCAAGGTGGGCCTTCTGGCATTTTTAGTTGATTTCCTGTTTATTGAGATGGACAGTTCTTGAGCTCAGAGGAGGTGACCCTTGAATATCAGCAAGCTTTCTTTGGCCCCTCTTTCCTCCAGGGTCTTATCCCATGGAACTCTTCCAAGCATATGAACATGGTGAAAAGGCAAATTGATGCTCTTCTGAAGTCAAGCACTCTGATCATGATTTTTGCCCTGGTCTCCCTTTCAGGATCTTGATACCAATAACCAGTTAATATCTACTGTATTGAGCAATCCAAGTAAGATTGTTCCTCATGACAAAATTTATTTCTTAATACTAATAGTTTTGTAAACTGGGACACATGACACTTTCCAAGATTGACTGTTGCATTTTACGAAGTCATTAAAATTCTTTTTACCACTCCCCTACAATGAAAAAAAAAAACAAACAAACCAAAAAAACAATAAAGAAATCAGACCAAATTCCATGAAAATGTATCTACAGTTATGAGTATTAGGCATCCCATGACTTATAAATTCACCCTTCCTTTGACAATTTTCTATCAGAAGGTGTGCTAATAACAGAGGGCTACTGAGAAGGGTGCTTTTAATATCACTATAGCTTCTCTGATATGACTTCATTTGGGTTTTTTTGAATAGTCTTTATTTATTTCACAAATTTCCTCAAGACTGTATTGATTATCTTGAAAAAATAATTTAGAAATTGTGTTTTTCTTAAAGCATTTCTAAGTAAAACTATTCTTTTTCAAAGGATTTCCAAAACTTGTTCTTACCTAGAATCTGCTTTTACTTTTGTCCCATAATCTCAAGATAAAACCAATGCCTGCTTATAAGCAGTTTCCCCTCTAAAGGATATGTCTTCTGGTCTTTCAGTTTAAATTGACTTGTATTTTGCTTACCTCTCAATATGTTTTTATTGGTGTTCATGTACTCTTCCGTACCAATACAAAGGTAAATACAATATGTATGTGTTTGTCTATATGGATATAGGTAAATTTGCAGAGTGAGGAGTAAGATATAGCAGTTAGATACTTTCATATTCTGTGAAATGTCAAGATCGAATACTGAATGTAAAGGAAACAAAATATTCACCTAGCATGTTCCAATTAACTACATGCCAAAGGTCTACAAAGATTTTCAGTCCTGCATAATTGAATTACAGAGTACTTTGTTTCTCTTAATCTCGGTCCAAGAGGTCAATCAAAACTTCATTTCAATTACATGGTTTGTGGATATTGACAGCTTGCAAGCATTTTTGTTTTGAATAATTCATAGGTAAAGATATATTTGACTTTGTTTTCATATTGGTAGTATTTCTTCATGAAAGGGTTTCCTGTGTAGACACTGGAAGGAGAGGAAGATGATTAGACAACTTTTAGAATGATACAGAGGGACATATATTTTGGTAAATTAAAGAACTTAATATTTCTAAAAGCTACGGTATATTTACCTACATAGTTTCATTTTACGGAAAAATCTTCTTTTGGAATCAGGTAGAGAAAATGGCTACCAGCAATAAAAAGTCCATGGTCTCCATGCATAAGCTATGTTTGCATTAACAAAAGTTGGAAAGATAAGCAATAATGAAACATGGATTTCAGGTATGGCAAACATCATATTTCTCTTTTATTATTTTTTTTTTCATTTACTGTTTCCCTGACTAAAATATTGGGGAGTTTTGATTGTACTTTTCAACATTGTTGAAATGTTGAAATGCATCAGTGGAGTTATATCAGTTCTATTTTACAGTTACTATTTTTCAAAAGAAGAGAAGGAACAAATGTCAGAAAGAGGTTTCCAAGAGCGTGAGATACAGTGCAGGCCAAGTGTAACTGGATTTGGCATCTAAATACAAAGAGGAAGACAAGATTACTTTTACACTGGATATTTTGCCATAAATTGGGTTAGGAGGTTGGATAGATATCAGAACTGTGATGTTCCAGTTCAGGACATGAGGATATTGATTGCAGCTACATCAACAAATATTAGGATATAGAACATATTATTTATATATATTTAAGCTTAGCTGTATTTATCTATTTCATCTTTGATTTCCTGCTTTTGTATAGGGTCAGCAGCAGCTGAGCACTTAATATATGCACCGAGTAATTCTGTCAAATAATAAACGTGGCACCACTTACTTTCTACTTCCACTGAGTGTTCTCCTATTAAAGTCATTTTTTTCATTTTTATGCTGAAAAACGCATTAAATACATGGGTTCTGCAAAAATGCAAGAATGTTATTGTGAGACTTCCAAGGTCCTTTTGATCAGTTTTGTCTGTATAATGTTCATTATCATGATAATAAATACATTGACAAGAGAGAGAACAATTCTTTTTCAGTCTAAGGACTGGACTTGGACTGTAAATGGATATAAGAGCACCAAAGACAGTAGGAATCTTTTGTTTAAGAGAATTTTACTTGAACTTTGGCATAATATCCACTCAGCTATGCAGAGTGGAGAGACTAACCACTACTTTCTTTTTGAATGTAACACAGGCAGGTCTGAAAGGCCTTCATGATGAGATAATTTATTGCTGATTAAGATCAATAGAAGATAATCTCCTCTCTCTTTCTCTAAGCCAAAAGAAATGGAAGAGTAACTGTGGTTTAAAGTCTCTATGGTTATCCCGAGTTTTGAGCAATTTAGGAAGGTACAGAAATCTTCAGAATCTCTATAGTCTATATGTACAATTTAGACCACATTTTAAAGTCTTTTCTGAAAACAGCAATTTCTCAACATTTTCATTGTGACAATTTGTTCTTTCAAACTGCAATTCACAAGCAGTTTCTGCTCATTTCCCTCATGTTTTTTAACAGCATGTGAAGAGACAAAAGAAGATATTAAAGACTTTGTACACAATGCAGTAGTGAGGAATTTTTTAGAAGATATCATGAGAGATTTTTGAAGTGCAGGATTGTTTTTCAAATAGTGTGACAGAAGAACACCTTTTCTCTTTTGTGCCTGTGTTTCTCGACCAATTCCAGAAGATCTGTTATCTATTAGTGAACATTATCTGAGATCACATTATTTTCAGGTCTTCTTTCTTTGTTCATGCCATTTCTGTATTCTTTTGGCCCAAAAGCCTAAGAAAATTATTCTTGGATCTTATTAGGGAAAATATTTGCAGATTCATTGTATGCTTTACTTGTGTGATTATTCTAAGGTTTAGATCTAACATGAATCACAGAATCAGAGAATGGTTCAGGTGAGAAGGAACATCTTGCAATCACATAGTCCACTCTTCCTGATAAAGCAGGTCTTCCTGGAGCACGTTGCGCAGGATCTCATCGAGGAGGGTTTTAAATATCTCCAGAGAAGGAGACTCCACAACCTCTCTGGGCAGCCTGTTCCAGTGCTCTCTCATGCTCAAACTTAAGAAGTGTTTCCTCATATTAAGAATAAATATAGCAGAGGAAAAAGAGAGATTCAAGACTATGTCAGTTTTTCTAAATGTTCTTGTTTTGTTATCTGACTCCATCTATAGCCTCATAGGAACATAGGAGCATAAGAGACTTTTCTAACCATAATGAAACACTTGCTCATATTTTAAAGTATAACAGAGGGATAAATATTAATCTACCCACATTTCAATATCTTCTTTTTTTCATGGTTGTATAATGTTCTGCCTTTAAAATACGTACAGTTATTCTTATAGATTTATGCCAATTTATTTTCTCTTTCTAATGCAAGATAGAAATCAAAATATAGTTTATAAAAGTCTTCTTTCTATGTAATATTTCACTTCCATCTTATATTAGTTTTGAACTAGAAATCTGTATGCGAGCAAAGCTGATGAGCCACAAGTAAAATGCATAATCTCTATCTACATGATGGACTAAGATACATAAAATGAGAACAAACATCAGTTATACCATTGTTTTCCAACAAACCTTAATAACACTTGTCACATTTAAGTGTCTTTTGGAAGATTTAGAGTTTCCACTGAACACTTCATCTAAGACCAAATTAAATTCTAAGGCAATTTTGATACACCTATTTACTCTGAAACAAACTCCATCCCTTTTGTTCAGCAGAGTGGCTTGGAAGTGCAGAGTGAAAAGCATCTCTCACACCATCTTGTAATATCAGATTCTCAAACTTTTTTTTTATTAAATAGTCTGGATTTTTCTACCATAAATGATGGGGTTGAAGGAAAAAGTGACTAAAGACAATGACATTTGTACATTTTTTGAGCAACTCTACAAAACTATCAGTCATCAACATAGTAGTTATAGCTGCATTTATAACAGAAGAGTAACTCTAGGTTTAAGCAAACAATTACCCCAGTTTCTAGAGTTCCAAAGTTATTTGAATTTCACATACTTCACATATATATTTGTCTTACATGTTATTAGTATGTAAGATGAATACACCCTCAATACACCACATAGAGATAGCTCACAGTTAAAAAACAATAACTAAAATACAGACCTATGGGTAAATTTCCTCCTTGAACTTCACTGTACTCGGACATTCCCTTGGTTAAGGAGAGCTCTTCCCCTGTTCCAGAGTGGAGTCCATACTGTGGGATAGTCCTTCATGAGCCACTCCCAATACAAGTTCTTTCCATGGGTTGGTGTTCTTCAAGAACTACTGCAGCATGGATCCTTTCCACAGGATGCAGTCCTTCAGCAACTTCATTCAGGGTGTATCCACTGGCTCAAGCATGGGGGACAGCCTGTCTCACCATGAGCTTCATGTGAATCTTTGCTTTGGCACCTGTAACACTTCTTCGACTCTGGTATCTGCAGGGCCTGGTATCTGCAGTTTCCCACACATTTTCTCACTCTTCTCACACAACTGCCATGCAGCCCATCTCAGCCTTTTTTAAATATGCTGCCATGTTGCTGGTGTGCCCAGATTTGGCCAGTGGCTGGTTGATTTTAGAGCTGTCTGGAACTGGCTCTAATGCAACATGGGAACACATTCTGTTGTCTTCCCATAGAAGACACCCCTGTAAAGCTCACACTACCGCAACTCTGCCACAAAAGCCATGTGTTGTCAAAATTGAGATGCTGTAAAATAGATAGCAGATATTTAAGGAAATTATTAGTAAATATTTTGGGTTAGGCAACACGGGAAGGATTTTTCAAGATCTCAAGGCTGAATTTATTTACCCAAAGTTAACCCAGTTCACACTACAGACATGAAGATCTACTTTAACACTCTGAAATGTTACTATCTATATCTAAGAGGAAGCAGTTACTTGATTTTAACATTATTTCTATACACCTCTAAGTTATATGTAGATAAATTTCCTTTGGTTTTGCAATACAAATAAAAATACGAATCAAAAAGAGTATATAATTTCTACTCTTTCAACAGTCTTTATAGTTCTGGCCTGTCTTGAAATAATTCTTTCTTAAGTTCGTCTATATTCTTCAGATATATGCTGACTTCTCTGTCCGAAAATGGTTCTTAGGGATTTTCATTATCAACAGTTTAAACTATCTGTGAGAATCGCTGACTTATTATTTGTGTATTATCACTCATGACCAAAAAATTCTACAAAGAAATTACTTCACCCTAGCAGTAATACACAGGAAACGTCAGTAGGTGAGGTAAGCAACCTGGAATGCTACAACAATGTTAAATCTCCTTACTACAGATTGCACAGGCAATACCTAATTGAGATGACAAGAAAATTACTTTGATGAAAGAATAAAATTCTTTCATTTAGGTAGGTAGGAGAGAAGAGAGCCAGAAGACATCAGAAGCAGAAGAATTTGAAGAGGTTTCCTTAATGCTTCTTAATCTTATTAGACAAGAGGTATATTACAAGAGTAAAAACATGATGTACAGGTTCAGACAAAATAGGAAACATGCATTGTGAAAGAATGTTTTGATAAGGCATAGCATTCAAACCTCCTATATTTCACAGACTGGAGTAGGGAGGAAAGACAACAACCAAAAAAACTCTCAAAGCCACAATGGAGACCACAAAATGTTAAAACAATACCATCGTTTGGTAAGTAGAGTTGTACAGTAGCAAAGGACTAAAGAAAGGGAATATAAAAGTGGGAAGCTCAGAATTACCATGAAAAATCAGTCCATTCTCACACACATATGTCAGTCTAAAAATTTAGGGCAAATTGTGTCCGAATCCACATCCAAAATGCATCACTTAGGCTCATCTGTCACAGAAATAAATGTAGATTAAAATTTTGCAGAGGAAAATTTATTTAAATTTATAACAAAGAAGTACTGAGTGCTATCTGATTTATATATGCCCAAAATTTGCCATTCTTCATGTTCTTTGTATTTGGCTGAATGGTATGCTTTAAATCACAGCTCAAACAAAAATAAATCACAGCCTTATAAGAGTTTCATTTTTTTAAAAAAATGTAATTTGCAACACTTAGGCCACATTCATTGTCTTGTTTCAAGTTTATAACACAAAACAACCTAAACCCAGTCTTATTGTAGTGCAGTTATGGGTTGGCATAGAACTCCACAGTTCTTTTCTTGCCCTTTGTTTTTTTTGTTCTTGAGGAAAACATAATGAATAGAAATACCAGAAGGAGCCTGTGGCTATGTCATTCACTACTTATGCATCCTACCTATCATAATACATATGTCAGTGTAGTACAGGGATTAAAGTCATGCCAGTATTGGAAACTAATAGTAAAACTCTCTTTCCTTTCACTGAGACTGAAATGTTGCTCACTAAGTGCAATTTAAATTTAAAAAAAAAAAAGTTCAAATATTTGCATTTCCCTAAAGTTAATTTTGCTTCAGTAGCATAATAATAAACATCTCTACTATAAGAAACATTTTAATTCTGATTAGCATATTCTTCTATTATTAAACTGTCCAGATCACTGCAATAATATAGAAAGCCATTATAAAAATACAAATTGAACAAACATCAAACCAAACAAATTTATGGAAAAAATCTACAATACTTGTACTGCTGAGCAGAATTAAACAATTTTCCTACTTTAGGTTCTGTAATATTCTCCATAGATTCTTTTATAATTTTAGTCATCTTAACGTTGATATGTGAACTAATAGTAAAAAAAAAAATCTTTCATGTTTTTTTTGTTATTTCATCCTGTCATCAGAAAGGCAAAGCATATGCAGTGAAACATTAGTAATTGTACGATTTAAAATAGGCAACACACAGCTCCAAGACCTTGTAGGTCTTTCAACATATTTACATTGGACAATGAAAAAATTTAATTGTTCATGGTAGTTTCATTGGAAAATAGCAATAGTCTTCAATTTCTAGAAAAGACAATTTGTACTCAGCCTTACTCTAATGAAAATGTCTTCTGACAAGTTTTTGCCTCTTTATTCAAGAGTGCAAAATTTGGTTTATGCAATATGGTTAGGAAAAATTAAGTCGAAAGTTGTAATAGTCAGAAAAGAGATGCACTGTTCCCTGTAAAGTGCAGTAGCTGTGCCATCTGTCAGTCCACATCACCGACACAGACAGGTAAGTACAAGTAAAACTATCAGTAGAGTGTCTATTCCTGTTACACTATTTACATATAGAAGGTCTTTAAGGTCCCTTCCAACCCAAACCACTCTATGATTCTATGATTTTCTGATTCTGTGATTCTGTGGTATAAATGTTACCTCTGGCATAATTATGGTCTTTTTTATCACTGACACACAGTTGTACCATCAGTCCACTCAGTTTTTCACCCAGTGCACGGTGCACATGTCCAAGCAATCAGTTTCTCCAGAAGAATGTTGTGAGAAACTGTGTCAAAGGCTTTACTAAAGTGTAGGAAGACAATATCCACTGTCTTTTCCTCACCAGATAAGCAGGTCACCTTGTCATTTTGAGTGCCATCATATAGCATATACATCACAGCCAGGTGATCAGACCCAGTCAACATGGGTTTATGAAAAGCAGGTCCAGTCTTAGACACTGAGCTTTATTATTAAAACAAACAAAAATATTATTTGAAAATCCTGTTGTCATAAATGAACACATAACTGAACACTGTTGGTTGTGTATTTCTTTACGTTTTACCATGACTTCACATGGGCTTAAATTTATGCAGGTGGATAATTAGTGAAATCATATCCTTCCAGAAGGAGTTTGAGAAGATAATGAGTCTAAATTGGAGTGTCACTATGCATAAGTCTTATAAAAGTAAGAATAGCATGTGTAAATGCATGTTTTCACTACTTAAAAACATATTGGTGTAGTTTTATTTTGTTTTCTTTTTTTTAGGTAAAAGTAACTGGATAGCACTGATTTCTTATTACTGAAGGAATGTATTAAAGTCAACTGGTACTGATGTTCTAAATATAAAATCTTCTGCCTTCTTCATTTGCAAACCATCTTATTTAATGCATGCTGATGGATGATGCACATCCTTAACTTTATGCTAATAGCTCAATATGTAGACTCAAACTGACAGGAACAGAATTATTTAAGTAACAGGCTTAAACCCTCCCGAAGTATGTATATGTGACATGTATTTTTGAAGATATGATGCCAAAGTGTTTTTAAATACTGGTGGAAGGGATTCACCTTTCGTTCTGACTTCTCTATAGCCTTCAGGGGATGAAAACACTTGACCAGAAATTTTAAGAGTAGAAGAGAAGTAGTAACCACAGTAAAGCAAAATATGATCTGACATAGATACTGGACTAAAATGCACTATCTGAAATTTTAAAATATCATGAAGTACATGGGAATGATATATTTCTGTGACTGTGTAATATATTTTCAGGTGAAGCAATGAAAAGTCTATGCTTGAGCCATTAAAAGAATAATAACAAGATCACACAGATTAGATGATACATAGGTTCTTTTTCATATGCAGGCATAGAAAATCAAAGTATGTAGACCTTGTTTGATACCTGAGACTTATAAATATCATCTGTCAATGTAATAAGTAAATAAAATTCAATAGATTGACCAAAAAAAAAATCTTCTGCTTTCCAAAAATTATTTCAGAGGAAAGATTACATACTGAACTGTAACTCCTCATGATATATACCTTTCAAATAGATAAAAATTTAAAATTCTATGAGTTATTTGACACATGAATCATTGCATAGATTACTAGTAAAATAATTCCTGATTATTCTGGATTTATTCACAGGTAACTTGCACAGTTTATCAATCCTCATCTAATTCAGAATGCAGGGTACTCAGTAAAAAGACATGAACTTTTAGCCACAAAACGAGGTTCAAAACAGAAACTAGAACAATATTCACATGAGGTTTTAAGTTTTTTAATGCATCTCTTGATGAAAATAGGTGTAACATTCAATCTGTTCTTCTGTCTTTCTTCACCCCCATGCTTTTTAATTTATTAGTTGCATCAATCATTAAATGCTTATCTGGGGAGCTGGACTTAAGTGAAGTTAAGGGAAAGTAAGAAAAGCTGAAATTAAAACTGAATGGGACAAAATGACAGTTCTTCATGCAAAAAGATCAGCATTTCATTTTGGTATTTTCTAGAAGTGTTTTTTTTGCTCTTTTTTTCTCTACATGTTTTTTATGTACTTGTCTTCCTCTTTAGCCTTTCTAAAGAAGGGGGGTAAAAGAGCAACAAAGGATGCAAGAGAATAAAAATTTGCTGTTTATTTTTCTGGAGAGGTACAGATTTGCTGACTTTTTAAAGTGCAAGTCTATTTGTTTATTATGTACTAAGATATAAAGTAATCAACCCGAATAGTGTGTCTGATAGTTGAGTGATTAGAAGAGTTTAGAATAATAAAGGTGGCCAGGTGGCTGTGTGGGGTTTTGCTGCTGGTCTGGGTTAACTCACACCACCAGGATGAAGAGTCTTGAATTTTGTATGGCATTGAGAGACAGAGCAAACCTTCCTTTCCTCTCAAGAGATTTTGTGTGTGAAGTTCATTTTGGCAAATACACTGATCTACAGAGAAGTAGTCTGCCTTTGAGCTTGTCAGCCTAAATTCTCATTACAATCAAAAGAGAGAAATAGGCATTTTGAGAGCAATCTTGTGCTAACCATACCTATTTCTTTTTTTTTTCTTCTTGACCAGAAAAAGAACTTGAAGTGATTGGTTAACAGGTAAATGTCTACATTTAATCAGTTAAATCACACCCTGGTCATGTACAAAAGTAAATTGAAGCACCAAATGGCACTGCATCCTTTGCAATGCAAATAAAAAAAGAAATACTGAATGCTGGACAGAAGAAAGGGGAAGGGACAGAGAGAAGTAAACATGCTTGATTTAATACAGACCTTCAAAAGAAAAAATGTACTGTTCATGTAATAGGTTGTATTCTGTGCTGAAAATGAGTTTACACATTTTCTCAAGGAGCTTGTGTGAGGAACACAGTCCTTGATGGTCAAATTTTAATTATATGCTTTAAAAGTTGTTCAATCAGTCTGTCACTGATGTGCTGGGCTATATTTTTTAATTATTTCTTTGTAATTTAAGCCTATAGCAAGGAAGTTTGAAAGGAAAACTCTAAGAGAAATATCAATTTGAATTTGGTTTTCAACAGCTTCAGAAAGGAAAAGTCTAGCTGGAATTATCAATGAAATTGAAATGGAGCTATGCTCACCAAAGCGTAAGAAATGCAGCTCAACTCGTATGCATTGGAATACAGTTTTGCAGCTTTAAAAAATATTGAGTCTTAGCTTCCTTACCTGAGACACTTTGTTAGGTGCCAAATGAAGCAGTTGTCCTAGTAAAATACATCTCATTCTCTGCTTTTGATTTTAAGTACTTATTTGAAAGAACTCTTTCATGAAGTGTCTGAAATTTCATCAAAAAAGTATCCATTTGGATTAAACAGAATAGGTTCCCCTTCTCTTTGGGATTTATTTGTTGGGGTTTTTGTTTTGGTCAGGGTTTTGCTTGTTTTTGGTTTTTGTTTGTTGGTTTGGTTTTTGCATTTTGTTTTTTTTTTTTTTTTTTAATTCTGCTGTTTTAATTAGCATTTGTTTTATCAGCCTACACCAATAATCTTTATACACACGGAATACAGATGAATTCTCAAAACAAGGTCTGTCTCTCACAGATGTATTCGTAGCAAAATTCAGATAGAATGACTGATACCAGCTGGCTCTTTATTTTATCATACCTTTTGATGTTGGATTGGTTTTTTTTAAGCTTCAGGCTTGAAGGTCTTTATTGTAACAAATCAATTCAACACTGCATGGCTTGCTTTGCATGTGTAATCGTACATATTTTTGTGACAGCTGCATGGCACATTTTAAGAATTAAAGTTCACAATGAGGAAGTGATTCAACTGATATATCTTCAATTATATAACAGATTGTAAAATACAGTAAATAAGCTGAATTATTTTAATAAAAATAATTAAAATTAAGAATTTTTTTCACATTTTTATAATTTCTGCTCTAGAAATTGGCAGCTACTAATGAAGCTTACACTATTATTCTGCCAAATAAATGGCTCAGTAGTGTTATGGCTCAGTTTCAAACATCTGCCTTTCACCTTAACCTCAGTAACTGAGAGATCATAAATTCATAGAATCATAGAATGGTTTGGGTTGGAGGGGACCTTAAAGATCATCTAGATCCAAACCTTTGCCATAAGCAGGGACACTTTTCACTAGATCAGGTTTCTCAGCACTGCATCCTACCTGGCCTTGAACAGTATTGGGGATGGGGCACCCACAGCTTCTCTGAGAAACCTTCTCCAGTGACTCACCAACTTCACAGTAAAGAATTTCTTCCTAATATCAATTCTAAACCTACTCTCTTTCACTTTGAAGCCATTTCTCCCAGTCCTGTCACTACATGCCCTTGTAAAGTCTCCATCTCTCTTGTAGGCTCCCTTCAGGTACTGGAAGGCTGCAATTAAGTCACTCTGAAGCCTTCCCTTCCCCATGTTGAACAAGCCCTATTCTCTTAGCATTTCCTTGTAGGAGAGGTGCTTCATCCCTCTAAGCCTCTCGCTGGCCCTTCTCTGGGCTCACTCCAACAGGCTGATGTCCTTCTTGTCCTAGGGAATCCTGAGGATAACGTAGTACTCCAGGAAGGGTCTCACCAGATCCAGATTAGAGGGAAAGAATCAATTCCCTTGACCTGCTGGCCATGGATGCTGGAAAACTGCATGGATGCATGGAATACTGTTGCTTATAATGCTAGAAGGAAATAAAATATTCAGCTAAGCTGTTCGTACCAAAACTGGAATTCCTAGTTTTTCTTTGGCACCTAAACATAGACAATTATGAGGATGAGATTAGAGGCAATGACACTAAATGAAGAAGAGCACTAAAGCAATTTTTTGTCATTACAGGCTAGAAGTGATCAGACAGGAAGAGCTGAAACCATCTCAGAGCATTCTTGAAAATGATTTTTAGACAACTGGTGGCATTCATGATAAAAATAGATGCATGATGGAAACTTTTGAGACACTTAATTTATGCATTCATAGTATTATTTGTCCCTTGCCTGTGAGTTTGGCCTTCGTATTTAGCCCTGTCTGTATTTTCTCTAAAACTCATTATGGCAGTTTTGTACACTTCTGCACTCAGATTTTATTACAGAAGCCAGACTTCTGGGCTGGCAGAAACACAGAATAATAAAATGGCAGAAACACCCAATCGCATTGAATATTAATCTTGCAGGTATTAAAGTAAACTCACATTGACAGAACTCAACTTCTTGAATCAAAAGTCAGAAGCAGTTGTCTGTAAATGTCATTTAATGCATAATATAATAAATGCTGTATACTTTACATATTGACATTCAAAATTGCTCATAAACATTGGAGTTAGCAGTTGATAAGTAATGAGTAAAATCAACTCCAGTTTCACCCCAAGAAGCAATGTAATTTACATTTATGGGATATTATTTGTATGCATTATTTATAGAGGTTTTCAAATGCTACTGGTTGTCTTATTACTTTTGGAGGCTATTTTTCTGCTTATAAAGAGGATTATTACAGCAGAACTGTTCACAGCTGACTTGGTTGCCTTTGCAAACAGTCAGTGTTTTCTTTCAGTCCTGGCCAAATCAGCCAGGAGGTGAAACTCATGTCTGGGAAGTTCAAACAGGTTCCTTCAGGGGTGACACACTGCTCCGGTGGCCTGGCCAAGTGGCAAGTGCCTCTCTTTGCTGAAGTCAAACTCATCCTGATTGACCTCCAAAAGGCCTGAGGATTGGCTGCCCCTGAGGCAGTTTGAACTGCCTTTATAGGTGGAGTAGTTGCATGTTATTAATCTATTTCTGGAGCCATCCTCTGTGTTTTTGGGACAGTAACTAGTTCAGAGAGGGAGATGACTTAAGGGTGAATATATAGTTCATTGCACTAAAGAAAGATGTGGCACTTGTAACCAGATGGAATTGCAAAAAAGTGATGGAAGTTATACTCTGATATTTCTGTTGGAGCATTTAGTGTCCCACTCACTCTTCTGAACTGGGCACTCCATTCTGATTTTTGTATGAAGAAAATTTTGTCTACAAGAGAATAACTAAGATAACTTAGATCCATCTGACTGCACAGTGAGTGCAAAAATCACCTGGCTGTACCTCACTTGCCAATTCCTGCAGCAGAGCTCTGAACAGGGTTGCAGCATCTCATGCCTGCAGCACTGACATTTTGAGGAAGGCAGTAAGCTCATACCAGCTATTCCCTACATACATTCTTACATCTTTTCTTATTTTTTTTTCCTTCTTTCAGAAGGAGTAATTCAGTCTGAATTTTTCTGTAGATTGTCATCTTTCCCGGAAAGACTATAAGGTGCTTATATAAAGTGTTTATATAAAGATGGACACCATACAGGTATAATTTTCTCATATTATAACTTTCCTTCCTCCCCAACTTTTTGCAGAAATTCTAGTTCAATGATCTCATACTTTAAAAGATTATTACTATTGAAAAGTCTGGAATTAGATTTTCTGGAAGCTGAACTTCTGCTAGCATTTCAAGTGCATGAAAAACTGTCTGCACTGTATCTGTTAGATTTTATTAATAAACAATAAGACACTGAGAAAATGAATAGTTAACAGAGAAACTAAAATAGGAATTCCACAGATGGATAATGATGTTAAATAAAAACTGTGGGAGGAAGTGAGACTGTGGAAACTTTCTGTCATTACTGACTTTTATTTCCATCATTGATGTTGCTGGTTGATATTGTTTCATTAACTGTAGAAGTTTTGCATATTATTTCCCTAGGCTGTGTGTTTGAAAGAGAAGAGCAATAATCCAGAAAAATATGACTTGCCCAGATTTTATCTTTCCTTTGAAGCTAATTAACTTGTAAATTCCGTGCTTAAACACAGGTAGAAAACACACCAAACCTCAGACTGATTGTGGTGTACAGTCTAACCATGTAACCCAAGAGATGTAGCAGCATCAGAGTATATTTCACCTAATAAAGCACCCATGTTTTTCATTACCTATACCTCCATGTGCACCTTTAGGATCACAAAATATAATGTTATTAAATTATTTCTGTTTTGTTTATTCAGGCCATAACTTCTTCATATTTAAAGCAAATGCTACTCGTGAGTTCATCTTTGTTTTTGGAATTCAGCCTTACTCAATAATATTTTCCATATATTACAAAAAGCAGAGGTAAATTGCAAAAAACTGTAAAATCAGTTTGGTGCTTTTCTGAGAAGTAAGGATGCGAGTGGCACATTCTGCATGTACCTTCTGCTGGCACTACACTGATGTTTAAATCAAAATTTGATGGGCTTCTGTCTATTTTCTGCTCTAATTGCAATACTGAGGATTTTTACAGTTTGGTGGGGTGTTAGCTACAGCTAAAGTTGCTTCTCTTCCCACTGTTGGATGGCTGCTTTCTTCCACATGCCTTTGATATACAGTTCCATATTTTCCTATGAAACTTTTTTTTCCATGTGTGACAGTGTAGGATAGGTGTTTATCTGGCCAGAGTGCTCTTGTGCCGTTTCTTTTTGCCTTTCTTCTGCAAATTTGCAACGTGTCTGCTCATGTCAGCTACCATTTTATGTTTTTAGGTTTTGGTACCTTCTGTGCCATGTTTCCTTCAGTGTAGAATTCATACCACCTCTCAGGCAATAATAAGTTCTGCCACTAAATCAAATTTAGCTTCCAACTTTATTGGTTCTTCCTTGGATTGGAGAAGAATGTCTCCCACATAATATCATGCTCTGAATCTTTTTTTTTTCTGGGATGAAAATTATGGCCAACAAAAAAAGCATTAGCAGATGTGTGTAAATAATTTCACCATCTAGTTTATACCGAAGTTCAGCTTGAACTTCTAGTACTTTGTTGTCTCACAAACACATAGTTAAAACCCCTGAGCAATACAGCTTAACAAGTGAGTCACAAATCCACACATCATTAGTTTCTTATTAATCTTTTGATTCCTAATGAAGTGACTTTTGAGAATGGCATTAGGTTACAAATAACATTTAAAATCTATGACTGAATAACACAAAGAATTTGTGTAAATGGCAGAGTTAATGTTATATTAATTTACAGTTTATCTTTGGTGGCCTTTTGTATTTGACCCTGTAATGATATTTTAAATACTGTTGTTCTACGTGAGGCACAGCTATATGAATATTTTTCTTCTTGTAAAAATCTCTGTTCATATGTATCTTACTATTTACTTATCAAGATAATTTTAGCCTGATCATAGTAAAAAATAGATGAATACAAGTTCAGTTTAAACATGAAGGTGCTTCTAATAGTTCCCCAACAAAGTTAAAATGGATGTAATTTTTCCTAAAAACTTGCATATTATTTTCACACAGAATTTTAAAGCCAGCAATTACTTTGGGAGCAACTCCCAACCTGAATGAAAATGTGATTTTTCTAGAACAACTTTGTGTTGTTACATGGTTTGCTTGAAATTCTCACTCTGTAACCTTGATAAATGAACTGGAATTTCCAAACTGTATGTTTCTACATATTAGTGGAATTTGTCATAAAGTTGGATGAGAATCTTTGAAGGTTGATTGGGGTTTTTTGGGGTTTTTTTGGAGCGGGGGAGGGGATGTTGTGTGTGTATGCTTTTGGGGTTTTTTTTTGCTTGTTTGATTTTGTTTTGTTTTGTTTTGCTTTGCTTTCCCAGTTAAACAATCTGTGTCTGGCATTCCTGTGTAGAAGACCACCAGTCTTGATGTCATGGAACAACAAAAGCAAAGATTTTCTCGCTTATGTCTCCTAAGACAATGTAGGAGTTCTTCCTTAATGACTCTGTTGACATTTACTCTTCACAGTTCATGCATGTCTAGTAATGTCCATAAAATGTCAGCAGGTTCCCTAGTGGTCACTTTTAGAAAACCACTTTAGCTTTCTCAGTGGTTCTGTGCTATTTCTCAACACTAGACCATTGGGCTTGATAAAAAGGCAAACCTAATTTCTCTGTGCAAGTGTAGATAAGGATGACTAGGTAGAGTAGCCCACGTGTGCTGTTAAAGAAGATTTGTTACAGTCTCTTTCCTACCTCTCCCCGCCTCTTCTCTTGGCACATGCCCATGAAGGGAGGAAAACATAATTTCTTCAGAATTGCAAAATACTCGGGGAAAAATACCATGTTTCCTATGAAAATGCAGATAGATCACCTGGAGATTTGTGGGTTTTATTCCTGTCAAAGCAAATGTTTGCAGAAGTGGTCAAGCTTTGTTTCTTTGCTCCTAGGTCTTATTCACCAATTCCTAAGTTCAAAATTAAAATTAATTAAAATTAATTAGGGAATTTAATTCCCTAATTAAAATAGTTAGGGAAGTTGGATTTCTCTATCTGGGAAAAGAATCTTTGTGACTTTGTACTGCCAGATGCCAGATGTAGGACTTGCAAAGCAGGTTGTCATTGATTCTATGTGTAAAATTTGGCATTGTCCTGCTATTGCATTTACATTCCATTGCATATATCCTTTGCAACCTTTTTTTTTTTTACTGAAAATCGTAAGTTTAGTGTAAGCAACACAATGTTCTTCTGACACTGTAGACAGGCATTAACATGGACACATTATTTCACATCTATTTCAGACCTGCTGCCCCCCCCCCCCGCCTTGAGTCACTGCTAATATTCATAGTCTTTTATTAACATTTCCTGCCTGTTGTCTATATTAGAGTACATAGCAAAGATATGATTTACCTTCAGATAAGATGCATATGTTTATGTGATAATGACATTCATGTCTTCTAAAAGTTCTTGCTATTTGCAAAAGAGTCAAGTATTATATATTTCTCTCACATTTCAGGGAAGTTAAGGCCAAAATTCTCACCACCCTACTGCATAAAAACAAAACAAACAAACAAAACTATCTTTGCTGCATTTCCTGTGGCTGCAATAGGTAGCAAACCAACTCTGAAAAAGTCACTAGAGATCACACCACTGTAATAAAATACAAGTTGTTTAAGAAATTACATTTGCTGTCACTCATTATGACTTTGTTCTCTACTTCCTGCTCTCTTAGATGTACTCTGATCCCACTAGAAGCCTGTAACTTGATTGACATGCTCATAGACAATATATACAGCTATACTGACAATGTTCCTGTTCAAAAAAATCTCATGTCTTGTCTGTATGTTGTAGTAAGTACTGTGAGAAAAGCTGATTTTGAATTTAGCAAACTAATCACACTAAACAGTGGTGGGATTACAAAACCATGACAATACACAGGGTAGGAAACTGACCCCTTTTCCTCAGAACAGGTGTATTGGTGAGTTGGAAAGACTGTGCTGTGTGACTTCACCTTGGTCAACATGTTGCTTTGTACCCTCCTGGCCTACCCTGGGAAATGTAATCTGAGCATTAATTGTGTGAGATGGGTCACAAAACTTCGCTCATTAATGCTTCTTCCGCTGCTCAAAGTTATACTTAAGTATAACAGTTGAAACTTTCTAGGCCTGCATACTTGACAGTAATTAATGTTTTTATTCTGTAGAAGTCCCAGTCTACAAAGAAACTCTAGGATGAAGGTGACTTTTCTGGGGACAGACATTTAAAGAGACCTGAAGTTTTACATTAGTGTTTTAGGTTTGGGGGTTATGGGTAATTTGTATAAGGGGTTAATAATCATAACTCAGTCAAACTACTGAAATACCTCCATTTTAATCTGGAACAGTGTTGTACAAGAAAAGGATGGTGAGAATCAGAAGGTCCAAATGTGACCTTGGACATACAGAGGGTGCAACACCTCCTAAAACAATTAAGATTCCTCAGCTTCAAAACATCAGGTGAATTGCAATTTGGAGATCTATTTACCTTGTGTTGATTACAAAACAAATTTATGGCTAAGGTACAAATTTGGTGAAATTAATCCCACTGTGAGGCCCTGATACTGATCTGGGGAAAATGGGAATTTTTTTTTAAAAAAAGGAAGAAATAAATTCCAGTACTACCCTAATTAGGATAAAAAATAATACTTACCATTAACATGTTAAATACTGTTGATGATAAGAAGAGCAATAATAAAAATATGAATGTCCGTAGTGTTGAAAAATTACTACCACAGCCTGGTGTGTTTTGATATGTGCCTTTAAATTTATGTTGCAGTGATGGATGCATGTACTTGAATGGGAGCCTGTGGATATGCTGACCTAAAACATAAAAACTTTCTGCAGTAGTCCATAGCACCCTTAAGGGGTTCTGTCTTCTTCTATTGGCATCTTTCATTTAATGCTGTGGAGGTTTGGGTTGGCTCCCTGCCAAACCCAGCCATTAGCCACACAGATTTCCCCCACCCGAGAGAGAAAAAAGGTACCAAAAGAAAAATTGTAGTAAAATATATATATATATCCACATATATTACAGTTATATACAATTAAACACTATGAATATACAGAACAAAAAGACAAAAGGGGGAAAGGGAAAAAAGGACAAAAATGGGTAAAAATAAACCAAAACACATACTCAAAAACTCAGGGAATAGCTCAATAAAGTAACAAACACAATAAACTCTCAGCAAACTTCCCTCAAGGAAACAGCAAAAATCTCCACCTCCGCACGGCTTTCGACAAGAGCTCTCAGACAGGCCTCAGCTCATATGGATGAGAGAGCTCAACACACTGAGACCTTCTGTCTTCTAAGCACCTGAAAGGAAGAGGCGCGAGGAACTTCCCCTCCTTGTCTTATATACACCTGATTACATGAAGGAATGGTGTGGAATGCTTCCTTAGTTATAACCCTGTTACCAGGGAAGGCCTAGACCAAAACCAAGAAAACTAAACCACCACAAATGCAAATTAAATATATTACTGTATGTAGGTGAATGTACATCTGCTGAAGTCTCGCAGGAAATCTGGATGTGGAATGAGATCTGACCTTCTAGGATAAATGCTAAGAAAGGCAGCTTGTGAAATTAAGGAACAAAAGTTAAAATCTCCACCAATTTGGTCATCTGAAATTGTTATTTTAAGGTTAATGCAGTGTGAAAGAGAATACAGCATAACTATTTATACAATGTAAGCATTAAAAACCCCCATGCCTCTTCCCCTCCCTGCCCCCAATCCACATTAAGCTAACTTTAAAGGCAAATCATCATAGTTTCTTTTCACTCATGTAAATATTCAGCTAAGTGAAAACTAAGTGGTATTTCTTGACAGGTATTCCTTGGGGAATTTTGAGCTGCAACTACTGCACAAAATGAATAAAACTGCATTAAGAGTAGAATGCATAATAAAAGGAAACAGAAAGTCATCAACCACTAGCTAGAAAAAACTCTAGCAGCTAGTGTATATATTTTATTGTACCTGGCCAATTAGTATTTTGTTCAGTATATAATCTTTATTCAAATCATATTATTTAATAAATTATCTGATATAGTACATGTAATTTTGAACTTGACCCATCAAAATTATATATTAGAACTTCTAGATTTGGGTATGCAACATCTTTAAGTGTCTCCAAATACATTTTCACTTTATGATGCCTCCTTCTGCGTCCCAATAAATTCGCCTGTATTGATGGTGAAACTTTCACCTCTCTGCTTTCTAAATTTAAATGCCAGTTTGAATCATGATCTCTAGTTTCAGAACATCAGAAACAGCATTTCAACGGATTTTCAGTGAAGGCTGGGTTTAAGCTAACCATGATATTGAAAATGTCTCTTGTCTTGTCCTTTCCATCATCAGGCCACGATTTCCTGGGTGGCTCCCTGAAGGTATAGGAGCATGCAGCTGCAGATGAAAATGTCACACAACACAGTCAACAGGTATAGTCTGACATTAGAGAAAAATTATTCTGAAGGCCAGCTGCTACCAGTAGAAAACTATTCTCTCTTTTTGTAGGATTAGTTTTGTCTGGAACGTTTGAACTGGGTTAACTTAAGGGCAGATGAATGACTTAGCACGGGGAAAGAAGCATTGCATTTGCACTTTTAGCAACATGCCAAGCATCAAATAACAACCCACATCTCAGATCCAATGAAATGCAGCATCAAAATTCTCACTAATTGTCTGGTACCATGTCAGTCTAAGTGAACAAAGCTTTGTCCATCGCCATCCGTCTTGGAACCTTTATTACTGTATAGTACCTACAGGCTCAAGAGGATATTAATTTTAAGACAAAAAGGCATGGTATAGACTAGTAAATGTCCTGAAGATATGAATGCAATATCTGTTAAGACAAAATGGTAGGGAAGCTCTTGAATATTTGCATTGAATTTTTCAGATTCCTTTTTTTTCAGAACAAATTTAATCTAATATTCATAAACATAATGAATGCTGAGCTGGGATAGTTTTAGTCACAACTCCACCCTCAAAAAACAAAACAAGAATCCACAAAAAAAAACAAACAAAAAAACCCAAAAACCAAACAAAACCAGAACCAAACACAAAGCCACTTCCTGCCCCTTCAAAAAAAATAAAAAACTCTGACCCAAAAAACCCCCTCCAAATACCCAACAACAAAAAATAAAACCTCAAACAATTTAAAGAAGGTTAAATAATGTCAGTGAGTAGAATTTAACCAGATATTAAATAGATTATAATTTTTATATTCTTCTCTCTTAATTCTGGTCATTTAAAATAAAGAGTAAGAAACAAAGACAATATTTGAAATATTTGATCCCTGTTGCTATTAGATACAATTCCACTGAAGCTGATGAAGTTGTGTCTGCAATGAATGTGGCTTGGAGTGCAGTTATTTTCTTTCAGCACAGTGTAATTTTTGTCTGTTTGTGTTTATTTTGTTTTAATTTCCTCTTCAGTTGTTATAGTTTTCATTTTTAAATAAACTCTACTCTTCACAAGGACATCTGCTTGTTCTGGTTGGCAACGTGTCTCAATAATGAGGATTTTACTCTATCAGCTTCAAGTTCTTGAGCAGAATATTAATATTAGTGAATAACAGCAGGCATACAAGACAGCATAATGAAGAGGCATGGCGTGAGGACAAGCAGCACATTGTAATGAGCCCCAAGTATAAAAAGTATATACTACTGCTGTAATAAAACGTGGTATGTATGGCTGATTCAAGAAGATATGATCAATTAATAAGCCTTTGTAATAACAGAGTGCGCAGAAATGGGAAATGTAGCAACACTCTTGGGTCTACTTTAGGAGAGAAAGACATTCTGCAGAGAATAAAATACCATATTGTACTTTCCCTTCTTATATAGCTCAGAAAATGTCGTTAATCTCCAGATGGTGAGAAACATGTACAGGGATATATGTATATGCATATATAAAAAAGTTTTACACATTGTAACGATGATAATGAAATTATTAGTATTAATTTTAACAATCCACCTAACACTCCAGTAACAAAATAACACTTTGACACCTTCAGTTACTGGAACAGATCAGGGTAGAAAAGTAGAGCTTCACTTAAATAAGGTGATAATGAAGTTTTTTTTAATTGCAGAGTAGCAATGAGCTACTTTAGACATCAGCCGTGCCTTCTCCTTCCATGGGGAATGGACTATGGAGTTTTATGTGGCACAATGGTAGAACACTTCAGGGGCTGTCAAAAGGGGCAGTATTACGGAGTAGATGATTTCGAATTATTAGCTCCCTAAATCAGACATTAAAATGTCTGTAAAGATGCCATGAGAAAAATTACAAGGAAAACTTTTAAATTATCATGTTTTATTTTCTGTTTGCCAGAAAACAGCAACTTTTGCAGGAGCAAAATTAAAACTTCGAGTAGCATGACCCTAACTTATTTGTTTTGTTCATTTTTATAAATAAAGAATTATCTCACCCCATCATTGGGGGGTTTATTGCCACCTATTTTTGCACTGCAGTAATAAGGACAGTTCTAGAGAGTGAAGAGTTATAAGAAAACCTGGTTGAATGCAGTGTGTCTGGTTGCTGCAGAAAATCTTTATTTAACACTTTCCACAGAGCATATGCCATGCCTTTTTTTTTTTTTTTAAATGCTCTGGCATTTTGAATAAACAGTATGTTTATTAACTAGTATAACATTTAGGACTATGGATGAATGCTTGTTCTACCCATGCTGGAAGCATCAGTAGCTGAGAAAAATTTTAGTCCACTTCATATGTGACATGAAGGTGTAGTTTTGTTTCAGAATTCAGTCCTAGGCTATTTGTACCGTGAAGATACTACCATAATTATTCTACCTGTAACTATATCTCAATTCTCTTTAGAAACTTCAGCAGTATCCTGCTGATTTTGTTAGAAACTGCTTTTGACCATAAAGCTGGTTGAGTTAGAGCTTTATATTCAAACACTAGCAAGAAGTGACTGCCCAATGAGGAAATCTAGAAGAGTTTCTGATTTTTTACACGTATTTAGATAATAAAAGGGGAAGAAATATAATGAAGATCAAAAAAAAAAAAAAAAGGGAGACAGGTTCTGCTGCATTTCCAAGTACAGAAGTACAGAACACTTAGTGAAGTGAGCTAGATTTTGGCATCTGCATATACTGCCAGACAAACCAGGTGATTGGAGCAGAACACTCTTTGTGGCTTTCACAACTCATTGAACAGGCATTCCTCTCCTGTACTTCCTTCTTCTCTGTTTAAGAGACCACTTCAAATGGTAAGCCATAAATTAAAATTGTTGATATGCTTTGAGCTCAGCAGTATGAAATAGGAGAAATCACCCAAAAAGCATTGCTTAAATTTGAACATCTGCAGAAATAAATTTCTTGGAATGAACTGTTTGGCCATGGTGTTTCCTTCTGCCTTGTAGGCTTTCTCCATTGCTCGTGTGTCTGGTGAGGACCAAACAGAGCGTTTTATAAAGCTAGGTATGCATGAAAATGGCAAGATAAACTGTCTTGAAATTTGGTATGCAGATTGTCTAGGAAACATTGTCCTTGATTTCTGTTCTGCTTTCATTCCCTGCTTCTTTAATTTGGAAGAACAATTAATTTATTGAGAAATACATTCTATACCTAGTGAATTATATAGAAAATGCTTTTTATTGCAGAAAAAACATTTTCTGTCCATGCTGAAATGAAATAATAAACAGTAAATTTTCTCTTAAATTTTATCTCTATACTTGTGTAATTTAGGTTATCTTTAATGTTATATATGGACCTATTTACAATATGTTTTGAAATAATTTGTAAAACAAAGAGAAAGGAAGCTATAAATCCTAGATATACCAGTGATAAAATGTGATTTCAAAATGCCCAAGCTACTCTCATTGACTATGAATATCAGATGTTATCAGTAAAATACACAAATATCAAATAGTCATTTTCCTCAAGGGAATTTAGCAATCTGCCACTATTTCTTAAAAATTATACCTGGTATTATGTGTGGTATAATGTCATTGATAACATTTGAATTTGTTTCATCTGTTTTAGGCCACATTTCTGACAGAGTGTGATTAGAGATGACTTTTTTTTTAAGTTATTTTATGTGTGATCTCCTCTTCAAGAGCGATATTTGACTGACTTATTTGCTTTTCTTTTTTTTTTTTTTCCTTCCTTTTCCTTTTAGTTGCACTGCCTGTTAACTCTCCTTAGTATTTCTTTGGCCTTGTGGAACAATTTCAGATATATTTAACGAAGTATGAAGTGATCTTAAAGAAAGCAAAGTCCTCTGTGGCTAGAGCAAAAAGAGACTGTAATGAATGCTGCTGAAAAGCAAAGATTACTGCTTTCACTGAGCAGAATACTGGACATCAGAATCTATACAGCAGAGATTCACAAGAGGGGAGGTTTCTCAGGTTTGAATGAATCCTTGGAGTTTAATCGAATCAAATTTATTTTTCTGCCTATGCTATAGATTCCTCTCCTTGACCCACAGAATACATGAGTTTTGAAGACAAATTTCTTTTCTGATTTGAAAATTTGACCAAAAATAACATCTTGCTGAAATTTGTCTTAATGGTAATAGAACTTAAGGTTAACTAAGTTTTCTGAAATGCTAACTGTATTCTTATGTGACTGTAGAAACTGAAAGCAGCAACACACCTTATTAGGACAGACATGCTAAGGAGTTCAGAAACATGAGAGGAGTGAACTCATACCAGAACTGTATAGTCAGGTCTACACTAGATGGCACTTGAGGCTCCAGTTATTCAGAATATATTGAATTGCAGCATCTGGAGTTTTGGTTCTTAACATTTTTTGTGTCTGTTTGACATGAGTCATTAGTAATTCTAAAATGAGACTTAATAATTCTCACACAAGTAGTAAGATATCAGGCAATAAATATTTCATATTGTAAGACATATTAAACCATTTTGGCATCCTACATGTGCCTCTGGAGTAGGTCTGTGGCATCCTTACGAAGTCCTTCAGTGTGTTCTAGAAAAACTCTTGCTTAAATGGCATTCATAATTGCGCTCAGGCAATTTTCGCGCACTTCCCAGATTACTCTCATATCACCACTTGTTAGCTGGAGGTGATTTAAACAAACAGCCTTGGAATGTGTTGTGTGCGCAGAGCACAGCTGGGGCAGTGATAACATCTATCACAGTGAAAACTTGGCTTGCATTAATATCATCTTCGAAATACGCATTTAAACCAGAAAGGCTGATTTGCTGGATCTAAAAGTATGTGAATTTAAAACACTCGTTATATTTTTTCTTTTTTTTTTTAATTGGAAGGCATGGAAGGTTTTTTTCTGCATTTTCTATTGCTATATTTTTTGTTGTGGTACTGTCCAAAGTATGTCCACTGCTTACGCTAAAGTGAAGGAACAAGGTATTTTCTCCAGATTTACTCTCCATTATTGACCAGCTTGTCCTTTTGACACACGCACATGCTCCTTATAATTCTAGTGCATTATGGCAAGACACAGTAAAAGTTAATGTTGTATATGAAATTGCTGAGTCTGCAGAGGCAAAAAGTTATGAGAGGTAAATGAGAAAACTGTGGGCTTTGCCCAGTGAAGGTAGAGTGCAGTGGACTACCCTTAGAATAGGTAGATCTGCAGGCTGAGGGATGGTGGTGGAGCAAACCCTCTCTTTCTTCTGGAGGCTGTGACTGTGATCTTTCTGTAGGTGCTTGTTACCTCTTTCATGTTTTCACCAAATGTGTGATCTTTTATACATGTGGGATATACATACTTTATAACGTCTTGTAACAGGGTAGGATAGAGCTTATGAATCTCTCTGGGTTGTACTGATTTAGTGACCAGTGATTGATGGTTGTTGATGTGTGTGTGTTCGGCTGGGACTCTGTGTGCCCGTCCTCTGGAGGCCCCTGCTGTGCGCTCTGCGCGATACCTGTCACGTAGACTTATTGCATGCACATTCAAATTGAGACAGACCTGCCCCCTGCTTTTCTTCATCATAAACCTGCTGTGGGTGTCCTTGTGCATGTTTCATGGCAGAACTGATTCATTTTCCACAGAACTGACTCTGAGAAGTGCTGAGTACAATTCCACAGGAAATTAATGACAGTGTAAAGCACTTAGTGATTCCAAAATATCACATTCCACATAAGACGAGCAGTTGTGCAAGGGCAGTTATGCTTAGTAAGAGGAATAAGAAGCTTTCAAGGTGAAGCACTGTACTGTGCAAATGACTCTTAAAGCAAAATTCTAATGGTGAGTTAAATCAAGCTTTCCATGGAGCATTAAATCTCCTTTATTAATAAAGAAATCAATTATCACACTCCAGCAATTTACCATTAACATTCGTTCTGCATGACTTAAAATGTTGAACACCTATAATCGTAAGCAAAGGATGGATACAAAGAAAAGCTGTCCCCTAATTCCCTAAATAGTGTTTTAATTAAATTTCCCACAAAAGGATAGCATTCACATAACAAAAGAGGTAACATAAATCTCAGGGTCCTTAGCTGTTGCCTTAGACATTAGCATTTTACTAGTTATTGTTGACATAACTTCAATTTGTCAGGCACATGTTTGTAAAATGCACCTTTTATGCTGCTCTAGACAAGGTTTTAGTCAGTATAATAGCCTCCCAAGATGTGCCCCACAGCCTCTGCCAGGGTGGAAGCAATCTGCGTGCTGCGCTTTAATCTACAGAGCACACTTCAGCTGGTTAGTATTCCTGAAGATGAGCATGTTAATATAGTGATCTTCAGAAACAATACGCATCTCACCAAGACATCACAGCATGTTTTCAAATTGGAAAAGGGGCAGGATTCTTAGGAGGTGGTGAGACAAAAGGGTAGAGTGTGCGTATGTGCCAGTGCATGTCCTGTGTCAGAGTCACAGGCAGGAATAAACAGTTAGAAATGAATACATGAGAGGTTTTAGCTATTAGTTCTTTAAAGTATGCTTTATCCATCTATGTTGGATGGCAAAATCATGTTCTAATGCATATTAATTAATAATAGTGTACTGCAAAATCCTTTTAGATTTTTATGCTGTATTAAGCAAGCTCAACGTTTTGCCAATAAGAAATCTATGCTAATGTTCAGTCTAAGTCTGCACTGGTTGATCCAGACCATTAGTCTTTCAAAATACTTCCTTGTGCTTGCTTGACAATTCTTCATCTTCTTCGTAGTCACATCTCCTTTTTGTTAAACACTTATGAAAGCTTATGCAATGCTGAATTTTCTATGCATGGTTTGATTAAACCAAGGTCATACAAAGCTGTCATTTTCTTAAGCATTTTACCAAAACAAGGTTTGCATCAACGACATTTCCTTGGTTTGTTTTAAATAAATAATGACAAGACTCTCTCTATCTGGCCTGCTGCTCAGGGTAGCAGATGCTCTTTGTTGTATGGCTTTGTTTCCCAGTGAAACCAATGGCAGGCTGTTTGGGTGCAGTCTAAGTGCAGCCTGCATTCCTTAGTTCTGGAAGAGACCATCACAAACATATTTCATGATTCTTACTCTATAATCCATGGTACATTCCCTGAAAGTATAGTGACCTTAATTTGTGTGTAGATAAATTAAAATAAGGTGTGAATTTTCCTTTAATGTGTCACAGCTTCAACTTTCACAGCAAACAACATCTTCCAGCATGTGCTGCCAAGGATGAAATTTTGCCTGAGATGCAGGGATAGAAACCTTGGAAGCTTTTATATGACAGTATTGGGAAGAAATACTTGCTTTTAATTGGTGTGTTTGGAAAAACAAATTTTGAATGGTTTTAGAGGGAAATTAGACAAAGCACATAGAAATATTCAGTTTTACTGTTAACAGGAATATTTCATAGAAAACAGCAAATAACATTAGCACAAAGCTTGACTCAGTGATTTTGACTTTGAGCTCCAACTTGAGTGTTGTGTTTCACTCAGTAACCTGCAAGACCCTAATTATTGCATAAGTCTCTGGCCCCAAAAGGGAGATTTGAAACTATCTATGCCAGTGTAAACAATCTAAGAAACAAACAAAGAAAAAACTCTTGAAGAACTTGAATTAACACAAAAGTGCTCTAAAGAGACTTGCTGTTTTTTGATAGAAGAGATGTGTTGCTGAATTGCATAATAATATAGGAGTTCTAAATAGATTTACTCTTCCCATGTCAGTGGATTTTCTGAAATAAAGCTCTGTACTGAGAGTAATATGATAATTAAAGTGTTGTGAATTATGGTGTAGGACAGCTGTGGTTTTGTACTATATTTCTGTGTTTTAATTCCAACAAACTCTACATATAATTCCTGCATATGTATTAAAGAAGGTTGGAAGGAAACTGAGCAAAAGCATTCAAGCTTCTTTGTCTTGTGATGGCAGCATGAGATGCCTAAGGTGGGAGCATAGCCCCTGTAATTTGCTTACACAGTAGGTACAGAGCGAGAGAGAGAGAGAGCGAGAGAGAGGCTTTGCCAAGGGTGATTCAGAGGTTAAGTGAGCAGAACTGCAGTTGGGATGTGACTGTCTCTGTTCCATGGTGTGGCATCCTGCATCGGTCTGCTCACAATTTAAAAGGCTTGGTATGATGAGAGTTTCAAAGGGAAGTGTATCTGGACCTTAGAAGATGTAAGGTTTGGTTGTTTTGTTTGGTTTGGTTTTTTTTGGTTGTTGTTGCTGTTGTTTTGTTTGGTTGCGTTTTTTTTGTTTGGTTGGTTTGTGTTTTTTTTGTTTGGTTGGTTTGTGTTTTTTTTGTTGTTGTTTATTTTGTTTGTCTGGGTTTTGATAATTTCCTAAAGCAAACTTTTCTTTTTTAACTAAATTATGGGAAGTATCTATCAGAATCACAACATGAGCATTTGTTTGTCCACTATACAGAGTGGGCAAAGGCTTTCAGTGTTAAAAAAAAGACTCTGGGACTGAATTTACTTTCTATCCCAGTCCCATTCATATTTAGCTTGTCAGCTATAGTGTTTCCTGTTGTGATCACCTGCTCCCATAAATTACACATAATTGCGAATCACTATGGAACAAGGAAGAATAAAGTTTACTATCACCAAAAGTTTTTTGGTCATTCGGTTTGTGGCAACTAACCTCATCCCTACCACTGTCAAATGGACCTTTTGACATTTGCACATGTGTAACAGTTGAATGAGGTTTGAATATTGAATATATTTGAATATATTTGAATGTTGTTGGGTTTTTATCACCTTATTTATACTTCTAGTTTATTCTCAGCCTAAATAATAAATTACTATTTAACAAAATGAAAACTCAAATCAGTAATTGTAAAATGCATTTTTTTAAACAAGTATGTACGCAGGGCCAAGGAAGTGTTCATTCATCTGTACTTGGCACTGGTGAAGCCACAGCTTAAGTACTGTATGAAGTCTTGGCCCTCTCACTTCAAGAAAGACATTGGAGTGCTGGAGTCAGTCCAGAGAAGACAACTGAGTTGGTGAAGGGTCTAGAGAGTAAGTCCTATGAGGAAGAGATGAGGGAGCTGAGGGTGTTTAGCCTGAAGAAAAGAAGGCTCCAGGAGACCTTATTGCTCTTTACAATACTCCCTGAAATGGGGTTGTAGCCAGGTGGAGGTTAGATTCTTCTCCCAGGCAACTAGCACCAGGACAAAAGGAAATGGCTTCGGGTTGCTACAGGAAAGGTTTAGATTGGATACTAGGAAAACTTTCTTTACTGAACGGGTTGTCAAGCCTTGGAATGTGCTGTCCAGGGGAAGTCACCATCCCTGGAGTTGTTCAAGAAATGACTGGGCATGGCTTTTAGTGCAATG
Organism: Dendrocincla tyrannina; assembly: GCA_035047865.1. NCBI lineage: Eukaryota > Metazoa > Chordata > Aves > Passeriformes > Dendrocolaptidae > Dendrocincla > Dendrocincla tyrannina. The sequence continues at coordinate 102,192,951 of JAWWMP010000116.1, forward strand.
GTTTAGTTGGTATGGTGGTGTTCATTCAAAGGTTGGACTTGATGATCTGGGAGGTCTTTTCCAACTTTAATGATTCTATTACTCTATCATTCTATACTGGAAATCACTGCAACTTTTACTCTTGGAGTGTATTCTGACAAGGACTAAAGTTGTTTTTGAATTGTACATTCACTAATTTCACATAGCATACAATATTATTTTAATTTATGAAAAGAAAGTACTACAAAAACAAATAAAATCCTTTATCTTTTCATCTTATTCTCACAACAAGGAGACTTTTGATTTCTTTGTAATACTAAGTTGTCTTCTGCCACCAGACCCTTAAATATTTGGAAAAAAAACATACGAGAAGTGATACAGGTATAATCCCATTGTAAGTAAATCAGTAGTGGCCTTTGTGAAATACTTTACATGAATAAGATATAAACAAGCATCCTGGGGTTACTAATTTAGACTGTCACCATCTATTTTATCAAAATGGAATCAGTCTCAGATTCAGAAAAAACACTGTTTGTTTATGAACAAACATGTAATATTAAATATGCATGTAATATTAAATATGCATTTACCTTGGCCTATAGTTGAATGTAGAGCCTCTTCATGTGCTAGAGGAAGGCAGTAATGCTGGACAATGGATTTTCCCCTGACATGCAGCATAAATAGGTAAAACCAAAACACAGTATTGGCACTAGACTGGCATATTCTAGGGCACTAGACATGTATATGTAGACAAGAATCAAAGGTTAGAAAGATTCAGATCAAGATCAATGATCTACCTAAGTTCAAGGAAGATGCAGTTTGAAAGGACCTTAGAAATCCCTGAAAAACCAACATGGTAACACTTCAGCTCTAGGTCAATAGACCTTCAGCTCTGGTAAAGGAAGAGTTAATCCATCAAGACTGAGCAAACACCAGACCCTGCTATTCTTTGGTGTATGGAGTTCAACAGCTAATAACTATTTCAGTCTGGGTTGCCAAGCTGCCTCACTGAGCTCCTCTATGAATTCTGTGGGTTTTATTTAATTCCAAATATGCCTTGCTATATGTCTTTTAGGAGGAAAAAGAGTCAAATGCTTGGTGAAATTAAGGGATGGAGGCTGTTTATTGGTGGGTGTTTTTTTGGTTTTTTACTTTTCAGTCTAAGTGAAGGCTTTAATCCTAGAGGAGTGTGTTGAGGGATTTGGTATAATGGCAGCTGTTTTTAAGGACTATAAATCATGGACTGGGAAAGACTACTAATCTTGAGGAAGGAGAAATAAATGTCTTGAAAGGAAGCCTTACTATTGCTGCTGTACAAGGTCAACAATAAAAGAAAACGGTGAGCAGATATTCTCTTCTCTCTTGGGTGCTATTCCAGGAGCACACTGGTATTATTAACGTGATATTGCCTGTCAGTAATTGTTTTGGGGAAAATTGCAAGAAAAATCCTAACAAAACTTTTGCATTTATTCACCAGAAGTACAAATCAGAGGCTCATAGTCCTGTTGAATATCATAATACCTCAACAATTAAATATCAGTTCCCTGCATATGATCCCTAGGTTGTAAGTGCACCTGCTTTAGTTATTATTTATAAGTTCAAAAAGTATATTGGTATAATCTTGAGATTTCTGAGGTCTGTTGTTAGAAGAATTTGACAAAACGATCCTGTGAAACAAAACCCTTGAAATTATTCTGCCAAAGTAACTTAGTAGAAGATCTTCCCCTGGTTTCCACTTTGATTCTTCCACATCTATGTGTACAGTTTCTTAAAAAATCCATGGTTTGCTTTCTTGCAGTCGTAGCGTAGGAAGGCGCTGTTCTGTTAGCCTTGTTATGCCTAGTTTTCTCTTAACTTTCTTCTGTGAGCTTGTTTGCCTTCTTCTTCAATGTATAAAGCTAATGTAGGGGAGAAGGCTGGATTTCTATTACCCAGCTCTCAATTTTTACAAGAATTGCAGCAAATGAGGAATGTGATTTAAAGGTTGGTTTGACCCAATAACTTCACGATGTATTGACAAATAGCAGTCAAATTTGAGTGTAGTAGACAAATTAACCAACTAAACTATGCCTTAAGTGTTGTTTCATTGAAAATGAAAAATCAGTCAAGAAAAGAGAAAATTGCATGGAGACCTCACAGCAGCCTTTCAGCAACTGAAGGGAGTGTACAAGGAAGGGGGAGAGAGACTCTTTATCAGGAATTGCAGCGATAAGACAAGAGGGAATGGCTTCAAACTGAGAGAGAGGAATTTTATGTCAGATATATGGAAGAAATTCTTTACTGTGAGGGTGATGAGACACTGGAACAGGTTGCCAGGAAGAGTTGTGGATGCTCCATCACTGTCACTGTTCAAGGTCAGATTGGATGGAGCACTGAGCAACCTGGTCTAGTGGGAGATGTCCCTACCCAGGGCAGGGTAGTTGGAAATAGTTGATCTTTAACACCCCTTCCAACCCAGGCCATTCTATGATTCTATAATTCTATGAGATAGGCAGTTTATAACAATGAAACTATGTTGAGAATAGAGAGAAGGAAGTAATTATATCACGCTTTATTATTTCTTTCACTCTGAGGCCTGATGTAGGCCTGTCAAGATCAATTTATGAAGATATTTTAGCTTTCTCTTTTTGATTGAAATATCTCCTGAATTTCATCTTGTGATGAGTTTTATTTTTTTCCCCTAGTGGCTCCTTAAATAAAAATCTAAAGAAATTAGAGACTTTTTTTGATTGTATAGAAATTACATTTTACAGTGAAACATTTACATGACTCTTTGTGGACTGGCATTTTTGAATTTCCCCAGATGTGTGTTTTGTATATTATGAAATTAACAGAGATTGACAAATCTCTCAAAATATTTACTTGTCATAAACTGTTTCAGGCCATAATCTTAATTTGATCTTTAGAAAGTCAAATAAGATGATTATTGTTAATGAATGAAGTGATGTTTTCTAGCCATTCTAGAAGAGGCAGATGACAAGGGTCTAAGGTTGGGTTCAGTGGTCACTTTGGTCTTCAGAAATGAACTGTTGCTCTTGTGGGTCCTGGTCTGAAGGTAAAGGAATGAACACTTCTTTATTTTTATCTCAATATATGATTAAAGAATGAAGATTTTCATCTCAATATATGATTAAAGAATGAAGTTTTCTTTCCTCCTGTGCTCCTTCCAAACAAATTCAATGACTACTCTAAAAAAGCCTTGAAGTTAGGAGCTTGTTCTTAGTTTATAACTATCTGTTAGCTTCCCCTACTCTCTAATGCTAAAAAAAAACCAGCTTAAAGGTCCTGAACATTATAAATCAAAATTTTATAATTCATTTAAGTTATATATATGTATGTATTGTATTATCAAAACTGTGCTGCTGTACTCCATTTAACTAACTGAAGATTGTTCACATCCAAAACAGAATGATTGTTTCTGAGCTTGTTTTGCCAGTTTTATAAAACCAAGTTTCCAACTTTGGACTCTTCAGTTTATATTTTTTCTCAGCAGAATTCTTAATTTCTAAGGGAAAGTATGAAGTAAATTGTTATTTACAATACAAAGAGTCTTACATTAGAAAATCAAAATAAGGTATTATCAGAAAGATGATCAAAATGTAATAATGAAAAAGTAATAGTAATAATAGCAGTAAATTATGAGAGGTATCTTGATTTATAAGAGGAAATTACATAGAATCATAGAATTGTTTAGGTTAGAAAATACCTTTAAGAACATTGAATCTATTTATTAAGCCAGCATTGCCAATCCCACCACTACACATCTTTTAAATACGTTCAGGGTTGGTGACTCTACCACTCCCCTAGGCAGCCTCTTCCAATATGCCTGACAACCCTTTTAATAAAGAAATTGTTCCTAGTATCCGATCTAAATCACCTCTGGAGCAAATTGAGACCATTTCCTCTTCTATTGCTTGATACCTGGGAGAAGAGACCGATCCCCACCTTGCTACAACCTTCTTTCAGGCGGTTGTAGGGTCTAAGCGCTGGCATAGCATATGAGCTGATAATTAAATGACAATGGTATAAAAGGGATATCAACCATGATAGGCTGCTCTTATAACAGTTATCCAAGTCCAGCTTTAACAAAGAAGATCCCATTGAAGGTCCATCAGGCTTTTTAATATTCTATCTTCATAAAGGATGCATCTTGTTCTTACAGTCATGTCTCAATAAGCTATGACTTTTAACAATGTATTACATCATGGGAAGGCCTCACGGGTCTATAGTAACAATTTGAAATAGTAATTATTTTACTCATAATGTTTTTTTCTTAAAAGAGTCTGTTGGCTACCAGCTGATATATTTTGACTGTAAACACAATCAAAGACATTATTAAATCTTAGGTATGCCAGTCAGTTCCTTGAAGATTTGAAAAACAAACAAACAAAAAAGAAATACTGAAGCTTTTTTATGCCATAAAAGCATCTGTTGGTAGCAGTAGGGAAGAAGGATCCTTCCCTGAGGAACTATGATGCAGGGCAATGTGACTATGTCTCTGATTGTTAGCAAGGGAATAGCTTGTCAGTTGGAAATGGTGGACATGCAGGCACTGGACATAGAAATCTGCAAATGAGCCAGAAAGATGCAGAGATGGGGCTTTGTGGGTAGGTAATAGTTTGAGAAACAGATGTGAATAATTCCGAGCTGTAGAGCCCCTTGCCTCTCTATTCATGCTGTGTTTGGGGAAATAGCATTTTGTTTAAGTAAATAAAGTTACATGAAACTGTATGTTTGACTGATGTATGCAATTTTCTCATTCCAATTGGAATAACCTTTTAAGGCCTCAAATTACAATCAGTGGGCTTAGGTCAGAGGAGCAATGGCATTTTTTTATCACTGCATTTGCATTTCATATAATGTATCAGTACTGAAAGCATTGGGCTTTATTTCTTTTGGAATGAAACTATATGAGCCTAAATAATTCTTTTCTTATTAAGGCTACCAATACAAACTTATGGTAATGAAGCTGCACAAGTGTGCCAAAGTACTTGTTTAGGGTTTAAATCCTCTCTCTGCCTACCTCTCCAGGATGAAAAATCATCAAAAGTGCTAGGGATTTGACCTGCTGCTTCTCTTACTTTTTCAGCTTTGAAAGGTGTGCTTGCCAAGTGAATTGAAGAAGTGAACACATTTTGTAAGCTGTCATTCTGTATAGAGATTTACAGCTTTCCATTTCTATTTAGGATTAAAGAATGATGGTGTAGCCTTTTCCTGAAAAGTCCAATAAAACCAAAGTGATGCTCACAGTTTATAATGAGAACTAAATGGAGCTTTCAAAATCACTAGTAGCTATGCATCTCTGTCAAGCTGTCATTTATCGCACAATCAAGCTTCAAGCAGAAACCAAGCCTCAAAATGGCATTACAAAAACACGTTTTTGATGCCTTGCTGAAAAGTTTTCAGAGGAACATTGTCAGAAATGCTTTATTTCATTTACTTTTTGAAACTATGTAGTTACTCTCTAGTGGGCAAACATTTCTTGGACAAGTATCAAGAGTCATAACATCTACTCTATGTAAGAATTTGAATTAATTTTTAAATTATATATTCCAATGGTTAAGATATTTTAATACATATATCTCAACATCAGTAAAGACCTTTTTAGAGCTATTTTCATGCATTCCTTCTTACACAGCAGTAAAAATTCTGGTTTTACATAATCACGTTGGTTAAAAAGGACCTCTTCAAAGCATGTAGTCTAGCCTGCCTCTTGAAGCAGAACTATCACGAACACTAGGACAACCATGACTTTGTTTAGGAGTATCTTGAAAATCTGCAAGGATAGATCCTGCTTCTTCTAGGTCAAAGTGCTACACTACACTTCTGGTGAAGACATTTTTCTGAAATCCAATCTGAATATCATAAACTGTAGAGCGTGGCTGTTGGTCTTTGCTGCTGCATCTGCTATTCCATTATCTCTGTGATTCCTTTCGAGTAGCTGTAGGTTGCTATTAGGAGGACCTTAGTCCCTCTTGTCAACAGATTACGCTAGTCCAGATTCTTCAACCTCTTCCTTCATGATCTAGATCTCTTACATAGTGCTTTCCAGTGGACCTTCCCTAGTTTCTCTACACCCATCCTTAATGGAAGAACAGAATGATAACTTCTTTCAGTTTGTTTGTTACCCTTTTTCTAATGCAGTTCAGTAGGTTTGTCTTATGGAATGAGAACACACTTTTCTTGCCTTATATTCAGCATTGTGTTCCCAGTTGTGTCAGCAGGATGCTCCTCTCACTGTTGTGTGAAGTTATCCCACTCCAGGTGAAGAAGTGGAAAAACCTCCTTATTGAACCTCACAAGGCTCCTGCTGGTCCATTCCCCATGTCAATCCAAGTCTTCCAGAGTGGAACAGCCATGTGTTGTCAACCACTTCCCCCTCATTTAGTATATCCTCTCTAAAATTTATCGTGTCTGTTATTATCCAAATCCCTGATGACAACATCAAAGAGTGCAGCAGTCAGTACTGGTCTCTGTGGTACCCTGCACATCACCAGCAACCAATTGTTATTATCTCTAAAGGAAACAACACTATAGTGTACACCCAGTGGTCTCTGGTTCTCTTGAGATTCAGAGAGCTTAATAGAAAACTTCCTTTCAGTTTACAAGAATACTTTAAAAACTTTCTGAAAGGACATTAGTGGCAGAATCCCAGTAGTTAAAAAAAATAAAATCAGGATTTGATTCTTTTTAGATTGAATAATTATACCATATTTCCATGTAGTTTAACTAACTTCTCTTTAAATAAAAGATTTTTTTTCTTCAAAGAAAAACCTGTTCCAAATAATAATACCTTTAAGATTGCCAAAATATTCTAGAGATTGCAAGAAAAACACCAGGAGTTTTAAAAGTTTGCAAGTAAAACATTTATTTATTTATTTATTTTACTTTCTTCTTTTGGGCATGTTGTTACCACTGCTGCCCACAGTTATTTCTACCTACAGTTTAACTGACTTAGTCATCTTGCCTTGTGATTTGTCAGACATCGTAAAGTAACATAAATTGCAGGAACAAAATTGTTTTCACAAAATTAGAACCCACACATGAAAAGAGCAAATCAAGGTCACCTTGTCCTTTTAATTTTAAGAGGTACTCTTGTATTCGTTAGTATTAACTAGCTTTTTGTGTAAATAATGTGTATGAATCTCACACTTGAATTTACATTCTGAATGTTCAAAGGTATCGACAGATATGTATGTACAGATATGTGTTTATGCACAGTAGGACATAGCAAAATTCAGCAAAAACAGATTATAATGATTTCTATGTAGAGGACTGTAATATGAATATGTTCTGTAAAGCAGGTTGAAAAATAAGAAAGAAGTTAGGTTTTAATTTTTCTTACAAAGTTACTTCTCTTCTGACACTCCAAATTCTGCCAAATTCCAGATCTAGAAATCTGTTTTAACTTCCTTAGAGAAGTTTCATTAGCCTCACAGAGAAAGAGAGTTTAAGTCATGACTCTTAGAGGAGTCAAATTGCTCACTGTTATGTCTCTGTGCCATTCTGATCCCTACTTAAAAAATATATAGAAATGTTATATACAAGTGTGGCCTTCTGCAGAAGTACTCTTGCAGAGTATTCACTGTCATCGTCAGTCTGTCTGTAACTCTGTTCTGCAACTTTTTAGCAATCATGACTGGTATCTGAATATCTCTTGGGATCCTGAATAATTTGTTCACCTGTATAAAGATACTGCTTAGTTGTCAAACTTGCACCACAGTGGAAATGTGTTACCTAAACATATGAAAATGGCAACACAGGTTGAATGAAGTTAACATTGGCTTAGATCTTCTCCTCTTGCTGAGTAGAGTGATGTCCCTGGAAGTTGGAACAGTGCAATTCAGCAAGGCCTTTATTGTGATCTATGTTACTTAGGGTCCCTGTGCTATTGGCAAAGGTATTCATGAGAGTGAGCTTTCAGGTTCACTGCCACCTGGACTTGCATCTGGCATTTCTGAAGGCAATGATCCAGAGGGTTCTGGCGTTTTAAAACAATGGGCATTGCTTCCACATATAGCACACAGCTATTTCTCCTTTTAACAGCTAAACTTCCATCAGCCAACTTCAGCTGTTTTTTTGCTTTCCTCTAAAGATGACAGAGTGCTGTTAGAGTCATAAAGATAATATGTTAGCTACAAGCTAAAATAATGGAAAAACAAAGCAAAGGAATACTGCTGAAGCGGTCCAAATCTCTTTTGCTCCCTCTCTCATTTAATCCTGATAGGAAAAAATAAACTTGTAGAAAGAAGTTCATACATCTCTTTCTTTTTCTATTTTTTTTTTCCTATAAACCATTAAATTGTCTGACTAGCTAGCAGTCCACTAAGCTCTTGACAAAGTGATATAATCTTTCTAAAATAAACACTGGCAGTGTACCAGCTACAAACATTGCTATGTTCAGTTCAAAGGTAGGAAATGCAAGCATGGACAGATATGGCTGGGGCCAAATATTGTTGCATTTTTCTCTTATTTAAAAAAATATGTAAGGTTCCCTATTCCTTCTACTGCTTCCAAGTCATATCTAAATCTACAGGAAGACCCACTTTAATATAAGAAATTGAAGTAGAAGTTAGCCTCCTGCAATTTTTGATTTGTTCCTCACTGTTGCCTTTTCCAATGCCTAACCAATGTGTTGGCCTTAGGCAGAACAAATATTATACTCATGGTATTGAGAGATACTTTTTTCCCAGAAAGGTGAGAAATCCAGTTGCCAGGTGATGATGTGAGTTTTCTTAACTGTCTCATACACTTTTTATGCCAGAATGCTATTTACCTACACTTTAGTGTTTTCACTCCCATGTATTAAATTATTGCTTTTTAATTCTCTGGCTTTGCCAGTCTGTTTCTCTGTCCTGTGGAAACCTGTTCATGCTCTCTCTCCTACCTTCCTCATTTGACTCTCTGTAGATACAGACAATTTTTGGATGTGAGTGAAGGAATATTAATCATGCTTTTTGCAACATACTTGTATATTTGCATCTCGTCTGCCTCATCTAAGGAAAGCATGGTAAACTCTTCCATTAGACCCAACTGTCAATATGTGTCCTGTGTCAGAAGTGAGGAGGTGGTTGGTGCTGACCAGAACTGTGACAACATTTTTAGTCCAAAATATGATATGTGTGCAACATCAGATTTTTGAAAATACTAAGCAAGAACCCAGGGGAAAAAGTACCCCTATATATGAACAAAATATAGAAATCACTGACTAGTGTTAAAAAGTGCTAATAATTCAACATAAATTAATAGTGAGATCCTGAATAAGAATGTGCAGCTCTCACAGTAACTTCTCCAACAGCTATTGACACAGGACAAAGCAGAAAAAAAGTTACATCTGTATGTAAAGCACAAGGGGAAAAAACCCCAAAGATAATTCAAAGAGAACATGAAGATAAAGGGGGAAAGACATAAAAATCTGTGCAGAGGAAAATTTTAAAGTATAAAGTAGTGATGACAGTATGCAAATGCAAAGCTGTGAAAGTATAGGGAAAATTGTAATGGAAAATGCCCTACCTGTAGGTTAATTACAGCCTAAAGACCATTGTGTCAGAACAGTCAGACAAGAAAAGAGAAGGAAAGGAATTCATCACACTAGGGACAAGAGGAATTAGTTAAAGGATAAGATTTTGCATAAATGCAAGTAGTGTGGAAAAATAAAAGTTCTGTAGAGTGTGCAGTAGCACAAAGTATAAGCACAAGGCAGCAGAATTAAAACTGGCAAGTAATTGAAGGCCAAATAGAAAATGGTGTAAAGATGATTGCTCCAACCTGAAACAGCTTTCTTTCTCAGTTCTATTCAAGAAGCACATCACAACTAAACAAAGCCAAATTATAATTTAACTAAGAACATATTACTCATAGATGGACGTATATAAGAGTTAGCAGAGCAAGGAAAATGTGCAGCCTGAAATTTCAGGTGCTGCAGAAAGTGAAGGCGCTCTCCCTTTCAGCTAAAATGAGTGAACTTATGAAATTCTGGCACCAAACATAGGACAAATGATTCTTATGATAGACAACTGAGGCAGAAAAAAAGCATTCAGAATAGCCAGTGTGCTGTGGTAGCCTGTCAGTAGAACTCCTGTACCATTCATTTGTGACTGTGACACCCTCCAGCCACATTATAGCTAGAGAAGAGTGTAATGCTTCAGCAACCATGGCACCTTTCCTGAGAACTACGGGGAAATAAAAAAATAAAAAAAATAAAAATTAAAAAAAAAAAAAAAAAGAAAAAAAGGAATAAAGGCTCTAGAGGACTGGAGGTAATGAGTAATGAAGCAAACTGGTAACGAACATTGTTCTAGTCAGAGTGTTCACACTGGTGAAAAGCATATTGAAATAGTCTTTAAGAAACCAGTGCAGCTCTGTTTTCTTGAACTTAGACAATTTGCCTATTAAGAAGTGTCCACTACCAATTACTTCAAGTGCAAAAATATTAACTCAAGAAACAAACATGTTTACTCTATCCCAGCTGAAAACAAGATATTATTTCCAAACAATTTCTTGCCAAAGGTCGATATTGACAAATAACACTGTATGTGGCAAGCAATTACTTGATAGGTACTTTTGAATTTATTTATTTGCAAATGCTGAGAATACTATTTCCAGTCTATTAAGATAACTGATCTCAAAATGTGTCAGTAGCCTCACACACGTTGTAAATCAATATTCAGCAGATGTTTCAAAATTAAAATGTTTATAGCATTACCCTGGAGTGTTGCTGTTATAACAGGTAGTGACGACATATTCCTTACCATATGGAATTGTTACGATGTAAATGAAGGATTATTCATACATTATGGTGCAATGAAATGGGCCTGAGGCCCTTCCTCCTTCAAAGACTGCTTGGCAGCTTCTGTATGAGCCTCTGTATCACCAGCGGAAAAAAAAGATAAATGCAAATTAGAAGTCTCTAGCTATGCTGTTTCCTCAAAAAGAGCTTTAAAACAAAGTTGTTCATAAATGAAACATGCTCCTGCAAAGGAGCCTCAGAAAATTCTGCTACAGAGTTTCATGACCAATTTCCACCCTGCCCAAAGGTGGAAAAATATGCAGCACATACTAAGTATATCACAAATGGCAAGAAGTTATGCTGCCACGAGGTATTAAATAGCACCTCCAAGAGGTTCCTTTAGAAACAAATAATCCTTTTCAGATTAGCTCTCTGAAGTATGTCCTCCTTCACATTGCAACAGATAAATTTTCCCACTTAACAGTACATAAATACCCCTCTGTACCACCAAGTGATGGAAGTTTGTGAAATAAATTGTTCTGCTGAACTTCATTTGGGACATCAGCAGCCACGGGTCAATTGATGAGCCACAGAAATCCCAGAGAGGAGATCTGAAGAACAAGACTGAGTAACAAGGCACTTGCAGTGTACATACAGAAGGAATAGTAATTAGTGTAAGCTAAAGAAGAAACAAAGCTTTGACAAATTGTAGTTTCTGTTCTTTCTGTGAGCAAACAAGTTGCAGTTGCACCTTTATGGTGTTCTGTGCACAGTGCACTGAGCTGAGTAAGTGGATGACAGAGCACATCTTTGCTTTCCTGTCCAGCCCCACTTCCAGGTCATTTCTGAAATGAACAACAGTTGGCACCTGTAAGACTGCGAATTTTCTCCTTGACAAGACTGTTCTTCCAGAAGTGGCAGGACATTTTTCCAGGTTCACGACCTAATTTTAAAGAAATAATTCCCAGGATGCTTTGTATGGAGATTAATATGCATCCCAGACTTTTTGAAAGACTCAGTTACCTATATTCCTTTTTAATAGTTATAAATTATAAGACAATCTGTGAGATTTAGGATAGAAAAGATATGGTAGGTGGCACAGACAGTACAGTATGTAGAACTTTGACCAGCTTCCTACCAAATATTATGTCACACAAACCAATGATTTATTTGGCACTATTTTTAGCAGTACTTTCTCAAAGGTTAGACTGTTTGTCAGATTACAGATAAGTCACAAAGGACAGAAGAAACAGATTAATACTGAGAGAAAAGAGTAGCTAGGAAGCATAAGAGACTCTGAGAGAGCAGAAGGAGCTTGAATAAAGGTTAGGTTTTAAAGGGAAAAGGAGAAAATTGGGTTGTTGCTGAGTAGCAGTATATGGGAATTTTGAAAAATAAAACAAACCCCCATACTTTACTTTTGCCTCTCCCCACAGATGATGCAGTGCAGCAGCTATTAGCTAACAGCATTGCACTGCCTCACAGTTGTACTCCTCCACTTAGGCCATGACTAACTATTTTCAGGAATAAAATTTAATTCCTTTCTATGGGAAACTTTTTTTTTTAAAGTGGAAGAAAATGTCGAAGAGTAACAAAAGCTTCATGTTCTAGGCATTGTCACAAGCCAGTGTACCATGACTGCCATATTTTTCTCAGATTAGTATTTGTATTTTTCTTTAAGAAAAGTATCATCAGTCTTTGATTATAATAGAGCCATCTACTCTTCATCAGGAACTGTAATGAGGACAAGAAATAATGGGTACAAATTGAAAGAGGGGAAATTTAGTTTAGATATTAGGAAGAAAGTTCACACCACGCTGTGAGGGTGGTGAGACACTGGAAACTGGAGCAGCTTGCCCACGGAGTGTTCAAGGCCAGGTTGGATAAGACCTTGAACAACCCGGCCTAGTGAGAGGTGTCCTTGCCCATGGCAGGGGAGGTTGGAACACAATGATCTTTAAAATCCCTTCCAAACCTTAACATTCTATGATTCCATGTTTCTATTCTAAGTTGCAAATTGACTCAAGAAAGGAGGCTTTTAGGGATAAAATTGACTTTTATTCTTTGATGCATAAAAGATACTCAATTGTTTTGAAACCTCAGTATATGGACAATTTTTTCCTTGATTTCCTGCAGTTGGTTTTGATTTTGATGACATCTTGGATTCTCAGAATTGATATCAGTAATTTGATATCTTATTCATAAATTTACATTAGTCAATACTTAGTCAGTATATGAAATGTTCAAAATTTTCTGTATTCAAGAAATGCTTCTCACACCTGATTGCATGTTTATCTGATGTGCTTTGTCATCCAGTATATACACTGTCAGGCCTTCAGTCTGTGACATTAAAGTCACAGAAACTTTATAATTTATTTCAGAGGAAGTGCTTATATGGTGCCTCTTCAGTGATAGAAAATCAAATCCCGAATGTGTGACATCACAACTCCAGCAGTGTTAAAGCACATGTGATCACTTTCTCTGACTGATGGATCTGACCAAAAACACATCTGCAAAGCAAATCTCCTCTCATAGAGAAGACCTAAATTTTTTTCTGCAAGGCTTTATACACATATCCAACGAGCAAAGATCTGCCTTTCTGGGGTGGGGGGGGGAAAGGAAGCTACTGTGATATAGGCTTGCTAAAAATAAATTAAAAGGTCTTGTGAAAAGACAAGGGAGATAACTAGGATGTTTTCTCAACTACACAAATTGGTTCATACACATTAACATGGTTTTAGTTTTATGATACTTGTAAGAGTTTTAAATTGAAAATAAACAAAGAGTTTATCAAAGCCAAAATACTTTTTCCTCTTTCTTTGCTTCAGTCTGAAGTTAAAAATATAAGGCCATGCTCAGCTAGCAATTACTTTCTGTGTTCAGAGCTGTGAAAATGCATTCTTGAGAGAACTTGTCCTCCCACACTTTTATTATTTTTCTCTTTCTTCATGGCCTAAATGCTGGCACACTTCAGAGCTTTATATCAGTCATGTAAGAAATGAAGGAGGTCAGGTCACCAAAATATGTTTATGCATGGATAAAGCAGGTGAAATTTAGTACCTTTTCCACAATTCCTGCTTATAACACTTTATCATGTTTTAATTTCACTTCATGATAGTCGATCTATCCAGGCATCCCACTATGATCAAATTTTATGCCAATTCTTTTTTATTTTTTATCAGCCTTTAAGGTTGATAGCATTTTCTGCACTAAAACTTCCTTTTAGCAGTATTATTCTGAAGGAATTCGTTATCTCTTTTTATTTAACTCCTTGTATTTTTGAAGTGACTAATGCCAGCTAATAAATGGTAGACAATGTAAAGCTTCTTTTTCACAGCAATTAATATATTTTTTCTACTATATTTATAAAAGTCTTACTGAAATTAATAGTTCAATTATTATTCTGAATGTTAACGTTATTATTTAATGTTTCATTAGCTTATGTCAAGGATATCAGTTACCAGTCTATGAAACATTTGGAGGTGGACATTGCGTTTTTCTGTATTCATAAAAATTATTGTGAAACAAACAAACAAAGAAAAAATTCTATTTTTCTTTAGTTTTCTAGGTGTACATGCATCTGAAATCATGCACATAAAAGTTCAGAAAAGTGAAATCCGCAATGCAACTTTTTCATGTGAAAAAACATGTGGGGCCGACAGGAGAACTGAAGAAATAATATTTTACAAGGATGTGTAGTGACAGGACAAGGGGCAATGGCTTTAAACGGAAAGAGGGTCAGTTTATATAAAATATTAAGAAGAAATTCTTTATTAGGATAGTGGTAAGATTCTGGAATAGGTTGTCCAGAGAAGTTGTGGATGCTTCATCCATGGAAGTGTTCATGGCCAGGTTGGAAAGGGCGTTTAGCAACCTGGTCTAGTGGAAGGTGTCCCTGCCCATGGCAGGGGGGTTGTGACTAGAAGAACTTTAATGATCCTTCCAACCCAAAGCATTCTATGATTCCATGATTCCTTATGAAGGAACAGATGTAAAGGTAAATGGCATCATGGACACTGGCAGTTCCACACTCAGTGATACGTGATGTGCTGCTTTGGTAGTGTTCCATGCACTGCCACACTGCAGTATCTGCTCTAAAAGTTGGTGCACACGTCTGCAGCACATAGTTCCTGAGTGCATGCGCTCACTTCGTACTAAGTTCCAGTGCCTATGTGAGTGCCAAGATGGTTGTTTTCCCAAGAGTTTAATTCTCCCTCTGAGTATAAAGAGGGTCTTTATTTTCATGGTACCTTAAGTTGGGTAACTTAAGAAGGGTTCCTTCCCTTTTCTCTTATAGAAGAGATCTTGATGGAGCTTTTGTTGAATCATGCAGTCTACCCAGTACCCCAAGACAGGATCATCTCTGGCAAATGCTTTTTCAGTTTCTTTTTGATGACAAAAGCTACATAGCATTTCCAGGTAGATCAGGTGAGACCTTTGCTGTTATTACCATTAAACAATTGTCCTAAGCTCTAATGTAAATCTTTCTTTGCAATTTAAGCTTCCTACTCCAAGTATAGATAAGAGGCTATAATTTTCTGTTTGAAGTTGTTTTAAAAGGCTTAGGGAGTTCAAGCATTGAATTAATTGATACTGTAGAATAGAATCTTTCCACCAAAAGTTGACATTTTCCAATGCAAATTAGTTTAATAAATAAAAGCACAGTTGGGTGAAATTCTTTAAGGCATTACACAGTTCCCTAGCTCATAACCTATAGCTTCATATGCTGTAGATAGAGCCAATGGGAAAATTGCAACAATATTAGCCAGAAAAATAACAGAAAGAGAATGTGGCCTTAAAAGATAATTTCATATTATATATAAAATTCAATTTATTACCAGGTTGCAAGAAATAAAAAGTATTATATTAAAAATAATTTGAAAAAAAAAAGAGCAATACATTTGTTTATAACTGAGTAGTAAAGATAGGTTGAGCAGGACACTAGGAATCAATAGCTTCCAGTTGTCAATCCAATCTCTGAACTGGAAATAGGAAGAGTAGCTTAGCCTTCCTAGTTTAACAATTTTTTTTTCCTTTTCCTTTCTAGTGTATTCTTGTTGTTAATGTTACAAAGTATTTTGTCATTATTGTCGTAATGTATTCTGTAATGGCTATCAGTTGATTCTTAATTTTTTAGGATGTGCAGTACTGTGAAATAGGTTTGCAATGCACATATTATTCTCACCAATTATTGTTAAGTACATTCTTGTTTGCTGACTGTACATCATGCTAAACATACATGGGGAAATAACATATTTCCCCAAATATAAGATGTATGTTGTTAATCAGAGAGCTCCACTGGGATAAAATCCAACAATTTGAAAATTGACCTTATTTATTTGAAATTATTTGTTTACCCGACAGTTCATGGACTGGCAATCATTGCAGATTATAGAAGTACCAATAAAATGAATCAGTATGGTAAAATAATAACAAGGAAAATTTAGATTAATATTTTCTCTATTTCTGTCCTTTTGTGCCATTTATAATTTTGCATGTCTCTGACACAGTTCATGATTTGTTTACTCTTAATGCTTTTGCCAGAAGCAGAAGCAAGAATCCATACAGTAACAAATCTCAATTCTTTTAAGCTTCACAATGACTCACTGACATTGACCATATAGTCTCCCAACAGGAGTCAAACATATATTTAATTAAAAAGAATTCTGATATTTATTATTTAAAGGAGCAATGTTATAGAAAACTTTCATTCAGCTTTTTCATTAGGTAGAGCTAACTCTGCTGTGATCAGGGGAGAAGCTTTTGGTTTGCCCAGACTCAGGATGAAGTATTTGGAGTGGTAGTTTGCAAATAATAGCAGCAGGATACAAAAAACCATTGCTGTCTCATGTTCTTTCAAGCATTTATTAATATAGTAAGGGAAGAAAAAGGACAAAATAGCACAGTTTAGTCCATAATACTGTTTATCTCTTTATCACGGTAGGAATACTGCTGATCAGTAACAAGATCTGGCACTTCATTAGGCCCCCAGAAATATTTGACTTTGGGCACTCCTGGCCACTAGTAGTACTTGTGAAGAGGTGTCCAGTTATTCCTCAGATAAGATATGGGGCATTATAAGAAAAATACTGTGTCTCTTGTATCCTGAAAATGATATGTTCATGATGGATCTCAGCATCTGTGTGAAAGACATCTTTTTGGGGACAGCTGGGCAAGGCAAAAGTGGTGGGCTCCTTAATTTGGCTGAGCCGCTGTTCCCACTCCATGGACTGCAGGCCAAAGTCTACTGGACACAGGTTTATTCTCTGTAATGTATGTGGCACTGTGAATGTGTGTGATGAAAATAGTCACAGTGGAGCTTGCAGTACAGATTATTCTCTGTTCCCTTTTTCAGTGCCAGGTACAGCTTCTCTAAGACCACTTATCGATAGACATAGTGGAGATAATGGAGTAGAGTCTACATTTATCTCCTTACTCCCCAAAAGGAAGATTTACATTGATTTTGGCTTAGCATAGCTGATATTTACAGCATAGCACACTGACTTTCCAGTGCTATGGATGGATTGTTTTGCATTGGATTCACTGTAAATGCAGGTGCATCAATGCAGAGAGATCTGGAAAGAACAACTTGTATCAATCCTGGCAAATTTTATTTGTTAACTTGGAACTCCTCTGGAGATCAATTTCACAGCAGTGTATATCAGGAAGACTAACAGTGTCCCCTGTTGTCGGACTTTAAGTTTTGCAGGTACAAATCTGTGCCTTTAACCGTGAGATGCACATTGACAAATACTCCACTATATTTCTAAAAAAAATTGACTGTACTTTTTCAATGAACATCCTTTTCCATTAGCTTTCACCTCCCACTTCATGTCACTTTACTGTGTGGATTCAATTATAACATAAATAGTTCCTGCTGAAGGACAGTGTGGTAGCCTAAATAATTTCATTTGTGTTTTATTGTCCATTAAAGTCCTAATACCATGTATTAATGTTGCCACTGTGCATATTATGCCTGTGTACTTCTCACACAGTCTGAAACCTGTGTTTCTTTGCTAAGTGGTTACATTATTCAGGACCAAATAGCAAGTAAATATAGCTCAGTCTACTGTACTGGTTTGCTCTGTATCTACCAGTATTAGAGAAGATGAGGTACACATCAGTAAAACTGATACAGATTGAAAATAAATATTTAATAAAAGTACAAAAATAAATAAACTAAAGCAGATAGTAAAGAAACTAGAAGCTCACTGTAGCCTGCAGTATCTCTTTTAAAGTTTAACAAACCATGACAACATTCAGTGTCATTACTTGTTCAACTATTTGGATGATAAACAGTGAGACATACCCTTGCTCCTATGCATTTCCTGCCTCTGATCCCCCTAAATTCTACTGCCCTTTAAATTATTACCCTGTACCTAATTTCATCAAGGTTTTGCAAAAGTTAGTCAAGATTTTTTGTTTTGTTTTTGAAAATAAACTACTTTTTAATATAGTGTTTTGTAGTGTTATGGAAAGAAGAGACATTTTATACCATTTCTCTTCTCTTTCTGCATCTCTTTGCCAAGTAGTGGGCACAGTCAGTGGAAATACTATTTCCTAAAAATCAGCCCTTTCAAAGTCAACACTACTATAGAGTAAGCCAAGTAGTAAAGACAAGAAAGGCAGCAGAGGTTGTTTATCTGCTAACTCAGTTGGATTGTGTCAGACTAAAGGCAAATTTTATTTTCTACATGTTCATTTGTCTCCTGTACTCTGTCATAGAGAAACCCTGTCTTAAAGGCTGACACAAAATGAGATCCATGTCACGTGGTTGTAGCCATATCAAAATTAGGCATCTAAGGTTTTGTCATCTTACACTGTTGTCCCAGGCACCCATCAGATGTATCTTAAGCATGCATTTTAGGATGAAATCAAATAAGACATGCTTTTTCTTTACATCTTCAGAAAGAAAGACTAGAAAACTAATGGATAATAAGTACCTAAGTAAGTGGCTTCTACATTCTGAATTTCACTGTAAGATCTTGAAACAAGCAAAAAAACTATCTCACTGAGATTTCTAAGTAGATAAAATAATACTGATCACAGTATATCTGAAATTTAAATAATTAAATGACTTAAAAATATAATTAGTTCTGTTTCAAAAACAGAAATAGGATTTATTTCAAGAACACTGTTTTTTAGAGCACTTTGTAACTAATTTTTTATTGGTATGTAGTATGAAACTTATCCATTACACTAAATGGAAAAACAAAACTTTCAGCTGAAATGAGTTTGCTGGCTCTGTGAAAGATTCAGTAGTTTTCTCCCCAACTATGGATATCATTTATAAATGGATATGAACAGCAGAACACCCATGCTTTTGTAGTTTTGTAAAATACTTGACATTGAATTATTGTATTTCTTAAAGTTAAACTTGCACCTGGAGAAGAACAAAGTGTCAGGTTTTTTTGTCTGTTTTTAA
>JAWWMP010000116.1:102220036-102242675 GCA_035047865.1 Dendrocincla tyrannina
TTAACTTTCCTCAGGTCTTGAGGAAACCACTCTGTCTTGAGGTTTTTGCCTCTATCTGGCTTTTAATGGCTGGACTGAAATTGAAAAGAGTCCTTTTGCAGTTTCTGATAAAAAGTAGACAATACATTTAAAGCAATATTTTAAAATAAAAAGTAAATAAACAAATGTAAACAAGATATACCAAGACTGCCACAGCTAATTGTACAAAGGGAAAAAATACCCTAGGGAAGAAAACTAGCAAATTTAATTCTGGCTTTTTTGGACAATGCTTTCAAACTTTTGTCAGTGCATGTGAGGCATATACAGTGAGCATATTCTTACAGGTGGCTGAGAGGATGAATGTATAATAAAAGTAATTAAGATTGAATAATCTATAGGAAACTAAAAGGTGAAGGTTCTAATATTTTACAGTTATCATAATGTGTCATCCTTGGAATTAAGGTTGTGCTAGCCAAAATCTTTTGACAAAATATTAATCTGCTTGTCTATAGTCATGTTGCCTCAAATACGCCTTGAAATTTAGCTGACAAAATTATTCATTACTTCTTATTCTAAAATGTTGCATGTTGCCTCTAGGGCTGTTATGCAGCTACTCAACATAAGTCAGAGGGCTAATGTATTTCAGTGGTATATGGAGACATTTCTCATTGGCTTCAAAATAGGCCTGTTGTTTTAAGGAAGGTGTTTTTAGATTACATTGTGATGTATTTTAATTTGTCTTTTACAACAAAAGTTATAAGTAAGTGATCCAACCTGAAAGATGTAATTTCCCTTTTTGAAAAAAATTAACATTAAAAACACCTTCCATAAAGAAAAGGCTTCAGTGTTGGTTTGACCCTGACTGAATGCCAGGTGCCCATCAAAACTCCTTTGTTACTGCCCTCCTCAGCTGGGCAAGGGACAGAAAATATAGCTAAAACCTCATGGCTGAGATAAGGGCGGGGAGAGACCATCACCAGTGACTGTTCATGGGCAAAACTGACTCCATTTAGGAAAATTGAATTTATTGCTAATGAAATCAGAATAGAATAACAAGAAGTAAAACCAAATTTTAAAAATACGTTCCCATCACTGCTCCCTTTCCTGGCCTTAACTTTGCTGCTGATTTCACTCCCTGCTCCCGCACGGTAGCACAGACGTATGGGGAATGGGGGTTGCTATCAGTTCATCACTGATGTTTCAGATGCTTTTTCCTCTTCAGGGGAAAGACTTCTTAAATTCTTCCCTTGCTCCACTGTGTGTCTCTTCCAAGGGATGCAGTCCTTCAGGAACAGGCAGCTCCAGTGTGGGTCCCCTGTAAGGTCACAAGTCTGTCCAGCAAACCTGCTCTAGCGTAGAGTCCTCTATTCATGGGATCACAGCTCCTGCCAGAAGCCCGATCCAATGTGGGCTTCCCATGGGATCTCAGCCTCCTTCAGGCACCCCTCTGCACTGGTGAAAACCCAATACACTCATATACACAAACTATGTACATAAACAATTAAGTTGCAATTCATTACAAGATTGGAGCACATGGTGTTCCATAATGCCTAATGTCATGAATTTGACAGTCACGTCATCACAATAGTGTAAAAGAAAATTCTGAAGCACCATGTCAGGTAAACGTAATTAGTAAAACAGAGCAAAAGCAAGGACATTAATTTTTGGAGAGGAAGATACTATCTAAAGAGTCAGAGCTTCCAATTGCACTTTATGTTAAATCTGTCTTGCAATATATAGTGCATTATATCTATAAATGTGATAGGAAGGAAATGTTTGTAAGTCATGGGATTTGAATACACATCCAAGCCCAATCCCTCTTCTACTCCAATTAGTTAAATAAGCAGAAACATTAAGTGCACATCTAAAAATCGTGCCACCACAGTGCTTATTTACTGGACTTGATTTTCTGATGATGAATTGGGATTGAACTTCAGATATGTTTTTACCGGAGTTTGAAGGAGATGACAAGTAACTAAACTCATTACTTTGATGTCTATAGAAATAATAACTATCAGACATGCCAGATTAAGTGGTGCTGTCCTTAAAATGATGAACTATTGAGCATTACACATCCCTTGCATACTGCAGGTTAGCAGTGAGTTCTTATAGCATGTCCATGCATAGAGAATACAGGTTGCCAGAGGCACCTGGGAGCAGGTTCAGATACTTCTGTGATATTCACAGGTCCAATGACCAAGCTGAGATACGATTCACTTTTTTTCCTGTGTATTTATTTCTGGGGAATTGAAACATATCAGCATTTCTGCTATTTTTGGTTTACTTGTGTAATTAGAATACCTGCCAGTTACATTTTAAGTAACTGAATGAGAAAACTGCTGTGTATATATATTATATATATATCTCCCCATATGTAAGTGTAGAAAATTGAATATCATCTATGCAAAAGCATTAACATATGTTTTTGATTACAGAAACAGGAGGAAAAAAATTATATTGAGAAGAAAGTAAATTAAAAAATTTGGAAGAGAGGGTGTGAATCATATGTGAACTGTCAAGTTCATATATAGTACTGTGTACTCACAGGATATTGCTTTGAGCAGTACTATAAAGCATGAAAAATATATGGGCTACAATGAACTCCAGGAAATCTATAGTCTCTTGGATAAAAACTCACATCAGTCTCATTCCCAAATGAAGCAGGTCGTTTATATTTCATCTTTCTACTATCCTCCAATGCATGTGACAAATGTGTCTGCCCTTGAACAGGCAGAGATCACCAGCATCGAGGCCATGCTGCTGAAAATGCAGCTGCGCTGGACAGGGCACATCTCCAGGATGAGGGATCACTGCCTCCCTAAGATTGTGCTCTATGGGGAACTCACCACCGGCTGCCGCAAGAGAGAAGCCCTAAAGAAGAGATACAAGGACTCCCTGAAACACCACCTCAGTCGTGGCCATATTGACCACCATCAATGGTCCACTCCGGCCTCCAGTCGGGACAAATGGAGACACACCATCCATAACACTGCTGCTTCCTTTGAGGACACATGCAGAATCAGCCTGGAGGAAAAAAGGCAATGCAGGAAGAACTGTGCCTCGCCAGTAGCGCTGATGGAGACTTTCCGCTGTGCCTTTTGCAATTGGACTTGCCTATCTTGCGTTGGCCTTTTTAGCCATCAGCGTGGGTAAAGCCCTTCCCAAATCTTTGTTCGCGAAGCCTAGCCATGATGATGATGATGATGATGATCCTCAAATGGGCTGGATGAGAAGAATTTCCTGACTTTTCTTCACCTTCAGGAGGCAGCCAGTTCAACTGTTCGAGTTACTGTTCTCTGACTGAGCCTACTGAAACATGGAGAGACAATCTTGGGATCCTCCAATTGTGCAATTAGGTTCATTTTGGTGTGATTTCAAGAAAATGCTCTTCGGGTTATTTTCTCACCCTCTTTATTCTACTTGCTGCACCTGAGCCTGCAGTTCTGTGAATGTTTATCATTCGCTTCCTAGAGTCAGAGTCATAGAATGGTTTGGGTTGGAGTGGACATTAAGGATCATCTAGTTCCAACTCTTCTTCTATGGTCAGACCCACCTTTCACTAGAATGGTTTGCTCAGAGCCCCATTCAACCTGGCCTTGAACACTTACAGGGATGGGGCATCCACATCTTCTCTGAGCAAACAGTTCTAGTGTCTCACTCTACTCACAGTGAAGAATTTCTTCCAAATATCTATTTTAATACTGCGTTAGAACCCCTCATCCTATCACTGCAATCCCTGAGAAATAGTCCTTCACTGTTTTGCCTACAGTGCTCCTTTAACGACTGGAAGGCTGCTATAATGTCTCCTCAGAGACTTCACATCTCTACACTAAACAACCGCTACAATCTCTACACTTTCAGCCTCACAAGGGGCGTCCTCCAGACCCATATCATTTTCATGACCCTTCTCTAGACCTTCTTGAGCAAGTCTGTCTTTTTTATTCTGGAGGCCACAGAGCTGGATGCAGTATTCCAGCGTGGAATCTTGAAAAAGCAGAGTGGCAGGATCACCTCCCTTGACCTGCTGGACATGGTACTTTTGATGGAGCCCAGGATGCAGTTGGACTTATGGGCTGAAAGTGCACCTTGCCAAGTCATATTCAGTTTTTTACCCACAAGTAGCCCCAAGTGCTCTGCAGGACTGCTCTCAGTTCCACTCATTGCCCAGCCTGTATCCAAGTTTGAGACTGTCCCAAACCAGGCACAGGACCTTGCACTTGGTCTAGTTGAGCTTCAAGAGGTTCACTCTGTAGTCTGTCAAGTTCTTTCTGGATGACATCCCTTCCCTCTAAAGCACCAGTCACACCACTTTGTCTTGGTGTCATCTGCAAACTTGCTGAGTGTGCATTCAATTCCACTCTCCATGTCTGCACGAAATCTGTTTGGCTCTGTTGCCAGGAAAAAAAGCTCCCAACCCACAGATTTTTTTTTTCTTTTGTGGTCCATCATATGACCTTACAAATAGATATGCTGGCACAAGACATGGCACGACATGAAGTGAATGAAAATGAGACTGCATGATTATTTGTCTTCGTAATGCTCCTACCTGCTGAACATGAAACCATGGACTATAGGATGTCATTCAGAAATTTTTCCCTACTTTCTTTCAGAACTTCTCGATACTATTATCTCTTACTATTATCAATACTGTGGGTGTATATCATGGTCCCTAAGGTATCATACAAATGTATAGTAAAAGACAATTCTGGCGCTCAAAACTGACAATCTTAATAGACAAGGCAGAGTAGAAACTAAGGCACAGAGAAGGGGTAAATAGCCTTTCCAAGGTCATACTTAAAGAGTATGTAAAAAAAAATAATCACGAGTCTCAAGCCAGTGCCTTGCCTACTGAGCTGTCAAACCCAGGTGGGAATACTTCCAGCTGTGTGAGGTAGGAATCTCCACTAGTAGTTCCCATTATTATTATATTGTCAAAGCAAATGAAGTTCTTTCAAGTTTTAAAGTCAGCCAACACATACAGGTTTTTTCATATTGCAAATTTTCTAAACTATTGAATTACTGTTTTGGTAAGACACATCATGTTGTAAAAGGATTAAAAGGGGATAACTGTGAAGTATTACTTCTAAGTAGTCAGGTGTGTAATTGGACATGAAGTATTTTCATTACAGTTACTTAAGTAAATTATCTGCTCACATATAAAACAAACATTTTCCCAAAAGCATTATACTAAGCACTACACACAGTAGCAGAAAGGCCCATGAAGTATCCATTAGTTACCATGAATCTCTTTAATAGTGACTCAGGAAGCACAAGTGAGATTGAAAACTAAATTACTGAAGGCCAATGAAGTGGAACAAGATTTAGAAAACACGAACTCCATTTTACAAAATATATCTATCTTTTAAATCTCATATTTTTCTCCATTCATGCAAAAATAGCTTTTCAAGATACCTGTAATAAAGTTTTGAAAGCAGCACATGCTTTTTTTCCCCTTGTAAAAGATAATAAAGCAAAACAGAACAAAACAAAATGTTATTCCATAGCATATTATCATAGCATATGAACTCTATATGGAATAAAAATAGATTTCAGAGGAGGTATAAGATGGATTGAAAATTACTATGTCATGTAGAGGAATAAAACAGTCATTGAGATACTTTGAGAAATATCTCATCTCACAAAAATTTCTTGTTATTGACTTTTAAATTTTGAAGCCTTTTTCAAAGTTTATGTGCAACAAGAATCTTTCCAGAGGAAATTGGTATAGGACTAGTTACATTGCATCTTGCAATCAAAATGTATTCCAATATAATAATTGAACTAACATTATCCTCCAGCTATATGTTTTCAGAAAATGTTCCTAGTTTGAACTGGTAATGAGTAGAATGATTTCTAGTGCTCACGAGAAGGGTGCTTCATGGCAATGCAGCTAGAAAGAAAGATTCAGTGTAAATGTGAAAGGTCAAAATGAATGTCAGAAAGAGAAAATTGAAAAATTCTCTTCTGGCTATATCATTTTAACTCAAAAATTACTTATTCTGAAATGTACTGGGAAATCTATTACTTTTAAGATATAAAGATCTTGTTAAAATTACTTTGAAGTCTCTCCAGGACTAGGAAGTCATTCACACATCAAAGACTGCAATTCTTAAAAGATAATTGTCACAACAAAATGTATTTATGTCAAAAAAAGAATAAAAGTACTTCCTTAAACCATTTTCTCTATTCTATCTTGAAAAATTACAGAATCATCAAATTAATAGTTCATAATCTTTTTTAATGAGCAGACTTTCCATGTACAGAGGACATGAGAGAATTGATTATTTGTTTTGTTTAACTTATTTCCCTATGGGATGGATTTAAAAACTACTAGCAAAATTGAGAATATTAAAGAGAAGTTTCCAGCTACAGGAAAAAAAAATTCTCAACTTAGAATCTGATCATATATTAAGGGCAATTTATTTTTTTATTCATCAGGTCTTGAACAGACGTGATTAAGCAACATGTAAGTAATTATGAGTCTTGGACAAAGCTGACTTCCCAGGAATAGTTTTAATATACTATTGGCAGAAAGAAAGCTTCTTTTCCTTATCTAAAAGCCTGTTACTCTCTAAGGACTCTGCAGGAGTAATAGCATCCGTTTAAGAATTACCTTCTTCACAACACGCAATTTCCAAAGACCAAGGATGCACAGATGTGTCTGATTGGGTTCCTTGTGCAGATGTAAACTCGGTGGCTGGCACCTCCTACCCTGTTAAATAAGGTCCCTGAGCTAAGTCAGCAGAAGAGAAGTTCAGGCCTATATGCCCTTACTTGGAGTATATTCTTTTTATTTCAGTATCAAAGGCAGGGTGACCCAACTCAAATAATTTCAATGTCATTGAACATTTTTATGTGGACTATATTCATTTCATAAGTAAATGGAATGTCTTTCCTCAGGGACTGGATTGGGTTTTCTAGCTGCTCTTATTCACTGTATTATCCACAGCACTTCACTTATCTTTGCTTTACTGTGACCCATAGTTGTGTCTGTACTAGTCAATTCAACAGGGCTAGGGCATGGATCTGTGCACTGGAGCATGGCTTGTCCATGGTATTTTATGCTAGACCAGACAGCATCCAGGAGCAGCCTGGGGGTCAGCAGATACAATCTGTATGTGACCCCCTTCATTGTGATGTGAAAGGTCAGTTGTATTCACACCTGCCTGTCCCGACCATCTGGCTGCCTGTTTCACACACACATTAAGTGTCTGCTAAGGGTAGGTAGCTGTTTTTGGAGTACATGGTCGTGGCACAAGAAGATTTTCAGATAAGGCTTTATAATGCAAAAGTGAACCTCCTTTAGAAGTTTTGGATGTGTTATGCTGATTCTAGCTTTTGAGAAGTGACAAACCAGACTACCACATTGGAAAGTATCCAAAGGATACTACCCCAAAGGGTAATAGCATTTGCTGGAATTTCACAGATGTTGTGATTATGCTGTAATTTTCCACCAGATCCTTCTGAATTAAATCTTTTTTTCTTTCTTTAAAGAATATGTTTCAAAACTATGTTTCATATTTTCCCCCGGAAAAAAAAAAGTAGTCCCAATTTTTGTCAATATAGCCTTGGTTTCTAAAACCTTCTAAAATTATAGTGTGTCTTATCTATATTTCCCCACTACTGATTGAGGTTATATTAAGAAAATGTAATAACATTTGGTGTCAAAATTATTACAGTAATAATTCACCCTTACTTACAGTAATGTGAAATTGGTATTTTTGGTGGTCTAAATAACATCAAACTGACAGTTAAAAGCTTTTATCTGGCTCATACTAGTAGAGAGACCTATAGAGCAAGATTGTCTGTGAAAGCAACATTATTTGTTCCCTATGAAATTCCTGATTCTCTGGTCACTGTATAGCTGAGTTCAATTTCCATAGTTCAAAATAATCTCATCAACTAGAAATTACTAGAGTACATGATCGTTTGTATCTTCTTCTTTCTGACACCAGTTGAAAACAGCTCTGGTGCAGCTGTAGTGTCCCACAGAGAGACAACCACTGCTACCACCTAGAGTTTCTGTTCTGATAAATTTGATTGACCTGAAATATTTCCTGAAACCTGAGTCTTAAATGTACCATTTGGTTTGATAAGGAATACCATTAGTCACTACAAGCTTGGAAAAACTTTGCATCCTTTCAACATTCAGCTCTATTCTTCTTTTGTGTGGTTTTCCCTAAAGGAGTGGGTGTCCAGGAGCTGGATGTTTAGGTTGTTTTCTACATCAGGCTTCAAAGCCAGAGAAAAAATTGTGTTGTACATTCCAAATACAATACTTTAGGTAAGCTCAGATTTTTTTAGATGGAAAAGATTCACTGCCAGTATTACCATCACAATTAACATATGTGCCATAGGTTTTGGAATATCTAGTAAAACCTCAGTGAAAATAAGCGAACAGTTTCACAAGTATTTTATGCTTGCATAATGTATGAGGTGTTTTTTTGTGCATAGTTGAATTACTGCTAAAGTGATTAGTAAAGAAAATATTCTTATTAAATCTTACTCTTTTCAAATAAGTATTACTACCCAGAATGTTGTACTACAGTTTACTACGGACAGATTTTAAGGATGCTGAGCTTGTGTCTATGGACATTTTCCAAGAGTGTTTATTTGTTATGGTTCCCAAGACGTGTTATTGTATTACTGAGTTCCTTTGAAACATTTTCCAAAAGCTATGTTTTTCAGCAGCTGAAATTTCACTGGCTCATAAAGTTTTAGAGCTGCTTAATCACATTATCACTGGTCTGTCGCTCACTTGGAACATATTGAAGAAAGCCAATAAAACAGAAGTTAGGAGCATCCTAAAGGAGAAAAAGACAAACAAATTTCTGCATACTGTTTTCATGAAGGACATCAATCAACAGACTGACATGTTTTACAGCTTACCTAATATAATTTGCTGCCTTTTTAATTATATTGGACTTTGAACTACATTTTTACTTCAGATAAGTTGATTTTGTTCTTAATCAAGGTAAACTACATTGAGATTAGAAGCTCTTGTTCAACTATCTTGGGAGTATTTAAATTCTCATTTTACTTGTGCTTGGCAGACAGTGATTTTTTTCATGAGAGTAAATTTCTCGTATTTTTCAAATTGATTATATTTAGTCTTTGAAAAAGCTGGAAAGTGCCATCTTGCACTTAGATGCAAGAGAAGGAATCTTGTCAGTTGTGTCTTCTGGATAGAGAAATTTCATTGTGGAAATATTTCTAAAAGACCAAATGCAAAGCTGATGATTTGTTGTTTGTAGTAATTTGAAGCTTATGAGCACTTAATATATCAACTGCAGTAGACAATGGCTGAAAGACAGAAACAGTTTGTGGTCTGTTTGTGGGCAGCTCATGCAGCACCTCCTGTTAGGGTTGGAGCAGAGGATTTTAGCATCCTTCCCACAGCTAAGTAGCAGCTCTGCATCTGCCATACTCCAAGCAGTGTGGGAAATTCTGGTTTAAGTAACTACTTAAAGAAATAAGATTGAAGCAATTTTTGACCTATACTTTCAACCAGGAAGGCATGTATTCAGAAGTACTGATAAGCTGGTGTGTATCACACACATCTATCTCAGTGGCACCATAGGTCTTGAAGGCACAGCATGACATTCCTGCCAGCTGGAGAAGTTCAGTTACCTTACTTTGAAATTAGTTATGCCTGGGATAGAGTAATGTGGATGTGGTATACTGACTGTAGTTCGCTCTGTTTTCCTACCAAAATGACCAGACAAGAACCCATTCTGACCTAGAAGTCAGCGACTTTTATTAGCCTGTTTTTTCCCATATTATTTTCCTTCTTGGCAACATTTGCCAACTTAAGTGTAGCTTCAGAAAGTAAGGGCTACACCTACCTGATAGTAAATTAACTTCAGGGATGGAGTGTGTTAGGTCATGTTCTCTGCTTTGTTTCCAAAAAGGATGTTTTCATCCAAATTACCTTGGGGAAATTATTCCCCATTCCTTTGAATTCTCCAAGTGAATTTGGAAGAGTCTGGAAGAGTAAGAATTGGCCAGGGACCACTATGCCAATTTAATAGAATGGAATGTTCTACTGCCGAAGTTTTGACCAGGTCCTGACTGCTTTACTGGTGTAAATATCCCTGCAGGTGAGTTACAGCATGGAAATTAATTCCAACTAACAGTTAAACTGAGAATTGCTCTTCAGTGTTGCAAAAAGGAACAAATTACTATTCCTAGCTCCTAACTGCATCCTTAAGCAACTATATTACTTTAGAATTCTAGCTCTGAATTTCCAAGGTCATAAATGCAATGTTTACTAGAACAAAGAAAACAATACATTTTCCCAAGCCACACTTAGCAGCTTAGTCAATGAAACATCCTTTTTCCCATTAACCTAAGAGGGCTTGACTCAGGAACTCAGATCTATTTAATTAGTTTCAAATTACAAACTAAAAATCAATAGTTATTTTCAAAAGATAAATATCCTTTTGAAAGATGCCAAGACACTTCTCTCAGTAACTTTTCTCAAACAGGAAAAAGTGGTCAGGCAAATAGCTCTCCAATTTCATGCAGTAGCATTCTTTTTCTAGCAGTTATTAGATATTTCAGACAAGCAGGCTGATTATCAGCATGTTCATAGGTGATTTAGTACTTCCGAAGGAAAAAGCAAAGCATCACCAACAGTGTAACCTTTCAAAATTGGGTAAAACAAAATTGTTTCCACTTGACTACTTGAGGAGATTAAAGAAGATCATGACTAAAAACAGTCCTGAAAATAAAGCAAATGCACACCCATAGTGAAAAATAAAATAAATATTTACCATAAATTTATTATTTTTCCCTGCTTATAGTGCAAATCCAATTAAAAATACCTTATTGTACGAAATCAAATCATGCTTTTTATATTCATTACATCTAAAAATTACAAGCCACATTGTAGTTAAAAGTAATATAGCAGTAATTATGCAAATATTACTCAAGATTGCCATTGAGGTTAGGTGCTGTGGGTTATGAGTGCAAGAACAAACCCCTAAGCTGACTAAAGATGGAAGCAGAAGAAACACTGTAAACACTGCCCCTCTCAAAAGCATTATGAATGTCATGCATGATTTCTGTTACATCTAATAATAAATTACTTAAGAGTTGTTGTAACAGAAACACTGAAATAAACATCATAATTTTTTTTTTTAAAAAAAGTGGTGCTAATAAGGAAAGCAAACCAAAACTCACTAGGAAAGCCCTCAGTGAAGTAGTTTCAGTTTACCGGGCTCAATATATTAAAAAAAAGTTACGTGCATCAATAAACCCTTTGTGTGCCTCCAGTACAGAGCAATTTTAAAACTCTGAGGAGCTGGAGCTGATTTTTGCCCGGTTATCCACTAGCAAATGTCTTGGGGAACTATTTTTAAGTTCTTGAAAGAGTGGAATAGTCTATTCTTGCAAGTGTCAGCTAGTTCCTCTCTCTGGAAAGAGATAAGAGATAGAACAGCACATGGCTTTTGTTAATCCCATGCTTTGGAAAAAAAGTCACATAAACAGCTCAGAAGTTTATGGTTGTTTAGCCTGTTGACCTTCTTAATACCTGTTACTTTTTCATCAGTAAAATGCTGTTTTTATGGCTGACTTTCTAATCTATTCTTATGGATGCTCTCTAGCAATGGAATGTTTAAATCACCAAGTAGTATGAAGCAATACATCAATTACCACAATATTTCATATTTAGTTCCGAGCTAAATTCCTGACATGATAGCTGAGCTATTTAGCTAAATAGTCACTAGCTTTAATATATTTTTTTTCAGTCTGAGTGTACTTCTGCCATAACTTGTTTTATTTTATAGTATTGATAATGATATATCAGAGTTATCATCACACATCCATCCATATGCCATGTGGAAATACTTTAATTTGTATTAATTCAACTTCTCTAAATCTTTACTCTTCTTACGTTAATGTAAGTCGCCAAAATACTCTTCCAACTTTATAACTTACCAAACTATTTTTATTCTGAGGCCTGGACAACTTCCTCTCAATGTGATTGAACCCAATTTACACACATAATCTTTCAGTGTCTAATTGTATTTTAATGATGTCTCTGGTCTGCATATGGACTGACCATGCATAATTTCTTAGCTTCTTAGAATACTGAGGGGAAAAAAAATAAAAATCCAGTGTATATTGTCTGGAAATTAATTCTAATTTTTATCCAAAATTAATATTAAAGAATGAGATTAACAAATTTAAGGTGGAAAGGAAAATATTGTTCAAGAGAAAAAGGAAAAAATAAAGGCAGGGGAAAATAGCAAAAAATAAAATAAAAACAAGGGAAAGCTTATAAAAGAGGTAAATGGAAAATGGGGGTATAAACAACTGAAGTTTTGTTTCTGACAACCCATAGTCTGGAGATAGCCACTTTATATCATCCCACCACACCTGACTAGCAGTAACACCAGCATGAGAAAAAAATGCTTAAAAATATTATCCTTAGAAATGACACAATAATTACAAAAGAAGGAATTTGTAGACTTTCATGAAAAATAAGCCTTAAAACATTCATTGAGTGACTTCTACATATTAACAGGTTTTCTCAGTTTACAGGAAGAAATATGACCTTCTAATAAATCTATTTCTAATTTATTTCAGTTTAAGGAATTGTGATGCTTGAAACCAATCACTGAAAACTTGACTTCTTGAGTAAGTGATTGTTTTATTTCTAGTACTCCTAAAATTTTAAAGACATATTTGAATTCCTAATTCTAACTATGGCAGATGGCTATCAGCAGGATTAAAAAGGAAAACATAATGAGAACATTGTCAGAGGTATATTAGAGGCAGACTTGGAAAATTGAATCACTACTTGAAGAAAATAGATTTTTAATTGGTTAAAACACCCCAGAGATTTATGAGAGAAGGGCAGAAAAACATGCTAAGGAAAAGTGAAGTTTGATATGAGAACTAAAACCAGAAGAATAAGCTGATAGAAACAGGAACTGTCTGTACCTATTGATATACTTGGGGGAAAAAAGTCATGTTAAGCTGTGAGCCACAGCCATTAAGGTAGAGAAGTAAAGATTATTTGTTTGGACAAGCTCTAAACTAATTAGGGAAAACACCTAAACTCCTTTGGATTTGTAATTCCTCAGAAAATCACAAGGAGGAAGGAACATCTATATTTATCTCAGTAAAACAGATACTGGGCACAAAGGGAAAGAAAGTGGCTGTGGGTTTGATGCAGCTATTGAAGGAAGCCATCCTCCTGTGACCATTCAGATTATTCAGACAAGATAAGGGATCATTCTTGAATGTACTTTAGAACTTCTGATAACTTCTGCATACATAAGATTTTATTTATTTTGCTGAGATTCAGCTTTCCTAGGCTGTCTCACAGAGAGTATTCATGCAGTTAAGCAAATGTCTCTAACTGTGTTACCTTGCTAATTAAAAAGGCTATGAGGGAAGAGAGAATAAAGATCATGGTTGAGGTCACACAGAAAATTTCTGCCTCAATTTGCAACCTGTTTCTGCTGTGTGTATGTTATTATGGCTATTATTATGAGAAAGACCAGAAATCAATGTGTTATTCTTGTGAACCAAAGACCCAGGCTGCACTGTACTTATCACAGGCACCCTGAGAAAGCAGAGTACTTAAGGACATAATTAACTTGGGATGAGTGGCCTGACTGACTCCAGTGCTGTACCTTCTCATGTGAAAAACTTGCTCAAGTGAAGTAAAGAGAAAACACTTGTTGACCTCGATGGAAATTTCCCAATTCTTGTCACAGGGTATTAATAATATAAAAATCAGCCTAAAATTACCCAAAGTATTTTTTTAAAGTATGAGTAACATTAACTACCCCCTTCATGCAGTTCTATGTGCTGTCACTGAAAGGTTAATTAAAATAGTCACAGTTGTTTTGTTTATAACACAAGATAAAGTGCTTAACTACATATGGACAAATTTTAAAAAGCTGATTTTATTTCTCAAAACCTTATTTAACCACTACACTAGTTCCGTTAGCCACATCTATTGTGAAATGCATTGGAAAGGTTTCTCTTAAGACATGCAAATCTCATTGGAAAATCAACAGGAATTCCAGTGCAGAGATAGTCGCTTTCCTGTGTTTATCATCTTTCTGTTTCAGTTCCTTTTTTAGTAGCATGGTCTGGCTTTTTTGTAGCATACATTTACACAAAGAGCTGGCTCCTCCAAGCACTGAAACTTCTCAGCACTTCTGAAAAATTGGCCTGAAAAGGGCTAAATAATACCTAAGAAGTCATGACAGTCTTTTTTTTTTTTTTTTTTTCTTTTTTGAGTGGTGATTGCTTATGCGGCAGGTTGATAGTAAGCTACACTGGCACATTGTCTTAGTTCGAGGGAGAACTAAGATATCTATGTTGGCCAAGAAATAATCTCTCTCCTTTAAATTTAGAAAACAGAACTTTAATTAGGAAAATATATATATATATAAAGATAACAGTTCTTAACTACAATACATACATATATATATCCAGAAAAGAACCAAACAACAACAGTTTGTAATAAAACACCTCCCCCCAAATGACAAAAGAAGCAGTTAAAGTCTTTTGGCTGCCCACCCCAAAATCAAAGCGGGGGGGGATGCAATTATATCTGCGGACAGCAGGTGACGATGTTGCGCCTCAGCCACTGGCTTCTCTCTTAGGGGTTGCGGTTATATTTATGGACAGCAGGTGGTGATGTCTCCCTCAGGGTGATGGCAGGCAGTCCCCAGGTTGGTTCCTGTGAGAAAATGGTAAAGCAAAGCTGCAACAATCCTGTCTCTGTAGGGGCAGGAAAACCAGGGCTTTCTCCCTCCTCTTTTCCTCATGGCAATCTTTGTGGTGTTTATAAACGCTCACAGATGAAAATGGTCAAGTTGGAGAAGGGAAAAAAGGAACACAATCCAGTATCCCGGGATCAGAGTGTGTGTCCCCTGTCCTCCTCACTCTGCCAAGAGCTGAGCTCCTGACCTGTGCAGAAAGCCAGAAACACCAACCCCTTCCCCCACCTGAGCCCGTCTACCATCCACCTCCCAAACTGGGGAGAGATCAGAACAAAAGGCTGGCTAAGGCAGATAACATCAGGATATGCACATCCTTTGTGTCCTTTGTTAAACATCTTTACTGACACTAAGGCGTTGGCCCCAAGCTTTTTGGAAGGAATTCCAAACTGAGATTTGAAACTCTAACACACATTTTGAGGCAAATAAGAGCAAATTACCCAACACTCTCCATTTTTTCATTACAGAAGAATAGCATAAGTGAATCCATGGAAGTCTATTCACATGACTCGAATCTAGGACTGAAATCCCAACCACAAAAATTTAGGCGCAGACTTTCTTGGAAAATTTTGGCTGGGATTTCATTACGGATTTATAAATGTTGCCGCCGTGAAAACTAGTAAAAAATTTTAGGAAATGGTAGAAGGCTTATGGTTATGGCTCTGAGAGCCTTGTAACCATAGTTTGCAGTGTTTCTTGTTTGCAGCTGTTGCAAATGCTTATTTTTTACTTCCACCTCACAAAACAAGCAGGAAATCTTAGAACTCACAGGAGCTTCTGAACTGTGATCTTGGAGCCCAAAACAGAATACAGAAGAAAAAAAATCTGTGCAGACTTAGTAGAATGCTCTTTGATTTTCCTTTAATGGTACTATAGCTTTCTACAGTAATTGTGGGACTATTTTTTTTAGAAGTGTGACATATGGCATCTTTTGGGATAGAGAGGTCGAGTCACATAGCCCTCTTAGACAGATGTACTCATGTTTTTTATTTCCTGCTCCCTTACGTCCTACAACACGAAAAACTGGCAGGGTACCAAACCAAAAAATACTTAGAGCAGATGTAGGAGTTCTCTTTATCTGAACTAGTTGACTGATGTCCTTTTAAAAGTAATGGAGAGAAATAGGTTGTCTTAGAACATGATTCATCTGACTTATTTTAGACATTTATTTTAGTGAGAAATGAATCACAAGCAAGAGTCTTTATTTCTTTCCAGTGACATTATCGAAAGACTAGACAACTAGTTCAGACATCAAAGTGTATATTTATCCTGATGAATCTTGTGCATGAAGATGAAATAATCCCTGCAGGGTCTGAAATGAAAATCTGTGGTTGGATTCAAGGTAAGAAGTAGAGTGAGAAAGTCATAAAAGTTCTAGAAAAAGCCTGTGTATGGCTATTCCATGAATCCTGGGAAGAAATGTCATCCAATTTATCTGGTATTAAAGTATAGAGTTAAGTGAGACTAAATGTGTCTGGTGGATTTTTGATGGGTGATTGCTATTTAACAATATTTTATAATAGAATATTATTACAGATGCTAAATATAACATGCTGTTTTCCAGAGACCTTTCATGAATTTCTCTTGGTTTTCCTCCTGAAAACACATGTATCTGCCTGTAATACAGAAAGAAGGTGACATGTAGGCACCATTCTGGCTGGATATAAAATATTTGAAAGATTTCATTTTAAGACAATCAAGAACTAGAAACTCAGCTGGCCACTGGAAAACAATTTTAGAAGGAGAATGCAAAATATAGAGAATGTAACTAGCTTCAAAGGAGTGACAGAAGATGAATGGATAGGTTAGAAAACAATGCACGCCACTAAATCAAATTCTGATTGCAGCTATTTCTATTCCTTTCAGACTCCTGAAATAATTATGTTGTATTTCAAATTACTATAACCTTAACTGGTACCGTTTTGGTTAATCCAGGCATCTGAAAGCTGCTCTGATGGTCTGAGCAGGTAAAAGGCTGTACTGTTTTCTTTCAGATACAAGTGTGTGTGTTTATCTGAGACAAATTGCCTTGTGTCTTATTGGCTACACTTACAGTGGTGGAGTCAAAAGGATGAGGGAGCAAGGCTGACAACTGCCACATGACTGACTGGATCATCAATTTCTCAGCAGGATTCCTGTAGTAGTTTTGTTTTGGGTGAGGTAGCATGAATATAGACTGAGAGTTTAGCATGAGCCAGGGATCATTTCCATCACATACTTTGGATGGCACCATCTTCTTATGGGAGGCAAAAGAAAGTAACTGCTTTTGATGCAAAGCAGTTTATTTGCAATGCTGGTCCACTTAATCTCAAGGCCAGAGAAAAAAAAGGGAAATCAGTTATTTCCTATATGATTATCATCATCATGATTGTGGTCAGTTTTCCTGACTGGTGATGTTGTGTAGGTCTTTATATTTGTTTGGGCATTATGGGCTGGGGTTGTAAATAGTCTAAAGAATATGCTTTCAGTTTTCCAGAATACTGATTTTGGGTTGCTTGCAAAACATAGTCATGTATTCTTTTTACCTCAGAGGCCTAGAGGAACATCAAAATGAGCAACTGGATTTGCTATGGCTAAGGCTGACTGATTAATGTAGTGTCTGCCTGTGTCTGCCTGGCACCAGTAAATGTGTCAAGCATTAAATTTAGGTAATCAGAAATAGTTAGGCATTATACATAAATATGAACTGCTGTATGGGCCTGAAATGACAGTGACATTTTAAAAGGTATTTTATTAAAAGCTGATGGTATTATTTCTTCTATTATTTCTTCAGTACCACTTCTACACAAATAATTACCTTGTGACATTATGACTACAGTATAACTCTGTGCCATCATATGTAAACTTTACAATACATTTATATTGCAGCAACAGATTTTTTGAAGTCAGGAGCCTTGTAAAAAACCCATGAGGTGTGCCTTTCATTGATTTTTGTCAACATCTTATGAGACATCTAAAAATCTACATCAGATACTCCATTGGATTGGGATTTGAGTCATTAGAACACCCAATTTGCTTCCAGTGTAAAAATCTAGCCATTTAAATGGAAATGAAAAAATATGGTGGCATGTTTTCATTAGGGCAATTTC
Source organism: Dendrocincla tyrannina (assembly GCA_035047865.1). Taxonomy (NCBI): domain Eukaryota; kingdom Metazoa; phylum Chordata; class Aves; order Passeriformes; family Dendrocolaptidae; genus Dendrocincla; species Dendrocincla tyrannina. The sequence goes on from JAWWMP010000116.1 coordinate 102,237,855, forward strand.
TTACCTAAAATGAAGTTTTAAAAAGTTTTAATAATTAAATGAGTTTTAATTGTCTAATATTTTAATAATGTAATAGTTCTAATAGTTTTGAAAAGTTGTAAGACAAAATGTAACCTAGGTTCAAATTAGTCCTAACCTGTTTGCAAAACTGTAATTTCCCTCTCAGCTCAAATATATTGATGAAGAATTACAGTTAATAATGTTTAACTGTACTGCAGTGTAAATAAAGCTAAAAAGGCATGGTAATAATTTGCAGAACATGTTTTATTAATTCAAACCACAGGTGACATAAACTCTTTGTTAAAGTTAAAAGTAAAAACCAGAAAGTACTTACAAATGACACTGACATTTCCCTGTCTTGATGAATGTTACTATGATTTGGATGTATTGATTTTCCAGGCTTAGATTTCAATCGTAGTATCTTTTTCATTACTATTATTTACTTTACTGATCATGTCTTTTCCAGACAGAATTATCGGTTTTCATTTATATAAAATTAAACAAATTTGAACAAATTTTGTGTTCACCCCTGAGCTTCCACTGTGCAGCAGTTGTTACAAATCTGTAAGTGCTGTTCTTTGTGCTTATGTTTTTGGGTTTTTACCACAGTACTTAGAGCCATGATGTGATCCTGACTGATATCTTTTATTCTACCTTGAAACAAAAGATCTGTCCCTTTTTCATTCTGCTGATACTTCTGAACTCTATCATACAACTTAAGCTATGTGTGTTTTGAGATCAGGAACAGAAGAAATTTAGTCGGGGATTCTGCTGTGAAACACAAGGTAAATTCCTCATATATTGAAAAGAATGTTTCATAGATAATGGCATTCATCCATAGAAATTACATTCCTGCCTAAGGTATATAATTATTTTTAGTTTTCTTCTGCTGGTGTATCCTACAGTTTAATCAATGATCATGTAACATTTCTATTCCTTTGCTGATTTTAATAAATAAAAGTTTGCCTTCCAGTAGAAGTAAGACAAGCACTTCATAATCCTCTTATTCTCTTTTGAGAGCTAATGCTGGATGAAAGTAGAGGTTAGAAGAAAGAAATACAAAACAAACACTATTAAAATCTGGATGTTTGTAACTTAGTCCCTCTTCTTGTTATCATCTAAGAAAGAGTCAGTAAGGCTGACTTTTAGCATATCTTGGTGCTTCACACATGTGTCTGTAAAGTCATCTAGCAAAGCAGAAACCAATCACCTGTTCTTCAGTGTCTTTGCCAGATTATGAAAAATATAGTTTAGTACCTGAAAAAAAAAAAAGTTGTTTTGTGAATTTTTTGCTAGTTAATCAATTTTAATTAAAGAACAGGATATAGGGCAGAAGAACATTAGCTCTCGTTTTCCCCGTAGTCTAAATTAAATACTTTGCACTGTCAAAGAAGGAAGGATATTCAAAATTTATAGCTGAAATCTGAAAAAAAAACCAAACCCAAACTAAAACCAACCAAACAAAAAACCAAACAAAAAACCTCCACAAAAAAACCAAACTCTGGGCTGTTAAAAAGTGGTTGCTGAATAGAAACAGCCAATTAGGAAAAAATAAATATTCCACTAATGAGGCTGTTTATTGTATGATTCCTTAGGATGTTTCCATTTTTTTTCTTTTCTTTGTTATCTTTATTAAGAGAACATAAAGACAGGTTTCACAAATGGCACAAAAACAGGTGGAGGAGGAAGCTAGACTTTGGGCATTACTTCAAATAAATACAAGGGCATGCACGCAGAAATGGGAAAAAGGTCATATTTGCAGCATGAGCATATTACCACTACTTTGAAAAGCAATGACTTCAAGAAGGATGAAGCAGCCATGTGATGTAATACATGGAACATGGATTTTCAGCGTATGTACATCTATTATTTCATAGATTAACTGGGAAATATCAAATATAAATTGAAAGGGAATTTTACCTTTTTATGCAGTGTGGAAATAATTTTTTTTGGTGTTTACTTTTGGTAACTGTACCTCAGTAAAGGATTACTGACTATTAGAAATGGTCCAGAAGATAAAAGAAATAACAATAAATGAAGAAACATTTCTTAATTATTTATGCATTAGGAACTATTAAAGGAACCACCAAAGCCCACTGGAAGGATTAAAACCAGAATTTTAGAAAGGATAAATTTCAGTGTAAAAACAGACACTTGATTTGAAACAGCCTAGCCCATGGGTATAGGCTACTGTATATTTTGTCTTGGCTTAACAATTCTTTACTAAGCTAAGATTCACTTTCAGATTTTGTAGAAGAGATTATCAAAAACTCTGTGCTTGGTATCATGATACATAAATTCATACACAAGTAGGTCAGAATGGTCCCTCTGAAAGTTCCTACTGCTGTAAATGTTTAAATGTTTTAATAGTATGTGACAGAGTTTGCACTAAAATGTAAAAGTTTTCTTCAAATGAAGAAAAAAACCAGAAAAGAAATATTTTTGGAGGTGAAGTCAGTTGATAAGATATGAATTTATTACAGGGTCCTGAAAAGAAGGCTAAATATCAGCTTTTTCTTTTTTGTTTCAATCTTCTCTTCAGTAGATTTTCTTTTCTTTCCTTCTCGTCATATCTCCCAGTCTCTCATCTTGCCACACTTTGTCATTATTTTTATTGCCTGTTGTCACTCACTTTCTTCTCCTCATTTCCACTTAGTGCCTAATAACCCTGTCATAACCTCGGAATAAAATATAGACTAGGAAAGTGAAAATGTTTCTTTTTCACACTCCATAGTTTGTGCAGGTGCTGGCAGCTCGGCCTCCTGAGGCTCCCCATTCATGCTGGCCTCATGGTGATCAGCATCAAGACGATTCAGCAGAGCTGGACTGTGGCAAAATTCCTATGGGAGGGCTTCCCAAGGAACAAGGTGATAACGCTGTTATGTAGCAGCTTTGCAGCTGGACCTAAGAAATACTTTCATGCTACAGAAGTGAATGGAGCAATATCAAATTGTTTCATAATCAGCCCATATGCACTTAAAGTATTCCTGAACTGCAACCGAGGTATTTATATAAGCTTATGATGTTGCTTGTTGTGGTCAGGCACTCATCTCTGCATATGTAACTTAATTAACTCAACTGTTATCTATTTATATTTAAGTTACTGTATAAAAATGCTGATCATGGAATAGGGCTCCGATCGATCTTAATTTGCAAGTGGTGTAGACAAATAGGAGTGGATTTGTGGAGTGATTGTTTGATGCTATGATCCAAGTGACTTCTCTGCACATATTTTAAAAGGTTTTTGTTTCAGACTAATTCTAGCCCACTCATATAGGCCAAGTCCCCGTGAGTTCAGTTCCATGCGATTTCATTCAGCTTGTGGTACTCAAGGGTCTTTGTGTGATGTGAATCAAGGCGTAAAAGGTGACCAGTGGAGACCATGAGATCCACTTCAAAAGTGTAATCCTCTTCCAAACTGAAACAAAAAAGGAGATGTCACCACTGTGTATTAAGAATAGAAATCACATTCTCATGGCACAAATCATATTTCTGCTATGAGTATATTGCAGGTCTTACTACTGAAACATCAGAAGTTTGCAAGAAAGGGAAGGGAAAATGAAAAAAACCTCAATAAGCCTTTGCCAGTTGGCCAAATAGGCAACATATCACTTGCCAGATCACTTTCAATTTTTTAAAATATAATTGGAGAATGTTGATTTCAAGGAGAAATGGATGTAGAGATATAAATGTGGCATTATTTTTTTTCAAAGGACGGGGTTCTTAAAAAAAATTCAAATGAGAGAACTTGTACAAGAGTATATATATATTTAATCTTTCGCAGAGAATGCCATATAAATTAGATATTTTAGAATGCATTTATTTCCCTAAACTTGCTCTATGCACCATATTTTACACTCTTAACCCAGAGTAAGGGTCATAAGCTACTTTATACTCCAATAGTATCTTACATGCATAACAACAGGGTTAAGTTTTTCATCATTAAGGTAAAGTTTTGAGTCATTGGCAAAGAAATGATACAGTTCTCACATAACAGTTTTGGAATTTTGACCTGTACTTTTTATAAATAAATACTCTTTTAATGAAAGAATACATCTTTCTGAGACATTTAACTGGTCTGCCTTGTATTCTCTGCAAGTCAATAAAACCATAGTTGTTAGAGTGGGAGAAGTTATCAACCACCTATCTGTAAAAATTAATGTACAGTATCAAAGGGTTTATAGAAAATAAAGTAGTTAAATGTGTTTACATTTATTTAATTAATTCTTTTTTCTATGATGGCATATTAAATGAGTAGTAAAAGTTTTGGACTTCATTATTTGAGCTTTTCACAAATACTTTACACTTTCTGATGTTGTATATAGAGATATGTTTAATTAAAGATGACTGAGTTAGTATTTCACAATCAGTATTATGTTCATATTCTTTAGGCTACAATCAAACTATAAAGGGGGTACATTGTAGGGTTAATTTAGGGTTTTTTACCTTCTAAATATTGCAGAACAGGGCACTTTTCTGTCAACACCAAGACTGATTTCTATGCCATGTTGCCTTAAGGAGTGAAGAAAAAAAAAACCTGCAGGCAACTTTTAGTAGGAGATAAGTGAGCAGGAGCTTTAATGAGCCACCAGGCTCTGGGAATACATTCACACAGGATCCCCTTCAGACCTGAGTTACAAGATTTTATAATAGTGTCCATCCAATCCCATTCTGTTACTTCCCCCAGTCCTGCCCCGTTCCACCCCTGGCACACCCTGTCGGGAATTGGGTCTGGGGCCTTGGAACCCTTCCTTCATCGTCGTTGTCTTCTTCACAGCACGTCAGGTCCTTGGAGGCCTTCCAAAGCTTCAGATTTGGAGG
>JAWWMP010000116.1:102244255-102263303 GCA_035047865.1 Dendrocincla tyrannina
CTTCCTTAGTTATGACCCAGTTACCAGGAAAAACCCAAACCAAAACCACTACAGTGCCCTAAGTAACTGGAATTAGTATTTTCACAACTTAGGCTCTCCATCATTAAATAGAATCAAATGCTCTGAACTACTGCATTTATCTGCTCAACTGTGTGTGTTTACTCACTCTCTGACTACGGATGCTCCCAAAAGTACTTTTCTACAATGGCCTTTTCCTTCAAAAGAGTGCAACATGGTTGAAGGACAAGTTTTATTATCACATACTCTCAGACAAATCAATCACACAGAACAGAATAAGAATTCATTCTCATATATAGTTCAAAAAGGTAGGTAGAGTAGTCATCATGAAACTGGGGTGTCTTTTCCAGAAATATTTTAATCTTCACCCTCTGCTTTTGTTAACTGTTGTCAGTTTAAACAAGGTTGTAGTTGTGGTCTCATAATGAAAAGACCCCTTAGAGGGATATTTTACCAGCCCTGAAAATCCTTTTAAAAATATTGAGCTTTTCCTTCCAACAACTTTATGAATGTCTTGTTTGCTTCAAACAGTCGATTAGCAGAATGGATACTCTTGTGACTCCTAGAATGTATTTGTAAAAGTGTGATTAAATGCTTGCAATATGAACACATGCACTTGCATATATCAGTGTTTGCGAGCATGTGTAAGCAACCCCTAAACTCATTTAAGATAATGTCACCAGGCAATTGATAAGTAAATGAAGTGGAAATGCAAATCCAAGTGTCCACATACTGAAGCCTTATGGAGATACTAAGCAAGTGCTAAATGTTTGTAAGGAGACCAGAGACAGTGGACCTAAATATGTGAACTAAATCACAGGCACCAGAAGGTGTTGTGTCCTTGAGATGTACGATGCTTCTCCTGCTAAAAGTGAGACTTGCCAAACCAAGCTTGCTCCAGTGCAGTCATCGTGGAGGAGCTCTTTTCCTTCCTAAAGAGCTCTACACAAAAATGTATCACTCCAGCTGCTGAGAAAGGATGTACTTCCTCCCTCATTTGTTTTGTCTTGTCCTGAAATATATTTTGGCACTCATTAAATGATCAAGACAAATAAATTCAGCTACAGAATCCTCTTTTCTTAATGGTTTTAAAATACCAGGCACATATAGCAGGGATAGAATATCTTGGGAAAATGAGAGTGTCTGCTACATACTCTACAAATGTATCTTCTTCCATTTTATTTGTCTATTTTTCATGTTGATGTGTTTATTTATTTTCCAGCTGTTGGCAACTTTGACACTCTCAGAGTTTGTTTGCCAGGCTTTCTGTGGTAGGACTCAGGAACTACTTCCCCTAAATCAGATTTAATCCATTTCATAGATACTTAGTGGACTTCTTGCTAGCTCTGCTGGAGAGAACCAGAAAAACACATATATCTTGAATTAAACGGAAGAAATTAGCTCTGCAAAATCACCTCACTAAACTGCATATGAAAGTAGAAATCTAGGCGTAGGATTGTCTAGTAAGTAACTTATTTAGGCTTTTCAACATTCATCAGAGAACCCCTGAACACGGTACAGTTAAATGAGTCTGAAGTTAGTCCCTTTGATCGTCTTGCAAATGAACAGTCCAGTTTATGTGCCTGTAATATGCCAGTTCAACAATCGGCAAAAACAAGAAAACATAACGAGTCTTGCCCGCAAGTTGTGTTAGTTCTTTCACCATTGTAGAAATAGGAGATCAAAGTTCCAATTTGCCATTGGGAAAAACTTTTCAAGCCTTGTGTTTTAAATGAAATTAGCATCAAAATGATGTATTGATTTATTAATGGCAGATACTTAGCTAGAAGTAGCTGAGTTATATATTCAAGATCCATATCACTAATACAACAAATAAACTACAATAGTGAATGGTTAAAAGCTTTATAAACAATTGCAAATCTCTGAACACTCTCTAAGAATAATGTCAGGAAGTTCTAATTACCTTCAGCATCTCACACACGTGCACGCACACACAGGGTGTATAAAGAGCATGCACCCACTTTCCTCTTGCCTACTTACACAATCTCTAATAGCAGATTACAATCTCTAACAGCAGATTAGAGCTATGTGAATATACGGTTCTCTGCTATTTGGTTTATACCAGGACTACTTCCATCCAGATGTACCCTTTGCACTGGAACCGGGCAAAGACTCAGTGTCCATGAAGCATGATGCCTAAATGGGGCTTATTAGGTCATGTACAATAGACCAAATAATCCTTAGCTGTGATTTTTTGAGTGACTCTGCTCTACCAAGACAAAGAAACTCAAAATTTCTGGCACTGCATTCCTTCATGTATATAATATTCATCAGACTGGTTTAGGGCATGGATTCCATGGGTATATGAAACCATACCCAAATATAAACACCACACTGCAGAGCTAAACTTCTTATGCAGAGCTTGTTTATCTGAGCTGTGGCAGCCACAGGGGTTCAGAGCTAGGCTGTACCTGTCCCTTATGTGACAGACAGGGCAGTAGGCATCCTCAGCCCTCTATTTGGCACCTTTATGCACTGTCAGATGTAACTTGTTCTTGTGTGCAGAGCCTGATAATATCTTTTATTATTTCTGGAGCAATTTTATTTTTAATTCAACAGAATAACCTTCTTTTTTTTTCTTTGAAATTTCTCAATAATGGCATTATTCGTCATACATAATAAGGTTTAATTGCACTGTGTAAAGCCCCACAGTGCTTACATTAAACTGATTTTAATCTAAATGAGAAGTCAATGTGTTTCAAAACAAATTGCACTTGCAGATTTTAATGCCAGTATTTCTTTTACTTAATATTGTAAATTATGCTTTATTTGAAAGTGTTTCTGTTTACCAAAGTTATGATGCAAAGAAATTAAGTGTTCAAACATGTATGCAGAAGACATTTAAATGACATTTGTAAAGCAGAGTCTCAATTTGGAAAGCTGCATGCCACTTATAACTAAGAATACAGACTGGAAAAATCATGCACAGTACAACTCTGATTACACTCTGAAGTGGGGAAAACAGTATTTGGATTCTTATCTCCAATCAGAATATAAAAGCAGAACCGCAGTAATAATAATTAAAAAAAAGCCCAAATTGTTACTTCCCATTTCCAAAGTTATCCTCATATCCTGTTTCTTATTTCAAGGTTATTTAAAGTCTTTTCTATGTATTCCATTCACAAATCTCTGGCCAGATAGTCTGTCATATAGCAAAACAAGCTGCTCTCTCCATAGGAGATGGAGTGGATATAGCGATGATAAGAGAAAGTCCAATGCAGTGCTCAGAGAAGTTACTTTTTTTTTTTCAGTGAGTGACTTTGTTTCTCTTATAAATATTCCTTTTCCTTATTTTGAGAAAAAAAAAATCTTTCCTAGACTTTTGATGCATCCTAGATAGTAATTAGCAAAAGTTAGTTAGTTAGTTAGTCAGTTAGTTAGTTAGTTAGTTAGAGTTAGCGAAACTCCTGACATTTCGGTGCAGTTTTAGAGTGTGAAGTCTATACACTACCTCACACTGACAAGATGGTTTCAAGCCTGGATTCAAATCTGCATCAATGTATAAGCATAGCCCCTATATGATATTAGAACTGTTCTCTAAGTGGATTGACTAGATGGTCTTATTCCAACCAATAATCAAGGAATGAAAACATACTGGTCATTAGAGAAGGCAACTGCTGATAATGTTAAATCCTGTTATGTGTATTGTTGACTGGAGATGTTTTGCAGCATACAGTGATAACCTTTGGCAGATAAGTGAGGGATAGCATTTTAAATAATCCTCTAAGAGTTTTGAAAAAAGTACTTTGTCACTCACCTATCCCTTCATCACTTTCAAGATGGTACGATTTTTGCAGAAACTTTCTCTTGGATACTCAAGAGGGTGTTGTCTTATCACTGAAGTCTTTCTGAAACCACTGGCAGGCCAGGGATTAACAGAACACTGATTTTAGACTTTTACAAGTGCCTCAAAATCAGAGTAGAATGGTATCAGAGCTGTGGAAAACTTCGCAGTTCCACTTGTCAAGAGATTTCAACTGTTTTGCCCCTGTGGGGTTTTTATTCAGCTCACTCTGTGCACTTTTCCACTCCCAGTTCCGCTTCTGTTGCCTTGTGTTCATGAATTATGTGCTCCAGCCTCCTGAACATCTCTGTTTATCAACATCTTTCTTGTATTCAAGAGACCAAAAGCTGGGACAATGTTCCAGGTGTAGTTTAATGAGTGCTGAGGAGAGATGGGGATGGTTTTTTCCCTTAGTCTCCTGACTGGGCTTATGGTTGTACAGCCGAGGATACAGTTAGCCCATTGGCTGCCAGGGTTTAATGCTCCAGCTTGTGCCCAGAGGATCCCAGAGCTTTTTTGGCAGAGCTGTGGTCCCAGCAGAGGGTGCCCAGCCTGTATCTATTTAAGGTAATGTTTAGCATGCAAATATTTGTGTATATGTGTATGTACTACATATATGTATATGTGATATGCATTTCTATGTAAAGTTATACTGTGATATCTTTTCCTTTGTGGAAAGTTTATTGGTGACAAGAAAAAAACAAAATATTTGTTCTTGGTAAACATATCTCTGCCAGTACTGGCAGACAAGAGATAAAATCAGTGCTGCAGAAATATCCAACTTCACATGAAATTCAGAGTAACAATCACAGCACCACTGAGGATGAGCTATTGCATTCCCAATAGGCTTATCATTAAAGCACCAGTCATGATACACGCAATGTCATAAGAACCATCTTCACAAGTCCTAATATGCAGTTGCCAGGACTGATGGGGAATTAAATTAATTGCCTCTCTAGATAGTGAAGCTAATTGCTACAGGAAGTAATCTAGGTTCTCAAAAAGTGACAAAAGGTTTTTAATATTCATTTGAATTACCAAGAATTGTTACAGTGAAAAACAACATAAATACTGGAATATCAGACCTTGTTCTTTAGATGGAATTCCAGTGCAAAATTGTAGGAGATAAAAAGGAAATAGAAAAGTGAAATAATTTTCATACTATTGGTCTGAATCAATATAACAATTTCCCTTAAGGAAAAAGCTGTTATTTGTTGTCTTGTTTCGGTGAGATTGAAGAATCATAGGTCACTGATGAAGTGTTCCAACATTTAGAAGATAATGTAGGCAGGTAAACAGTTAGGGATAAACAATAGCAATTATTCAGAGAGAAATGGTGAGTAAGGATGCCATATATAATTTTATCAGATACCTCAAAGATGCAAAAAAAAAAGTGTAAAAAAGAAGTCACTCCCAAAGCACAGAGGGAGAGTAAAGTAAGGAATAACATCTATAAAGGAACCTCATCACACACAGCAGGTAAATGACTTTCTTATTAGACAAACAGCAATATTAATACAAGAGAAGGGACTGCAGACACTCATTCATACTGAGCCTCAAGCCATCAGAAGTTGGTGGCAGCAGTGATTATATCAATGAAACCTATTATAATGTTCCTTTCAGTGCCCTCTGCTGACTATTCGACTTTAATGATTATAAACTGCAGGACACTATTTGTGAAATAACTATTACCATTGAACTTTATCTCTAAGTAAATATGTATTTAATGAAAAACTCCTCTGGGGCAGGAGTGTAAAAATGTGGCTGCTCTTGCCTGTCTTGTAAATATATTTCTCTTTGGTGGATGGTATTGTGAGAATCCATACACTTTTTTTTTTTTTTTTTTTTTGCATATGATACTGTTATCAATTGTAGAGTCATCACATAAATGTCATCATAATTATCATGTCATTAAGGGAACAGTGATATATCTGAAATAAAATCACAAATAGAAACTAACTGGACTTTAGTTATGTAAAGGCCTCAGGCAAGGCTGAAATAAGATTATTTTGTTTGAGTGGCTAGGATGATATTATGGATTGGTTTGGACCTTGGCAAACAGAAGTTAGAGCTGGAATATTTCCAAGTATTAGACAGCTCAGCTGCAGATTAGCATGCCAAAATGTTTGAATGAAAACAATCCACTTGCTGTTCTGTATGTGAATATAGAACGTGATCAGACCTTACAAAAAAAATTGACTTGAGGGAGGGCACTAACAAACTTTAGCAACCAGGACTTACTCAAAAATGTCTACCACTTCATGGATTGTAAGAATATTTTGGTGATCTGGAGATCAAAACCTTGAGCCATCTAGGTTTCTTCCACTACTGCTAGAGCAGGTGGCTCAACAAATCCAGCTACCTTATATATTTGTGTCCTAATTGAGAAGTCCTTCTTTTCCCAGGAGCATTGCTCTCACATAGGAGGCCACTTCTGGAAGGAATAAAGAAAGAGTTAGCCGATACCAGTCTTCTTCTCTCCCTCTTCCCTGGACCAGCCCCCTGGTGAAGGCATTTTCATGAGGCTTTATCTGAAGTCCAAGTGTCACAGCTGCATGTACCTCCAGACTGAAGGAAAATTTAATATCATTGCTTGTGGATTCATTCCCTGGAGCTTCATGTTGCTCTAATTTTCAGCTACCTAAATTTCTGGTGGGACAGATAAAAGGAACAATGCGGGTGGCAAATACAAGCTAGACCCTCCTGCTGTGAAAGCTAAGAAAGGTCAGTTGGAATGTGTGAATACATCTAACAGCAGTGAAAAGCAATAAACTCCACAAAACAGGATCTCCCATTCAATTTATATTTTATGTTCTTCAGCAATGAGCTGCATAGCCTTCCTGGAAAGTTGCCAAAATTTGAATTACAGTATCTGTACTGATTTACGGGATGTATCTAGGAGTGTCAGTGTGGAAATGTTCTGTAATGGGAAGTCTAAAAATTGTATTGTTTTGGAATGTAAAGTATCATTGCTGCCTCTCTGAGTTTGAGAACTCTGTGCATCACAGATTTGTCATTAAAAGCCATCATTAAATATAATTTTAAGGACATGTTTCCAAATTCTGCAGTGTTTATTCACTTTGCCTGTCTCTGGACAGAGTGAACAGAGAAGCAGGTAAACCCGTTTTTTCTAACTTTGCCTCAATGATAAGGTTTGCATGAGATAAATGATACTTGTCATATCCCAAAGAATAGTTTTTGCTGACAAAATTAATTCAAAACATCTAAAAGGAGAAAGAAATTGATCAGCAACCAACAGACTTCATATAATTTATCCTTTAGCATGCTTTAGCCATTTCTAGTGCAGTGTTAGTCAGGGAACTGCCAGAAGCTGAAACAGTTGAAGTGTCTTCAATTTTTCTCAGCTGGATAAGCCTGAATTTACTGGATATTGTAAAGTGGAGAGAGCACACATTTTCCTTTCAGCCTCCTTTTTCTACTCATTCATCCTGTTTGCTCAAGAGGTCATAGAGCACAGTAAAATTTGGGAGGGTTGCATCACTGTGGCACTCAATTTCATTATGTGGAGCAAGGCCCAGACCAGCCTTGTCTCACAAAAGCATGAGGATGGAGTGCTTCACTCACAGAGCTTTTGAAGCCTTTCTTAAGTGCATAGCAATGGGAGATAGTGGCTCTGAAAATTGTCATTCAACAATTTTTTTTTTTAGGTTTTTTTTTTAAGTTTCTCACTTTTTTTTCTGCCTACAGCAGGAAAAATCACAACTTTATGGTAATTTTGATATGGAAATTTTCAGGGTAGTTATGATCGTGAAACTCCTGCAGAGTTCAAAAATAAAGATATTAGGAGTTTCTTCACAGACTTGATTCCCATCATATTGCCATGCATTGATGCACACAGTATCTCTGTAAGGTCATGAAACATTACTGATTATCATTCCCATTCTATTTTTCAGAAACTGAGAGGGAAATTAGTTTATCTGAGGTTGCAGAGGCAGAACACAGTCTTGTCCCCGTGTCTTTTTTATTTGAACTTGTCCTTTACTACAAGTTAATGAAATCTTTTTTTTTTTGTGTGTCAGGCATTCACAAGGTTTATAAAGGACAAAAAGTCCCTTATAGATGTGGGATGTAGGTGACACTCTGGGCCACTGCTGAGCGGGAAAGCTACAGAAAGTTGCTCTTTCTTGTGGGCTCGTGCTCGTGCTTTGTTCTGGAGCGAGTGAACCCCTGTGGGGAAAGGTGCAGCCTGACTTCAGTTTTCCTTACCTCTATATAAGCTCCTCCTGTGTTTACTTCCAGTGATGTGGAGGGCTGAGAACTGTTCCTGATCTTATTTTTTCTTCCTGTTGTAGTGATAAGCTGTAAGATTTGTGGTGAGAATTTGTAGTTGACTGAAGTATCAGTAACACTCAAAAGCCTTTTCCTCCGAACTTTTTCTCCTCCATTATGTCTACTCACTCCAAAAAAAGTTAAAAATGGATATACTTTTTCATAGCAGTGGATCTTGAAGTAAGTTTAAAAAAAAGAATAATATGAACATACTTATGTTTAAAAAAGTGCTGCCTTTCCCAGAATGTAGGCACTTTTATTTAATACACTTGCTCTTTATTGTCTTTCCATTGTAGCTTGTTCAGGCTTAAATGTAGGGGAAAAAACCCAAACACCAAAAATCACGTGTTTCAGATATTCAGTGTAGCTGTCAGTACCAATTCCTACAGTCCATTGAGAGCCTTCTTGAGCTGAAAGAAGATCATGTTTTTTTTGTTTCAGTACATATTTATATGAAGTCTTAAGGCAAGGAATTTAATTTCAATTCTATTTGTGGTGGTGATGACTAAAGGCAAGTAGGAAGACAGACTACCTTAATGTGCAGCAGAAAAAAATGATGGTATAAAGGTAACAAATTGATTATATTTCTCAGATACAAGACAGACCAATGTCCTGCTCCACCATGCTGTTATCTTGTGTCCTAAAATTCCATATACTGTATAACACTCTATGTTTGATGGCGGAAAAGTCTCCATATTGTATCCGGAAGGAATTGTAGGCACAAACTACTCTTTGAGTCAAAGCATTTCCCCTAATTTATTTATTTATTTATTTTAATAGAGGATGTAACATTATAGTATCTTCAGGTTTTCATTATAATTGAAAATGGGCACAGAGGTTCTTGAGGAATATCTGGTGAGCTTTATACTGGGAATAAAAAACAAATACAGATTGTTCCCAGAAATGTCTCAGAAAAGCAAAGAAGTAAATGAAAGCAAAATTAAAGATGTCAAAGCTACTGTGGATGTGTCAGTATTGTATTTGCTAACTACACTGTTTGTGGGATATTCTGCTAAGATATTAGTATTTTATTGAAGACACATCAACTGCTTCTTTCTCCCTGAAAATATTTCCTCCCCTTAGAGACTTGTGTCTTTATGATGCAAATCTTTTAGTTTGGTTAAATGATGAGCCTCAATCAAATACTCGGAAAAGAAGAGGTAGTCAGTTGTGGTTCTGTTCCAGACAGCAACACCACCTTCCCAGCTCCTGGAAGCACTAAGCAGTGAGCTGACCATCTGCCAGATGCAGTCTTCACTCTTTCAATCTCATTTTCAGTCTAGGGAGATGGGGAGTTGCACTTACATTGCAGTGTTTTGATCCAGCTCTGTGTTTTACTTTTCCACATGTTTGTTCTCTTATGTGTCTAGGCCAGTGAAAAAAACATTTGAAAAGTGTGTGTTGCAGCTGGAGTGAAAAGTGAGAAGGTTTGAGTCCTGTGGAAGTCATATGAACACTGTCGTTGGTGCAGATCTCAAAGACACTTAAGGTCCTTAACAAGTAATTCAGTTCAGAGAAGATGACCCAAGAACTTGCAGTTTTCTCTATGGATGCTTTTTAAGAAAACTTGTATGATACAATTAAAATACTTTTGTTTCATAATCTTAAACTACTGCACCTTACTTTGCACAAAGACAAAACTCAAGAACTCCAACAGAAAGGCAATTGGGAGAGAGAATTACCAGATAAAGGATAGACAAGACCAAAGCTAGATATACTAAAATATAAGGATATGAGGTCTTCCAAATATTAAAAACAGAAAAAAAAAATAAGATAAACTTCCTAAGTCTTGCTGGGGAAAAATAATTATCTGCAGTCGCTCTAAGAAGACAAATTAATTGCCTTCGAAATGTGCTTTCTTATGTTCCAGATATGAATCATTATTTTTTTATTGATTTTTCTTAGTGACATAGTTCTCTTGTATGATTTATATTAATCAGATGCTAAATTTAAATTTCATCCAGGGAATTTAAATTTTGCTTTTTCTTGTGTATTTCATTCCTCTATCAATAGCTTGAAAGTGTTAGATTTTGGAGTTAAATTCAGTTTAATGAGTAAGCCTACTTCTTTACCCTGCCTTACTTCTCTAAATCTCCACCAGGGACTATTGTGATGTCCATTTCTATTTCTAATATGAAGGATAGTAGGCGAAATTGTCTTTTTAAAACTTTGTCCACACAGCCTCTAGATAGTAAATTTAATTATTTTTCTTATTTTTCTTTAAAAGAAAATAATGGTTTTCATAGTTCTACCTATGGTTGGTAATAGTCACAGAGACTTGTTTCCTCTATTTACTGATATAGGCAGTTTTTATTCAAGCTGTGATGCCTCAACTCTGAACTTTTCATCCTCATTGCTGCAGTGTGAGCTCTGCAGAATGACAGGCATTGAGGAAAAATACTGAGAATTTCAGTGTGATGACTCCCTAAGAGCATTCTCAGAAACTTACCACTTTCTTAGTCCTGGAAATGCTGGCCAAGATGTCTAATGATAACAAGCATAGCAGATTGCTTCAGCATATAGGCAGATATTCAAAATGAAAGGGATTGCTAAGACTACCTAACAGTTTTGCAGAACCAGCTATAGAATCTGACCTAAATTTCAACTAATAATCTTGGTTGTATTTCCAAGCAGATTTTGAGCAAAAATTTCAGAGATGAGACTGTACATATATAATTTATAAAAAAATAACCTACACTCTCTGTCAAGAGACATGGTCTCTGTGTGCTTTCAGCACAAAACCTAATGAAATTCTGAACAAACAAGCAGGTTTTAGTTGTTAACAATAGGTCTTAATTTCTTTTTTTTTTTTTTCCAATCAAGTCATAACTTAAGTCTGTTTTCAGAAAGGTGTCCAGACACTCTGCCACTTGATTCATCAATTTGAATGAAAATCAATCCACATGAAATTCTAATTTTAACTTAGATTGTTATTATTATAGGATATTACAAACCATTCTCTGTGACTTTAGTAGTTATTGTAATGCTATACCTGTTGCCTTATTCATAATGTGTAATTTGTGCAGGGTTATTAAAATCACAATACAGTACCCTTTCTTAATCATACTAGAAATTATACATTTGATCAAAACATTCTTGACTCATAAGACTTATTTTCCTCTCTATATAAGGTTATACAGGAATAAAACTGTTTTTCTGGCATTGAAAGTACAAAAGGTTCATTCACTTGGCCATACCAAGATACCTAAGGACTGAGGACTTTTAAGATGTCTGAAATTATTCTGTCTGTCTAGGCAGGGCACCAATATATTTCTTATGTCTTATCTGCCACCTCTGTGCATACATCTTAGATAAGCTAGGCACAAGAAGTCAAATTGCACTAGAAAGTTGTCTGTAGAAAACTGCATTAAGACTGGGGCACTCCTTAACATGTGATTTGTCATATCCAGCTTTACCCTGCTAATTATGCTCAAAGTGTGAGCTAAGAGCCTACTGTAGTTAGTGAGGTGAGAACTACACCTTTGCAAGGTAATTCAGTCCAACCCAATATGGGGCTCAAACTCCTTTGCCTGACTGTAAGTATTCAATGATCCTTGTGATATCCTGTAGTAATTTACCAGGCCTCCAGTTGCCACAAGTGCCTGGTTCTGTTTTAAGTCCTCTGTCATAACTGTCATGTCCATGTGGGTTCCTTGAATAGTTTAGGGCATAAACACTTGTGTATAAACAATGGAGTCTCATTCCTGGTGGATGATTGCTGACCTGTGTTCTAGGGTGAACTGCATATCTTAATCCATTTGTAAAGCATGGATTAGTCATATAATGTTAGCTGAGAGGCCATAGAGAATAGATATCTGTGTGAAGCTGACAAGTATGACACAAGAACTTCAGGGTATCTATATCCTTCTATATCAACATGCAGAAGCCAGTTGAGGTACTGTGGGTCTTCCCAGGCAATTAGAAATACTGAAAAAATTGAATCAATTTTGTAGCTATAGTGGTAATTGACACCCTTTTGTGCTTGCTTACATCCATCCAAAGATCTAAATGTATCAAACTGAATCCTTCCCCTAGAGTTTATTTGTCTTTCTCCTCAAATGCTTGAGATTAAATCATTCTTCATTTCCCATTCAACTCTTGGCTTTGAAATTGATCTTTTCTTTGAATTCTAAAGTAAAATGTATGAAAGACCCCTCAGCAATATACCTGAATAAAACTGGATCATTGGTAGTGAGCATTTTACTGAAATGAAAAAGCAAAAAACTATCACTGTGCAAGGCTGCAACATAAACTAACCTTTATTACAATTCCAGAAAGATAAATTCGAATAGCTGAGGTTAAGCTACTGGCCAACATTGTACATAGAGGTGCATTCTTTTTTATGTTGTAAGACTCTACAAATCAAAAGTAAATTAAACATCTGCATGAGGAAAAATTGCAGTTCTTCCCTCGAACTTCTTAGTTTTCAGAAAACAAAGAAGATTTTGTGAGCTACAGTGATAGAAAGATAATACAAGCCTTTCTGTAAACTTTGTGCAACAAAAAAAAACCAACGAAGTGTTATAAATTGTGTAGTGCACCTGTTTCAGACAAGTAAGGAATATATTCTCTATTCAGATCAAATTAGGTGATGATGGCTACTAAGATTAATAAAATAGTTTCAAGTTGGGAAAAATATAGTAGGAAAAGAGTACATTAAGGCAAATTACTAACAGGAGAAGAAAGAGCTGAAAAGATTCCTTCATTAGAGAATAGTCATTACTTATGTGGTAGTGCATAGCTCTTGCAATAGCAGACAAAATATTTTTCTATGTCTGTGAGCAAGACATAATGAATTAGTGATGAAGTTTAAGCAATCTCCTCCCCTTCCTTAGGAAGAATGGCTGACTACATTTTGGAGTTGGATAATTTGAACAATTTTGCTGCAGGGTGTCCCCAACACTATGCATATTCAAGGAGAATTTATCAAAAATATCATTGACATTTCTCATGGTCAGTGTAGTTTCCTTACTGCACTGATTCCACAGTATTCCTGACTCACCTTTATGGTTGTCAATTGAAGGTTAAGTTCCACTTTTATTACAGTCAGTGTTGTGTTGCACTTTGGGCTTGCAAAAAGAAGGTGGAAGTCATCTATATATTTAGATAGATCAAAATTTCAAATGTTTATAATTTTTGCAATGTCTTCTTCCCCATTTATTCACACTCTGCATAATCCTTGAAACAATGAAATGCACATATTATTTTTTTATTCCCCCCAAAATACAGATAATGGAATGTGCAAGCATTTTAATTAGCAAATTACATACTCCTGCTAATGCAACAGATCTAATGCTGCTAATGCAGCAGATCCAGGCACATTCAAAGGGTGTATACTGGACGGATTTACTGTTAGCTCCCACTCTAGAGTAGCCACCGTCTGTAAAAATTGAATTAATTCCCTCTCAATGCCTGGTGACATGGAAGAAGTGAAACTCTTATTTGACATTTTGCCATGCCATGGGCAAATATGTTTTTAAGAAGTTACAAGTAGGGTAGGATGAATGTCCTTCAAATTATAGTTATACGATGCAGTCTGGATACCCTGTTGTTGGAAAGAGAGAAAGCTTGCTCAGGAAGAGTCCAGAACATCCATGTAAAAATTAACTAAAAAATTATCCAGGAGTTATGAAATATGTAAATATGCATATTAGAATAGCTGAATTAGTTGATTTTTTTTCCCCCGGATGCATATATTCATCTCTCTCCTTATTCCTTTCCTACACAATGTTTTACATTTTTATAGATTTCTGCTCCCACTGTTTATAGATTATGGTATTAAACATTGCTTTATTATTCTAAAGTCATCCATTCCCTTTTATTGGAACATTGGATTGTATCATGAGGTTCATAGGACAGAATAAAGAATATTCATTATCCCTGCCCTTCCTTAGTGTTTTATATTTTAGCATGGAAAATATTTTTGCAGAAAATTCAGCCCTGACACTACTTCTCTCAGTAATATGATTATTTTCTCAAATTGTTTATGCTTTATGTCACTAAAAAGATTAATTTATGTGAACTTCTGAGCTATATTAAAATATATACATTTAATATTGTACGCGATGTTATTGCATTCTCATCTCATGCAACACTACAGCTTCTGATGATAGGAAGGGAGTATTATTCTGCTTTTTGTTTAGATTATCTTCACACTACAGTTAAATTTATTGTGTTTACACTTCACTACAGGATGACAAGTATCATCAAAAGGCTATTATTGGTATACAATGCAAAAAAGAAACCTTATTATAGATTTCATTACTTTAATAGGAAAGGGAAGCATATAAACTGATTTGCTCATCTAGATGGAATTTGAGACAAAGATACCATGTACAGTTCAATTTGATAGAGGACACCTTAAAGAAATTGTTTTGGGAACCATTCCTTGTCTCCTGAAATGAACTGCATGTTCCTCAGATAATTACTACACTGGTCTGTACCACCTAATAAAATGATAGAGTGTAAGCTTAAGCGTGTGCTTGGATGTGATACTCAATAGATCCTTATTCCATCTATTTAGGAATTCAGAAGAGTTTAATAGACATTTGTTTCTTATTGGAAACCAGATTTTTCTGTACCATAGAATAAAAAATATGGCTCTAGAGGAGATGCTACTTACATGCTGCTCTATGATTCCCATGGTCTGATAAATAAGAATGGCCTGATAGATTCCAGCATTCTCTAGGGCACTTTCTAGAAAGCAAAATCTGCTTTTACAACAAAGATTTGGTTTTTAAAATAATGGTTTCTCATTTCCCATTCTGCTTCAGATTCTGAAGTGAATTGTCCATACTGATAAATTGTTTTTACTTTTAAGGTTGAGGGGTTGAGGCTTTTTTTTGGCTGAGGACAACTATTACTTTCACTGGCAGACCCTAGAACACCATAAGGGTTAGTTTGGGCCAGAAATAATTGCTGGTAGTTAGCTTGGATGATGCCATAATATTTCTAAAAGCAGGAGAGTTTAGTTGTGTGGGTGCAAGCTCTGCAGAGCTGAATCACTTCAGGAGAAGAGTCCCTGGCCAAGTGTTTTTGCCATTTTCCGTTAGATGGATGCTATATAGCTGACACCTCTGTAATCATATTTTCCTAGATACTTGAGTAATTTAAGCATTCTTTGATACATATGTAAAAAAACCCCAAGACAGTGAAAAAAATAAATCTCTATATGTGACAGGGCTGGCTTACATCTCATCCCATTACATGATTTTCCCTGCAATCTGTTCAAGGACATGTGTTGTGTTTGGCAAATAAAGCTGTTGAATGCTTTTCATCTCTCATGGAAACCTGAATTTTGCATTGTTTTGCAACATGGATTCACTGGAGCACTACACAGTCTCATAACTTCTCTCTGACAGAAAAGAGAAATTTGAAAAGGAATAAACTCATTCTTAATGGAATGAAGACATTTATATGGCTAAGGCAGACTTAGCTGAAGCACAGAGTTTTTATGTCAGAAATTTTGATTCTGCATGCCTTTATTTTTATGGTTGGTTTTTGTTTGCTTATTTGTTTTTGGGCTTTTTTTGTTTTTTTGTTGTTTTCATGGTTTTTTTTTTTACTAGAAGCAATTAACTTTCCATGCTCATCTTTTCCAAGAGGTCAAGAAGACTCATTTCTAAACATTGAAAGACCAGAAAAAGTTCAGAAACCAGATGATGAACTTACCATTGATCTGTGGAACTTTTGTAATATATTCACCCCTTTCCAAAACACTGAGACTTCATGTCCCCTTCCTGAAGAGTTTACATGTTTATAAACACCACAGGCTATATGTTTCTCTGTTGCTTTTTATAAATGTTCCCTGTACTGTTAGTTGTTCTCCATAATATTCAAGGATATACTTGGTATCAAGTCTTTTTTGCAAAAACACTCTAGGCATATAGAAGACCATAAGAAATAAGTGATTATTTTAGTTTTAAATTTTAATTTTATACCTGTTCTTTGATCTGGTATGTTGTTAACTATGTTTCTTCAAAGAAAAAAATATTACATGTGAAGCATATGCAAAAAGCAGCAGTCATTTGCAGTTTCTAGTATGCCAGTATTCAGATTGGTTGACAAATCTCTGACCTTGCAAGTGATAGACAAGATCTTTGTATTACACCAAACTTTAGCCAGTCTTACAACATATCTATGTATTGAGAAGAATAAAATACGAGTGAAACTCTGTTTTTATTCTTTCACAATTGCCTTTAGTATTCTGTTTTTCAAAAACTTATTTATATTAAAAAAGTACATTTTCTATATCTCATTTAGTGAATTAAATGTGAATAGACCATTCTCTGTCACTAAAGTTAACTGACATTATCTGTTGTTACATTCTTCTACCACTAAAACAGGCTGAGCTGTATGTAAACCAAGTAATGGGAATGGTCCTGTGCTGTTCTTTTCCTTTTGAATTCTGCCTGGCAATGTTTGGGAGATTACAAGGTGTCTTAGACAGTAATATGTTACAAGAGTTAATGACATAACAGGGATTTTCCAGTGCCTGTGTACATTCCCAGGCACTGTTGAAGTAGTAGTATAGACGCAATCACCGATGCTAAGTGACATGTTCTGGCTCCTAAGGCAAATAGAAAGGTCAGGAGTTCATATAAACAAATTTATTTTCATAATGTTCTTTTATGTCTGGATTGCTACCTCTTAATTGTAGTATTAAGAATATAATATATTATGTTATACAAGAAAGCAATTGTAACTGTAATCCTTAAGAAGCACAAGAAGGAAGATCCAGGGTTGGTCAGCCTCACCTCAGTCCTTGGAAGGTGGAGTGCTGCCAGCAGTTTGAGGGAGGTGATACTTCCTCTCTGCTCAGCACTGGTGAGTTCTGGGTCCAGTTTTTGGCTCCCAAGTATGAGAGAGACATGGAATTAGTGGAGTGATTCCAGTGCAGGGCCACAGAGATCGTGAAGGTATGAGACCATCTCTCCTATAAGGAAAGGCTGAGAGACCTATGGTAGTTTTATCTGGATAAGAGAAGGCCAAAGAGTAGGAGGCCAGTAGGAGAAAAGATGCAGAATCCAGTCTCTTCTCAGTGGTACTCACTGACAGGACAAGACACAACAGACACAAATCAAACAAACATGACATTTTATCCAATCACAATTAAGTTTTTATTTCTGTGGGAGTGTCTGAGTGCTGGAAAGTGTCCAGAGGGGTTGTAGAGTCTCTGCTCTTGTAGATATTCAAAACCCACTGGGCAGTCCTGGGTGACCTGCCCTAGGTGATCCTGTTGAAGTAAGGAGATTGACTAGAAGGTCACCTCAAGTCCACTTCAACCTCAAAAATTCTGTGAAAATCTGGATGGGCAAATATACAGAAATCACTAAATGTATTTAAAGGAATAATTCTGTATTTATTTAAACAATCAGACAACAAACCAACCCAATTAGATTTCATATAACTTTCAGTGAAGGCAGAGTTTAATAAAATAAAGCTGAATAGAAGGAATGACCCAGCAGACTTTGAATGAGCAGACAAACAAACAGAAAGGGTAAACTTTTAATGTCTAATCATTAGAAACAATTTGCTCCCACAGTCCTTGAAAACATGAATGCAATAGCATTATATGAGACATTAACATCCTGACTTCCACAGGACTGTTTGTAGAATAAGGCATTAGCTTTGTCATTTGACATTCTGTCAATAAATAATAACACAAATAAACAATTAAATTCACCCTAGCAGTAATACAGGGAGGCAGAACTAGAGCTGTGATCTGTCATGTCCCTGCTGAATGTTTTACTCACTAAGCTATAGAAATTGCTCTTGTTTGTCCCATGTCTCTGACCCTCTGACTCTTAAAGTCTTCATTCTGAAATAAATCAGTTGTAGCTGGAGAAATGAGACACAGCAGGCATCACTTTTCTTTGCCCCTTCTGTTCCTCATGCTGTAGTTTACAGGTTAGAGTATTCTTTTGACAAATGAGAGGTAAAGCAGATCTTCTGTTTTCTGAGTGTCTTAAACGTTGAGCTTTAATGCATTGTTGCTGTTTAGGAAAGAACAAATCCAACTCACATGTCTTCCCTCTAAGGAAAGGACTGTTCCAGAGAAAGGAAAACTAGAACTGCTTAAGGATGTACTCTGTACTTTTCCTCATGAAAAATGCCTGATTGCCTCTGTGAATATTTTCCCAGCATTTGGATTTTAACTCTGTAGAAAATCCTTTCACTGAATAAAAATCACACTGTATATTAAAGAGGAGAGGAAAACGTGCGGAGTTGCTTAATTATAGCAATTTAGCTTTTTGTTCCAGTGTGTAAAAGGAATTTTTTGAATGAAAAGCCATGTGGGATGAGGAGCTAGAAGTAAAGAGAAACAAAATCTTTCACCTGCCCACAACCTTAATATGATGTAGACAAGGGAAGAGAAATTCAGATAAATGACCGTAAGGTCTGAGTACAAAAGGATATTTGCTCTTTCCTTCAAGCTTAAGACACATATATAGTAAACTACAACTTTGTTGTGAAAATATCTTGCCTAACAAAAATAAAGGTGTCTGGCTTAGATGACAGAGGAAGATTCTAGCAGAGTGTCAGGACTGGAACATCAGGTTTTGTTTGATTCGATTTTCCCTAGTCCTTGAAGTGAAATAAAGATCAGTGCAGAAGAGAGAGACCAGTATTTACTTGTGTCTGCTGCTGTCTCTGGTTAGTGTCAGGGGCCACTTCTAAGACTGAAAAAATACATCTGGTTAATTATTTTTTTATAAAATAATGAACTTGCCACTTAATTTTTTTTCAATATTACTTGTCTATTTTTGTGGATATTTAAAATGTAAAAGGTAAACTCAGGACAACATCTGTCTCCTCTATCTGCCCTGAAAACAGACAATGAGTTTTGTTTATTTGAAACCACTGGAAGCTATTACTACTGGAAAATGCTGTCCTGATGTATGTCTGTTTGTCAGAACATTGTGTAGACAAATA
>JAWWMP010000116.1:102264910-102310716 GCA_035047865.1 Dendrocincla tyrannina
AGGAAGGAAGGAAGGAAGGAAGGAAGGAAGGAAGGAAGGAAGGAAGGAAGGAAGGAAGGAAGGAAGGAAGGAAGGAGGTCCTGTCATTTGGGATGCAGGTCCTCATTGCAGTACTCCCCAAGCAGTAAATAAACCAGCCATTCCTCAGCAGAAATAACAGATGTGCCTAAAGTCTAGAATGGAAAATAAATAAATAAATAACATTATGCACTACTTTAGTTGAAAGGTTGCTCAGGAAGTCATTTATTTACTCCTTTGCTCAAAAAAAGTGTAATTAGATCAGTATGCTCAGCCTTGGGCAATCTTGGTCACCTTCAAAGAATGTAACCAGATAGTTACTGCAGAAATGAATCAAAATCCCATCTAATGAAGGATAATCTGTCTGAAATACATCCTTACCAGGGATTAGGGAACAACTGTGATAAACTGAGTATATAAGGTTTGTGAGGATCTCTGCTTAGTGACTAGTCAACATAAACAAACAAACAACCAAAAACCAAAAAACCAAAACCAAACCCAAAACCAAACAACAACTCCCCCTCCCAAAAAAACCCCAATGACAACCAAAAAAACCCACCAACCAGCCAACCAAAACCCCAGGACAAACAGTCAGAGAATGAATAAATCAAACCCTAATGACTGGAGAGAACAGATAATAAGAATGACATTCAGCCTGAACTTTGTAACTGACAAGGCAGGGAAGCAAAATGTTCATGGGTTTTATGGGAAGGCATCCACTTATTATGCAATATTTGAAAGGGTGTGTAGAGTTGTGCAAAACTTATTATGGGATTTTTAGTGGAAGGGCCAAAGACAAGGAAAAGGAGATCCAAGCTTGAATGACTAGAGAGAATAGCTATAGAAGGGTCAGCTGAGTGCAAGCCAGCAGCAGCTGGTCAGACTGCTTGTCCTGCACACCATTACTTTACTCTCTGTCCTCTCTTCTTCTCAAATCCTATTCCAAACTCTTATCTGTGCAATACTACTGTCTAAACTGTATGTGAGTGTGTGTGAGAGATTCAGTAGAAAACATCAGGCTGAAGTAACTGAGAAGTAGGTTAAACCAGCATATGGAAAGATCAATTTTCAAGTACTCAAACTTTACTTAAATTGTCAAATACAAAGTAGTCAATGAGATGAACAGAAATAGCTCTTTCAGAGAGAAAGATGGGGGGGGGGGGGGCGGGGGTAGAAAGGGAGAGAGCTGACGCTCCAGTGGCTGGAAAGACTGTAAAGTTTATTTTATGTGTCTTGCAGGTGACACACCAATTCGTCCATCCCAGTGTGACCTTTATTTCTCCCCTATAGTATTCTGCAGTGGCAGTGTAGAGTCTGAAGCACAACAGCTCTCAGCCTTTTCCCCTTACTGCTCCCTAGCTAGGTTTTCCCATTTCATATTGCCTAACTACCATATATTCTTGTCAGTGATTAATTTCATCATATGTTTTCCAGGCCATTATTTCTGTTTGTCAAGATAATTTTAAATTCTAACGCTGTCTTGCTCTTAAATTCCAATAACTATACTCACTCTTCCATCATGTTGCTCATTAGTAACAATATTCAATTATATTCAGTTCAGACAAGATCTCATCAAAACCGTGAGCTCTATTGGATGCCTCCAACTGTAACAATAAATACTATTAGAGTTTAATGAAGCAGGAGACTGGTAGGTCCAGATATCTCAACAAACACTGCAGTAGCAGAAGAAGAGGCAAAACTTATTGATGCTAAAACATGAGCTATAGAGTTTTGTAGATTATCAATTGTTCTAGCTTCTCAAGTTGCTATATTTGTGCTCTATACCTATTTTTACTTCTGCACTACAATTTTTCACATCTGTGTATTGCTCTTGAATGTGGAAAAGAAGTATGCAACTTTTTAATATCAGCCAGTGTAATTAAGCATTCCAGGTTTCAGAATGGGAGATTGGGACTGTAACACTATAATGATTTTTCTAAGGAAGGCTAGAAATATAACCTAGTCAATTTTCCCCATCAGTCGCTACTGGGCAGAAAATTTGCAGGATAAACATATTCAGTGTAGAATGGGTATATGTTCAAAACATCTGCTTGACTTTATTAGATTGTCAGTTTTCAGGATGAATAAATATATGGAGAAGATCTTAAATATAAAAGTGCAACACCTTTTTTTAAAATAGTTGAGGAAATTAGATGTTGAATGAGAACTGTTGTATTCTGGCAAGTTTTAAAATTCTGATGTCTGATCTTGGATTTTCCAAAGGGTTGATGACTTCTTTTAGAAAAGTCATCTCTTTCATAGGTGCAGGACACTAGAGGACCAGTCCTGGGCAGATTAAAAAAGCCCAGCCCAGGAGGATGCCTTGCCCAAGGTGACCTGACAGGTTATTTGGCAGGCAAGAGTGAATACTGCTGTTTAGCTCTTACTAAGCACCAGTGAATTTTTTTATCGATTCTCTGTCATACAGTTTACTTCCTATAAGGTTCACTTTGACATCTTACAAACTAGGCATCATGATGCTTCATTGCTGTACCCATCAAATCCATCCCGCTCTGAGAAGAATTTTTTTGAACTATGATTGTAACTACTATATTACTTCTTATTAGCAGAAGTAAATTAAATCTCTATATTACCTGTGTACTCTAAAGATCTGTTGAAATTATAGGATAGATCAAGGTCTAGGAACATTCTAGGGGATTGTAGACATTGGACTTCTTGATTGCAAGGATAGCAGCCGTACAAGGTTCATATTATCTCACTATTTGGTAGTCCTTCTTCATTGAGGTTTTCAATGGTTTCCTCTTTTTCTTTTTCAATGGAAAGAAAAGGGACTGAATATGTGTGCAATTGATGATTTTCCATTTTGGACTGATTTTAGAGTAAGTATTACTTTTTTTCTCAGAAATAAAGCTAAGAAAACTGCAAGATTATTCTAGTGCCTGAAAGTCAAATCCAAAGAGTAGAGCAACCTAAATTAATGTTTTTCCAAACTATGAAAGGTTTCCTGCAGAAGTATGAAAAATAGATTCACAAAGTCATAGTATTGTTTAAGTTAGAAAAGACCTCTACAATCAAAGAGTCCAAAAATTTAACCCAGCACTGCCAAGTCTACCACTAAACCACATCTCCAAATACCGCATCTTACATGTCTTTTAAATAGCTCCAGAGGTGGTGACTTAACCACTCACCTGGGCAGACTGTTCCAATGATTGACCACCTTTTTAGTAAAGAAATTTTTCCTAATATCCCATCTAAACCTCCCTTGGCATGACTTGAGGCCCTTTACTCTTGTTCTATCACTTTTTACTTGGGAGAAGAGACTCAACCCCACCATGCTACATCTTCTCTTCAGGCAGTTGAAGAGAGTAAAAAGGTCCCCTCTGAGCTGTCTCTTCTCCAGACTAAATACCTCCAGTTCCCTCAGCCACTCCTCTTAAGACTTGTGTTCCAGACTTTTTACCAGCTCCATTGCCCTTTTCTGGCCATGGTCCAGCACCTCAATATTTTCCTTGTAGTGAGGAGCCCAGAACTGGACACAGTACCTCAGGTGCAGCCTTACCAGTACAGGGGGATGATCAATGCCCTGGTCCTACTGGCCACACCATTGCTGATACAGGCCAGGATACCATTGGCCTTCTTGGCTGCCTGGGCACACTGCTGGCTTGTGTTCAGCCGGCCATCAACCAGCATGCCCAGGTCCTTTTGCACTGTGCAGCTTTCCAGCTACTCTGCCCCCAGCCTGTGGCACTGCACAGGGTTATTGTGACCCAAGTGCAGGACTTGGCCTTGTTGAACAACATACAATTGACCTCAGTGCATTCAGGTTTTTCAGCTCCTTCTGTAGAGCCTTTGAATTAATGTGAATGAAATAGAAGGAACTAAAATTGCACTTCCCCTTCTGGAGGAAAAACATAATTGAGGAGTCTACTAAAGAATTCTTAAAAGCCCTCACAGAATACATTAACATTAGCTTAAAAGAGCTGCAAGGTACTGCTATGTCAGTATCATACACCATAGAAGGTTAAATAGTCTAATGTCTAAACAAACCCTCTAAACTAATGTACTGATGGGAAGGAAACACAACTGATTAAACATGACACATAAATAACAGTATGGAGGTAGAAATTAAGCTAAGCAGATAAAACAAAATGTGTTACTGAAAGATACAAAGCACTAAATAACAAAATAGAAAAGCTTAAAAGTAAATCTAGGTTCCATAATGTGTTCCTCCTGGGGATGTCAGGAGGAAAAGCAATAAAAAGCTTTCGAAGTCAGGCTCCAGCAAGGAGGTGTCTCCTGTACAGAAACCCACTCCATCAGAAACAAGTGAAAACAGTTCAAGTATGGAGAGGGAAAAAGTTATGATTTTGTGCTTAAAGGTTATCCTAACACAGAAGGGGTTTCTCTCTGAAGGGCAGACTCTTTCTCCTAAAAATATGTCCAGGGGCAAGATATGTACATTTTGAGGTTCTGAGAAATCCTGTTGATGAAACAGGAGAATTGCCACCTTTTTGGCCAGTTGAATCACCTAAACGTACTTCTATTATTTTGGTAGATAGGTCTTAAAAAATCGCCAAGCATATAGGATAGAATGAATTAGGTGTGAATCAAACACTATTGTGCTGTCAATAAGAAATAGATATGCACTGCAAAATCAGAACCCAGATGTGTCATGTAATTACTGAACATCTTAGGACTGTCCATTAATATTTGTAGGTATTACTAGGTTTGTCATATATTCCAGGCCTATCTGTGAAGTTTAGATGAGGTTTAGTTCAAATCCATATTTTTTCCTTTTGTTTCTAGATTTTTGGGGTTGTTAGGCAAACTCACAGCTGTACAGAAATAAATATATAAAAATAAAATAAATAGCCTTGAAGCATACAGACTTAAGAAAATATAAGTAGTTGCATGTTATGGACTTTAGAATAAATGGTTTTATTTTATTTTTATCCAGCAATAATAAAAGGTAAATGAAATTATGTTCATTATTCATCGGAACATATATAAAAATACATTTGATTCTGGAAGGGCTAACAGACTTATAAATAGTTCTAGGGTAACTGATAAATAATATTGAAATCTGTAAATTATGTCTGTTTTCTCTAACATTTTCCCTAGGTACAGTTGCTCTAGCTTAAGAAAACTTTTTTGCATTATAAAGCTTTTTATAATATCTTTTTATGTTTTATTCCTGACGCGTCTATCATGAAGAAGCAGTACATATTTTTGTAGCCTTATTCTATCAGTAAAACACCACTTCTTTACATATATATAACAAACTTGATAGGATAAGTTTGCACAGAATTAATTTCATGCTTTGAAAAGATAGACTAAAACACTGAATTTGGTTCTCTGATGTGCAGGTGGTGTCACTTATTTATTTGTTTGTTTTGCAAGCACTTGAATGGTTACTCATATACCATGTCACTTAGGTGAAGAATCAAACTGTAGAAATTGTAAAAAAAGAATATAGAACAGTCAGAATAAACAATTTACTAATAAACCATAGTCTGAAATTTATTTATGAAGCTTTGCACCCAACAAACTACAAAAGAAAAAAAAAAAGAAAAAATAGTATCTGTAAATTATTAATTATGTAAAAAACAGGCAAAACAGCAAAAATTACTTCTGATGAATTTCTCTATCAGCTAAAAAAGTGATTATAAATAGTCTATGTTGAAGAATTATGTTTACAAACCCATAGTGTTTAGAAAGAGAAACTTTGGAAAGGTCACCACTCAAAGTAGTAATTAATTGGAGAAGGCGACATCAGAAATGGTGTTTATTGCTAGTCTTATATTCTCTTTCTTTGAAGACAATTCTATTTTTGCAGTGGTTTCTACTATACAGAGGTTATGCTCTCTTCTGCAAAAGAAATAGGTCTCTTTTTTTCAATGTTTTTAAAATATTCTTAATAGCTAGTAATGTGCATACATGTAACCTGGTGATAATCAGGGTGCTTGAATTAAGTCTTTCCTCTTTGGTTCAGTGCAGCTTTGCTCCAGAGAATTTGGCATGGACAAAAACTTCAGTTAAGTCTCCCAGTGATTTAAGAGAACAACTAAAATTGTTTATCTTGCCATTTACCTTCCATTCCTTCTTTGTTCCCTATAAAATCACCTCAAGAAGAAAACTCTAGTGAAATCAGTAAATTTTTGTTGAATGTTGTAAATCCTGTGTGAAAACTTGCATGACTCCTAGAAACAAAATTGCAACTAATGAGTAAGTTTTGACACTGTGAAAGTTGCTGTTTTTCAGGTAGGCTGACTTTTTCTTGTAAACCCTCAGGACACACCCAGTAAAGTATCTTTCGTATGAGTGCTGCTTGGGAACTGTGATAATCATTCTATGAAAAGTTTGGAATGAATGGTGTTATTCACAAACCCATCTGATTCAGGACTTCACCATAAATTTTGTCTTGTTTTCAGGGGACTCTGAGGCCAGTCCAGCTTCTTCACAGAGGACAGATGACAACTGCTAATGAGGCTGAGTTCTAATGATGCATTTTATAACCATCTCTTTTTTAGAAGCTTAATCTCTAAATTGAGTGCGTGTTGCTTTGGGCTTTATAACTCTGGCATTCATTCTTACCCAGCTGTTTATTTTGTTGCTAATATTTTGATGTTCAGTATAATGAAACTGTGTTAGTACATTTTTTAATCTTTGTCTCTGTCTATAATCTCAGGCATTATGCATGCACTGCATAACAGGCTGTTTGAAAAGATATGTTCTGTGTTAATATAATAACCAGCACAGCATCCTATATAAATTAGCGCCCTGGGAAGGATATTCTTGCTTTTTACCTTTTCCATGAATATGTATAACTTGTGCTGCAGTAAGAATTAGGGAGATCGTTTATAACTATAAATTCCTTAAACTTTTTAAAAATGAGCTCGTGCCCATGAATTGAGTGGATTAGCTGGTTTGTGAACTATTCACTCCCATCAGTTCATGAGAGTTGTGATCTCCAGCCATTCTCTATCACATAGTCTATTTGTATCTTCCTTTAACTGGGCATAAATTCTGAAAACATGTATCTAAATGTTTAATATTTAAGGTCTTTCATTATCCTGTTAGAGGAAACTGTGCTATTCACACAAACCATATGTGTGTTCTCAAGCTCTTGGCATAACGGCTTAAGGTTTGTAGGATGATTCTTTCAATCTCTGTCCCACTTGAAGATATATTATACAATGAAAGAAAAAAAAAACACACCAAAACAAACAAACAAAACAAAAAAAAAAAGAAAAAAGAGTTCAAATTAATTTAAGAATTGCAACCCTAACTATGCCGTGTACTGAAAATTAAAATATTGGTAACACAGTTTAAAAAAAAAATGTTTACAAACTTAAGTTTGCTCTCATGTCTGGTGTTCATTGCTGCAAGTTTCCAATCCCAAGATCTTCAGAAGAATGCTTCAGAAAACTTTATACAGACAGATATATTTGGAGGAACACTAATATCCTTATCATCTTCATCACTATTATTATTACAGTTATTGTTACCCCTAAAAGTAGCATTGCTAACCTCATTAAGTGAATATTGGATATTGGAAAGGAAAGAGAGCTTTAAGAAAATGCTATCTTTTCTATACACTGATTTTTTTTTTCAATGTACAGCTTGATCCTCGTAGTGATATACCCTGCATTTCATTTTTGAGAGGTCTGGCATGTGGAATAATCTGATTTTAATATAGAAAATAAATAGCAAGAAAGACATAACACTAAACATATCCCCTTACAGTGCAATTAAATCCAGATAGATAATATATTTATAAATGAAAATATAACTGTGGCATACTAGCCATATGTCACTGAATGACAAGTTTGAAGTGTAAAACTTTATAGCCATTGTCTGTTACACCAGCAGAGAAGCTTAGCCAGGACACAAGATTCATCAGAGGCAGTCACTATATTAGTTTTTATTCAAGAATATAATAAAAAAAAATAAAAACAAGTCACTAACTATTCTGACTTAATTTTATGCAAAAAATTATATTTATTGAGTGAACATTTTAAAAGAACAAGACTTTTTGCTACTCCCAAATTTTACCAGCAGTGAAGTCTTTAGACCATAACTTCTCTGCAACAAGAGCAATATATATGCTGATGAGAGTTAAAAATAGGTTTCTCTTTCAGTTCAGAAAGGCCCATTTTCACTGTTTTGAGACTACCTGTAGGATGGCATCAACACTATTTTATAAGTTGAATAATACAGCATAAAGATCTTGCACAGGTTAACCCAGAAATAATTGTATGAATTGGTGTGGGATTTCCCAAGAGGTGATGTGCCCAATTGAAATGTGATTTGGTATCTTGGATCTGACAAAAACACACACTACTCAAGGTTCAAATAAAGATTTCTGGGGCACATTCTGACATCCTTTTTAGCTGCCACCTCTTGTTCTTGCAAATAAGAACCTTGAGATCATAAAATGGAGAAATGTCTGTGATTTCAGTTGCAATGAGATCTGTGAGCTGCTGCTTCTCATATTGAGGAAGTGTTAACTCTGATGTTCAGTAAAGATAGCTATCATGTTGACATTTAAATTATTTAAGTTCTCTTCAGAATAAGTGGTTGTTCTTTTTTCTTAATGTGCTTCAATAAAAATTTAAAATACATCAAGGACCCACTTCATTAGCATTTCCATGCAATATCTCAGTGATAATAGTTAACGAAATAATTCTTATTTCTCTGGAGAATAATTAGAAAAAAATAAGACAGAATGCATTCACAAAGTGATGATGGTAGTCAAATAGGCTTATGTAGGTATTTTTTTGTCCATTACACAAGCAGTCATTGACTCAGTCCTGATTATGAATCCATTTGAGGCAAATTACCAGCCAAATGGATAACTTTGAAACAATGTAGGTTTAACTGTAATGTCAATGATTTTTTGAAAATTAGTATTTATGGATACCTGCAGATATGCTGAATGTCAAGGCGTGTTTCTGAGGAATACCAGTTCTAGCAAAAATCTTCTGTTTCCTCAGAATCATTCAGGCTCAGTGCTCAGGGCTTTCTAATTAAAAAAAATGTGAGAAACTTTTCAGCATTTGTGTTAAAATAGTGAAAAAATAGTAATAAGGGCACAGTATTCAATTTTTCCCTTCATTTTCAAATGTATGAAATTATTAAGTGAAAGAGATTACATTTAAATATTGCATAATAACTATATATATGTCACCAAATTTAATGGGTACAATTTAATTAACTTGCCTGATTATTAAAGAAATCAACCATTTTATACATGCTTACATTTTTACATAAAAGAGGAGCAAATGTTAACTGGCAAAGTAAATAGCAATCTTTCCCCCTTAGACTTATGCTAGGATTGATCTGAAGTTGTTTAAAGAAAGCAAATTTGCATATCCAGGCCTGGTGTTATTAGCTCAGATCTTCAGAGAATACATTCTGTCAGAAAACATAAGGACTGGAAGACTGGAAAGTCTTATTTCTCAGATTCTTACATGAAATTTATGGTGATCAGACTTTGCAATGAAATACTAGCATTCTCCATTCTTTTTATATAAAATACTATGCAAAACTCAATGTTTTGCATCCATAAGAGCATTTTCTGGTGATTCATTTGGCAGGGTTTTTTTTTGTTTGTTTGGTTTGGTTTGGTTTTTGTTTGGTCTGGGGTTTTAGGTGTTTGGGGTCCTTTTTTTTGTGCTAAAGGCTTCTTATATCCAAAGGCAAATCTTGCAATAAAAGCACCTTCACAATATAGTTGAATTCAGCCTGTCCTGAGATATTCTTAGTCACTCCGCATATATTTTCATTGCTTTTAGGCAATAATGTGGTCTTATTAGTCTCCTTTTGTAATTTTTGAATCACTGCTAGGTGTGGCAAAATTCAGCTGATAGTCTGACAATACTTCTTTGCTCTCTCAGTGTTGCTTTTCAGAGCAGGAGACAGGAGATGTCTATTTTAAGATCTCTTTCTCTCCCTTAATTGTAGGGGTCTAGAGAAGCAGTCACTCTGTATTAAGTGGCAAGGTTCTCTTTCTCGGTAGCAAACAGAGGCAAGTGGTTTTCAGGTCCCAGATGAAGACCTTCTTCTAAGGAAATTAAGACTAAGAGTGATATCCCAGTTCAGCATTCCAAGTGGGAAGATTGCTAGCCAAGGGACTAGCATTCCTCATATCTACCTCCTGCTAAAGTGATCAATGCCTCATTGGACTTGGAATGAAAGCTTCATTCAGGGTTTCTAAAGACTTATAAAACTGTTTCATGTTATGTACAGAGCCATCAGCTGTCAGGTAAATGAAATAAAGTTTGCTAGCACACAGAAAATGAACTATATCCTTTACCAAGTAAATGCTACTATCTTCTTTGTCTAAAACTGTGCTTTTGTTCCTGTTACATTGACCAATGCCTTTTGTTCTCAATCAGATTATCAAATAAGTGGCATCAACTCATATCCTCTGTATTGGTTAGCCATTAACCACGGGACTATACCCACACCTCTCACTTAGAATGCCTAACTAATTTCTGTGTAAGGAGACAAGATTATCAATTACCAGCACAAACCAGAGTGGAGCTTTCTTGTATACTAAAAGATGTTTAATATAGATACAAAAGTAACAGTTTGTTTCCCAAAACTTCATTAGGAAGAACCACACACAGGGTGTATTCACTGATGAAAATATGATTGGAGATAGATTGCAATACACTGATCTATAATATTACCTGAAAAGACATACAACATCTCAAGAAATCCATATGGAATTTCCGCATGTTGTTTAAATACTGCTGTTTAAATACTGGGATTGTCTTTCAAGTTTACCTACTTGATGATAATGCATTTTATTTATAAAAGCTTGTATACATAAATGCCATCTGAAATGCCAGAACAGGAGTTAATATATTCTGGTTTACTACTAGATGTGGAGCAATTATTTACACCTGTGTATACCTGATTAAGAGTTTAGTGTATCTGGCTTTTGCCTGAACTCTTCATGCTTCACAGAGATGGAAATGTCCAAAGTCTTGCTGAAGAGAAATATGCCACATAAATTTATAATGGCCACACAGCTCTTTTTTTATGGCAGTCTGAATGCCAGCAGCATGAGTATGGGACTTTTTCTGATCTGCTCGGTGGTATCAGATGATTTATCCACATTAGAAGAAATAGGTGACTTTGGTTTAAACTTTTCTGTTCTGTTTCTACAGGTACACAGTTCAGCTGGTACTGCTTGTTTCTTTCCATGTGATTTTCAAGATGAACCCTGAAAGCTTAATGACTGTATTGTCCAAACTTGCCTATGATTTTAACTGATAGTGAGCCCCCACCTGGAGTACTGTGTCCAGCTCTGACCTGTTGGAGTAAGTCCCAAAAAGGGCCACCAAGATGATTAGAGGGATGGAGCACCTTTCCTATGAGGAAAGGCTGAGAGAATTTGGTTTGTTCAGCCTGGGGAAGAGAAAGCTCTGGGGTGACTTAATTGTGGCCTTCCAGTACCAGTAGGGAGCCTACAAGACAGATGGAGAGGGACTTTTTACAAGGGCATGTAGTGACAGAACAAGGGCGATTGACTTCAAATTGAGGGAGAGTAGGTTTAGATTAGATAATAGGAAAAAAATTCTTCACTGTGAGGGTGGTGAGGAACTGGAACAGGTTGCCCAGAAAAGTTGTGAATGCCCCATCCCTTGAAGTGTTTAAGGCCAGGATGGATGGAACTCTGAGCAACCTGGTTTGGTATAAACTGTCCTTCTCCCCAGGCCATTCAATAATTGATAAATATCTTTGTGTTATACCAGCAGAGGTATATGACAGCACTGCCTGCAGTAGAAGGGATCTGGATTTAATAACTCTTGCTTTCCTCTATTCCCTCAATATTTATTTAAATCAACTACATAATTTCTTATAGCTAAAAACGAAAGCAGTCTGAGAAGAAGAGTCCAACCTCAGATCTCTCTATTTCTATTAAGTGATCTCATCAATAAGCTTGAGACACACACTTATTTCCTTGATCTACTAATTTTTCTGTTATTCTAATCAGAAGGAAACAGTTTCAGTAGAACTGGTGCAGGGAAACCTCTATCTCCTTTTCCCTTTAGTCTATAAACTAGGATTTAAGGCACTTTGGGAATGTGTGTGGTGCAGATTAGAAAGTCTCAGGCAGAGTTTGAAATAAAACTTAAGTCTGCCAACTCCTAGTTCCAACCTCTATGTAATGGTGCAGCAATTGCTACTTGAGTCACTGATGACACAGGGGTTTAGGTAAATCTTGCTTTGGCAGGCAGAGTTCAGAGTGTTGTCACTCATGTCAGTCCTGTTGAAAACATGTCATTTGTGGATTCAGAAAAGTCCTTAATGTGAATGATCAGTTGAGCAGCCAGCCCACACAGAACTGAAATGCTTCTGGGCATTTGCAAAAGCAGAATTTAAGTACTGAGGGAACTCTGAGGGAGCTCAGACAAAATTTTATTAAGTTCTCAGATTGTGCACAATCTTGTAAAACCTATGATGTGAACATAGCCCAAGTGATTTGCTCATCATGTCACAATTATTGTATGAAGTTTATGAACTAACTGAGACTTGGCTTATGTTTTTTTATGACCAAAATTTATGACTGCCTAAAGTAACAATTGCTCCTTTTTTACCAGGAGAACCATTTAACCATCCCACCACAAGGATGTGATCGTGTTTATCATCAACTTGTCACCAAGAGAAGTGATTTCCAGTCAAAGTCGATAGGGAAAAAAAAATAAAAATATTTATACTTAAATAATGCAAAAGTCATTGTTTATATTTCTGAATTTGGCTATACAAACAAATATCTATAAAAAAAGTAACAATATTAAACTCAGATGTTTTAAGGTGTGAGTGACAGAAGAGTACAAAACCTTCCCTTATACTCAAGGGTTTTGCCACTTTTAGTAGTTCAGTTATTAGATTGGAGACTGCATGCAGCAGAGGAGGAGAGGAAACGCATGATATTTGTACAACACATATACAACATTATAGTATTTAAAGGGGTGCTATCAAAAATAAAAAATCTCTACTTGCTTTCTTGTGCTAGAGACAACAAGCAGTTATACTAATACTGAAACATAAATCACCCTCAGCAGAAAATGATTGTTTTTGCTTTCCAATCAACTCTATACAAACAACAAACTTTTTTTTTTTTTTTTTTAACAGAACAACCATGTGGAGATATTATTTTCTTTTAAATGTTTATTTACCTTATGGAAAGAAGATTTATTCTGTTTCACCAAGAGACTTTGATGCTTGTATTATTCTTCCTAGAAGACAGATATTTCACTGATGATATAATATTAGCTCTCAAAATACAATCACTGCCATTCTATCAATGAAATTACTATAAGTGTGGATATTTACTAATTTTTAACTAGAAATATGCTGGAAGAACTTACTGAAAGTTCCACACAATGAAGGTAGTTTATTCTGTTTATATGTAGATGTCTAAAGAGATGATGGTATATAAATGATGTACTAATGAATTACTTACATTTTTCCCACATGATTTTAAAATGTTTAAAGTATTACATAAAGGGGCAAAGTGTTTATAGTAATTTATTTTCATCTGAATGGCTAATATTTTCCTGATGCTCCAACTGAAGTTCAGTTTCCCTTATGCTTTCCATAGACATTTATTTTTTACCTTCATGTAAGGTCATTTTATGACTTGATCAGTATTTCAAACCATGCTAGAGGAGAACTAAAATAGACACTGGTTTCAAAGGCTGCTGGGGAGGTTCTGTATAGTGTATGCATCACCCAGCAAATTTTGCCCTAGGATATACCTGTACTACACCATTTGTTTAAAGGGCAATTTTCATTCTAGTGTTTTTATTTTTAGCTTGCTCCAAAAACTTGGTTAAACATGAGCATTTTATGAAGTAATGCCTGGAGGTTACTGCCAGTCTTTATCGTGTCACCTTTTAAGCCTGAAATAATTTTCTGGGATAAAAATTACTGTTCTTCTTGGAAAGCCTCACCTTCTTTTTTGAAAACAGACTGAGAATAAATAGCTGTTTGCACAGTTCATGAATTTTCAGACCTCTCACAATTTCATCATGCAAAATAACACAGAATATTCAAATCCACGCCTCTCTTATTTATTCACTGCCTTTTCTACATTGAAAAGTGATTAAATGATGAAGTTTTCAAATACTTTATGACCTCTACTTAGAACATAAATTATCAGCGATTGCATAAGTTCTTAACATACTTTTAAATACTCTGCTTTCTATCTGAAGTGTTTTGTGATGAGATTTGTAAAATGATCCCTTTGCTTTCATGTATTACATGTTTTGGGATAACAAATTCATATTTACTTTTACTCCTCTAATTGCTTTTAATCTTTGTTTTTATATATCTTGCAACAATTTCTAACTTCTAAAAGATAATTAACATGGGATTGACCCTGGGATTTATTTGTGTGATTACTGATATTATGTAAAAATCTCATTACTTGATCACCTAGCAGAAAATAGAAGTTCAAAAAAGTGTTCAATGCTAGTGTGGATGGGGCTTCGAACAATCTGTTCTAGTGGAAGGTGTCCCTGCCCATGGCAGGGAGCTGGAATTAGATGATGCTTAAGGTCCACTCCAACTCAAACCATTCTGTGATTCAGTGATACATAGAATCTATCTAACAAACAATGGGTTACAGTTTTTCTGACCAGATTAGTCTACCTACAGTATTGATAGCAAAGTCGAACTGCTGCTAAAGTTTCTTTCTTTCCCTTCAGAAATGATTCAGTCTCTGAATGTCTTTTGCAATTAGGTAGCAAGTACAAATCTATAAAACATATATCTCCTTCTAAGTTTCTTTCCCACCAACAGCTTTCTGTAATCATCTTCTCTGTATTGTTTCCTCTTAAAATCCTCTAAGGGTTCCTCAGCTCTGCTGTCACAGAGATTACTATCTTTACAGATGCACTAAGCATTCAGTAGTTGATTGACAGTGTAATCCACATTTTTATGTGATTGGATGGCAGTGTTCAGGGATATATCTTTTAGATAGAGATCAGTGATAAATCTCACATTTTCAATCTTGATACTTAGCCTGTCAAATTGACTCTGCTTCTTCTGTACTCAAGGGTACAGTTTTAAACTTGATTCCAGTTTTGAGGAAATCTTGTTAATCTCTTTGGCCTCCTCTGTGAGTATTGTCACAAGAAGATTTTGGATTTCAGGATTTTGCTTGATTTTTTATGATAACTATGTATAAAAAGTGAAAGTAATTTGTATTTCAATTGCTGTTTAAAAGAAATCCTGCTTTATTCATTGCAGTGCGACAAATCTAATCCGACTGTTAATATATCCTTGTCTGTCACTTGAGCAAGATTACTCATTGTTCTCATGTGTTTGTGTCAGGGATGGCTACAGTGTGTCCTACAGTTATGTGTGTTAAGAGCCTCTTCCTCACACACTTTGGTGATAAGATGGCATAGATAGTTTAATACACTAATTTAAATCTCCTATATTATGCTACTAAAACTATTTGAAATAAAATAAAAGTTTTCCAACAAGAAAGGTCAAGCATTTAAATTTTATAGAAAAGTGTGCAAGATATACAATAAAAAATACCAAATTCTGCATCTGGAAAGGAGTAATGCCAGGAACTAGTTTAAACTGGGAGAGGAGTGGATGGAGAGCAGCCCTGCAGAAACCAATCTGGAGGTGCTGGTCAACAGCAGGCTCAGTGTGAGTGAGCAGTGTGTCCCTGGTAACCAAGAGAGCAAACCACATCCCAGGATGTATTAAACACAGCATCACCAGCCAATTACAAATATGTAATTTTTCTGAATACTTCTGTATTCAGTGTTCATGCAGTCTCACCTTGAATCCTGTGTACAGGTCTGAGCCCCACAATTTAAGATAGAACACTTGAGAATGGTTCAAAATTGCATCAGAGAAGGTTTAGACTGACCATTAGGAAGTATTTCTTTACCAAGAGGGTGGCCAACACTGGAACAGGCCTTGGAGAGGTGGTTGGTGCCCCAGAACTCTCAGTTTAAGAAGCAATTGGACACTGCACTTACTACACATTTTACCTTTTGGTCAGCCCCAAAGGGTTAGGAAGTTTGATGACCATTGTGAGCCCCTTTCAAAGGAAATATTCTGCTCTGCGCTATTCTACTCTAGTTATAATGTTTTGGTTTTTTTTTCCCTTAGGGCAACCACTGGCTTTCATAGGGAAGAAATCCAGTCTTGAAGTTTAAATTGGCTGAACTAAGGCTAGGTATGAAAGAACCAGAGAACATGTATATGCAAATGAAGGTGTAGATTTTCCTTCAGATGATGAATAGTTGAAAAAATTATCTAAAACTAAACATAACCCTAGAAAAGTAAGTAATGTGCCTCAAGTCAGTCCAATCCACGCTTACATTGACTTTTATGATATCTAGCATCATTTGCTTTATATGCACATCTCTACATTGTGCTCAGTTATGGCTGATTTAAGATCAATTAAGTCTTTTTTTAGTGTATCTTTTTGATCAGATTTTACACAGGTATTATTATCTAAAATCATGCAAATATGAAACCTCACACAGACAATGATAGAAATTGAGAATAATTTTTGTGCTGCTGATTTGTTGCTTCCTACATACAATCAAGAGTACCAGAACTTATGAGTCTTGTCAGCGTAAATATCACAATTGCTGCAGGCAATTTAAGTGAGTTAATCTTAATTTTCTTCATGGCTCCTGAGGCCATGTGGTTTTTCAGATAGGAGAAAGATACCAGAGCTGTGTAAATTATAACAAGGCAGAGAAACAACAGGGTAATAGGTCTCTTTCAAGCTTGGCAGGTGATAGCACTGATTAGGTAATCATTTTGCAGAGCCTTTACCAATTTTTTGAAGCTGTAACTTATCACAGTGGCATTGATTTGCAGATGTGTTTTTTTAATGGTATTTTAAGTCAGGTATTCCATTTCCAGCTGTGACTAGGTCCTTATGTTTCAAAAAAAGGTGAACTACTACAATTTTGACAGCTTTGGTAGCTCTTGCCTGTCTGAATAACAACACTCTCATTGCCAAGAAGACTGAACAGGAACAGCTGCACCAGAATCACCAGCAAAAAAAGCAGGTTTTTAAAAAATAGTGCAAACTCTTAAATAAAAAAGAATGCTTTGATTTGAAGGATTTGCTGGTTTGCTTAAGCAGTGACAATTCAATTATAGTAAAATAATATCCAGAAGGTAAATATTTATTTTAAAATATTATGTTAATATAAAAAACAGATCAATTTTTATAGACAGATCTAGCAGCACATAAGCCTAAGGACTTTAAGCTTAATATAGCTCAGATCGAGTGAAATCTCTAGGCTTTCAATCCTGCACACACTGTTATATGCCCTGATATACTTAGTTTCTCAAAGAAATTCTTGATATTCCTAACTTCAGTGAGCTAATAATTTCTTTCATTTTTTCTTTTTGATAGTAGGATACCAAGATCCCTCAAGAGGTCAGAATCTGCTCTCCTGAGGTAAGGTAGCAATCTTGCTGCAGGCAATCCTCACTGCCCTGAGGATCTCAATCTCTACTGCTTTGTGGTCACTGCAAACCAAGCTGCCCTCGAGTTCCACATTCCCCACCGGCCCCTCCTTGTTGGTGAGAATGTGTAACAGGAAGCCTCTAAAGATGCAGAAATCAATCAAAGTAAACCTGAGGTTTTTTTACTGTGTTGCAAACTGAAAGTTCCCTTTTTCCCATGCCCCTGAAAGGAAACCCCTTATCCTCCTAATTAGTATGTAAACCCCACCCCGCATGTGTGAAACCTTCCCTGATTGGTCCTTTTTTGTATCTCCTCCCTTGATCCCGCCCTGACGGGAAATCTATAAGATACCCAGTCATGTGAATAAAGCTCTCTTTCTGCTTCCTGTCCTGGGAGTGTGCGGACCTGTTTACTGGGACCTCTGGAAACCACGTGGCTGACCGCATGGTCCTGGGGGGAGGATGGGAGAGGGAGAGCATTCCCAGCAGCCGTGATAAGAATGAGGTAGAGCATAGCATCTCTTCTCACTGGCTCCTCTATCACTTGGAGAAAAAAGCTGTCATGAACAAATTCCAGGATCCTCTTGGATGGCCTGTGCCTATGTTGTCCCTTCAACAGACATCAGAGTGGCTGAAGTCCCCCATGGAACATGGGATCAGGGCTTGTGTACATGAGGCCACTCCATCTACA
This sequence comes from Dendrocincla tyrannina, assembly GCA_035047865.1. Taxonomy (NCBI): domain Eukaryota; kingdom Metazoa; phylum Chordata; class Aves; order Passeriformes; family Dendrocolaptidae; genus Dendrocincla; species Dendrocincla tyrannina. The sequence goes on from JAWWMP010000116.1 coordinate 102,283,062, forward strand.
GAGGCCCTCATATTCTCAATCTTCTGGTTGGGCAGCCTGTAACAGATCCCACTATCATATCACCTGTCCCTGCCTGCCCTTCAATCCTGACTCATAAGCTCTGTCAGGCTTCATGCATTCCCAGGAGGAGCTACATGCACTCCAGCTGGCCACTGACATAGAGGGCAACACCATCACCTTATCTCTCCTGCCTGTCCTTCTTAAGGAGCCTGTGATCTTCCATTCCAACACCAGTCATAGCAGACATCTCACCACATCTCTGTGAGGCCAATAAGATCGTAACCCTACAGGTGAACACACTTCTCTAACTCCTTCTGTTTATTCCCCATGCTGGGAGTATTTGCATAGAGTCATTCAAGTTTGGGCCCCAGTGAAGCTGACTTGCTGTCTGGAGTGCCTGGTATTCTTTTGTTATGCTCTTCAGGTGCTCTCCTGCCATCCCTCTTTGGGCTCTAGGCCTCTCTTGCCAGCACTGGCATCAAACTGATAGTAGTGAGATCGATTGAGTTTCCCCTCCCTTGGCAGGCTTAGTTTACCCTTTTCACCAGTTTGGCAAGTTTGACTGAAGATGTCTTATATAATAGGGGAAGATAATAATAGGAAGATAATTGTGATGTGAATAAAGAAGGTAACATTCTCATAAGGAAAGAGTTCATATCCACAGACTGTTAATATGACTTTACATATAGGTCACAGTATCTTTAGTCTGGAGAGCTGGCTGTAGGGCTTTTCAGCCTTAAATTGTAAATCCGGTGGCGGGTGTGATTTTATCACAACATGGTATTTTAACAAGGCCCACTGGATTCATGGAATTGGCTTGCTTTGAAGGCTGGGCAAATCATAATATTTTACAGTGTAAGAGTTAGGAAATTACAGCACTAATTTAAACCTTTTTTTTTTCATATAGCAGATGAGTATTAGTAGCTTCTATAATTCATTCTTTTCTCAGCTCCACAATTTGCTAAGGGCCTTGGGGAATTATCTGTAGTAATTCTCAAAGCTCTTTCTTAGCCAGTACTCAGCAAACCAGTGATGACTCCTGTTTCCTCATTTTTGTTACAGTACATGATTTCTTAAACTCATTTTTTTGTATTTAATGTCTCACCTCCCCCAGAGCTGTTAATTACAGTTATCCCTTAATACAATTTCTAAATTAATTGCAGCCCACTTGCTAATTGTCTCTATGTCAATGGTTACTTCAGCAACTGTTATGTCTTTCTCAAATACTTAACAATAATTCAAAATACATGCATCTAAGTATGTGTTTTCCCAAGCGTGGCGTTATTATTAACTCAATTCTTACATGCTGATTTAGCTCTACCTCAAGGACGGCATATTAGCCTGGGGGAGCTGTTTTGGCTCTCAGTTATTCATGCAAGGGAAAATTTATGAATGTGAACGGAGCAGAACTGAAACTTTCTAAGGTCGAAATATTTTTGCGTCTCCCTTCTATAATAATGCACTAGGCCACTTTTCCCCTAGTACTATTTCTTAATACTCTTTTATTGCTTCAACACTGTTTAGTCACAATTCCTTTTTGTTTTGCACTTTTTTCTGTGCATCCATTTTTGTGATAACATTAACAACTGTGAAAAAAAAAAACTCTAAAAGACCATCACTCCCATATAGAGACCAGAAGGAGTAAACATCTGTTCTTGCCATCTCTACAAATGCTGAATTTTCCTGGATCGTTGTTTTCAGTATTTATTTGCCACTGCACTTTTCTTTAAACTCAGATCTTTCACAAAGCTTTTATGGTTGGTCACATTTTGTCTCTAGCATTCTGCTTTATTCAAAAACCTGTATTTTCTTTTAAAAGATGCATGGAGTGACACTAAATGCCTGTAGCCTCTTTCTCCTCAATAGCTCTGTGAATAGCTTACATCTTTTAAGCCTGTCATCCTGATTACCACGTTTTTGCCACACAACATCTGAGACAAAGCTGATCAATAGAATAATGGTTACTGCACTGTAGTCTGTGAGGAGGATTTGCAGCTTGGCCTCCATAAGGTTGTCATCATCAATAGCAAGGGAATGGTTGCACAGCTGATTTGCAGCAGTTCTCAACATGTGTTAATTAAATCTGTAATATAGCTGCTAGGCAGTCAGATTTTCAGCCCTCCTGGACAGTGCTCATGTAGCAGTTCAAAATATTATAATTAAATTGAGACTCAATGACTAACACATATATACAAATTGAACATGATTCTGCATTCTCCTTGTAGATTAAAGCAAGTTATCTGAATGCCAAACTACTGTCCTAAAATCATCCTTTCTTCTCGTATTCTGTGTAGTTTTATTTGGCATTTGACAAGCATGTTTCAAGGGACAGATCCAAAAATCTATTCCTATATCAGTCATCCTCTCAAACAATTACAATGGAGTAACAATTTGCAGGATAGACCTTCAATAGCTGTAACTTTTAAAGAAAAAAATAATGCAACAAAATTGTTTCACATAGTTTTACTGGAAAAAATACCTGTTAAACAACCTGATTCAGAGGAGGCTATAAATATAGTTTGGAATAGAATCAGAAGAGGAGATTTCTATAATTGCATTTTTAAAAAAAAAAAAATAACTCCTTTGGCTACATCTAAACCATTATTTATGAATGTGCTTTGGGTCTACTTCTCTCTGAGGGGGAATTTTTATTTTTTAAAATACTTATATTTATCCAAATCTGTATCCAGATCTGTGTTTCATGACTGTGCTTTATAACATGAATCATACGAAAGAAACAGTGTTTGGATGGGATGGTTGAGGCAAAGTTTAGGTTACCAGTAGCCATTTATCTGAAAAACCTTTGCACATGCTCTGGTTAGAGAGTGCCATGTGTGTTTGGGTGGAGGAAGATCCAGCCCCAGGAATCAACTCATGAATGGCTTTTATTGCCATGCAGTCACACATTTATTGTCCTGTGGTTGGATAGATGGAAAAGAAGAAAGTGGTGACATTTTGTTTTCCAGGAGCAGTAATAAAAGTAGAGCACATTACCCTGAAGTTTTGTAATACTGCTCAATCTTTTGAACACAATTTTGGTGACAACTAGCCAACTGTGTCTGCTATTTCTCTTTCTTTCCTTAGTCTGCTTAGCCTTTAATGCATGGAGATACTAGGGACTAAGATCTCTCACTCTACGTAAGCATCAACCCACTGGGAAGTGTAAATGAAAAGTAGTGATGAGATTCCCTTTTCTCTTTTTTTAATTTTTTTTTTTTTAGATTCCACCACCTGGGAAAGCACTTTAAACAACTTGAAGACCTTCTGGAAACCCATACACTCCTTCTGTCTCCTTTCGGTACTTTGCTAAGGTACCAAAGAAGCCTACCTCAGGCTCTTCCATTGTCCATCACAACACTGGAGAGACACTTTTAAAGGCAGTTCTATTCCTGTTCTGTGAAAGGACAGAGAAGAAGTGCATTTGCTAAGGTACAGTACTCACGGGTGGTCTCAGGCTGAGGCTCTGGGTCTGCCGTACAATAATGCCAACTATAAAATTACCATGATCCCACTTTGGGTCACAATAGCATCAGCTCTTGATACTGAGGAACAGTTAAACTAATGCTGGCAATAATTTATAAGGAAGAAATCATTCTAAATTAGTTTACAAAAAGTATTTGTTATTCATTGTATTATCCATTGGAATAATGAAAAACTGCTAGATACAATATAGGGTTACATTTGTATATAATCTATTTGTCATTAATAATTACATTTGCTCTAGTTTTTTAGCTATTTGTGCTAAACTATTAAACATTATGAAGGTTATTATAATGTGCTAATACACATTGTTATAATGTGCTTATACCTATGCTTATAAAGAAGAGAATCCTTATACTCGAGCTAGCCATACAAACCAAGAGACAATTCAGCTAGGTATTGCATAGTAGTTTTAGTATAATTGGGATAATATTCATAGGATATTATTAACTATAAAATTGCTAGATTATATGACTCACATTCTATCTTATAACAGTTATAATTACACTATTACAGAGTAATTACATTAAGTAATTTATTCGTGCAACACAAAAACAGGCTTTCTTGTACTTTGGGTTTACATGATGTGCAAAATCTAACTCAATCTTTTAACTGGTTTCAACTATGCTGTTTATTGGAGTGGCTGAGATCTAACTCTTATTCTTCACCACAACAGAAGGATATACATATAAATATAGATAATCTGTAGATTATAGAGATTTGGATAAATATACCTAAATTACTGACAATATGCCTGTCTTCTCATCAGTCTACTGCATGTGAAGCCCTAACCTTTAGAACTCTGAACTGAAGACTCAGTGACTGAAATAATTTGGAAGTAAAAGGAACATTTTTCTCTGCTAAGGTACAGTGACTAGTGACATGTGTGCCTTTGAAACAGAGCTTTGTGAAAACTCTCAAAAAGGCAGCCAAAAATTCATAGCCCAAAAATTATTTACCTTTGTTTTCTCCTTTTTTTGTGTCACTGATCTCCTTTCTCTGCACTGTGCTAGCACAAGTATTTGTTGCTCTGTGAAAATTTGCTGAAAAGCAACTCAGAAGAATTAGATTATATATTTCTTGGAGTTACTTTGCTTACTTAGTTCTTTGGTACAGTTAGAAAATGGAAATGGATAGGGAGGATGGAGAAACAATTAAATGGGGCAGAATAGGAGAAGTAGCCATAGTTTAAACCATCTTTAATTTTTGAAGAAATGCTTCTGTAGTTCTGACTACTTTGAGGAAGCCACATAACTCTGGTTTCTCTTATTTCTTCAATCCAGTTTCATATGTAAGTCTTCCCTTCTACATTTTGAGCTTTGGTTTAGGATGTCAAGCACATAATAAAGCACCACTGCACCACACTGCATCTCACCTCCACCCACATCACACAGTTCCAAGCACAGAGAGGTAATTGTGTGCCAGGGCATGGCCTTTCAATCCTGAGGATGTTCTGAATGGGTGATGGGAAGTCTATGAGTCTATTTGATGACTGAGGATTTCTGCCACAGACTTTTCTGCATCCCTATTGAAATCCAACTTAAGGAATAATTTGCTGTTTCTGAAAAGGAGATGTCTATGAAGTATTTCACCTCTTGATAATCATTTTGACACTCCCCTAGGAAAGCAGTGACCAAAAGTTTTTCTGTTTCTGAGTTTTCTGGGGACCTGTGTAGAATGTTCCCAGTGGGCAGCTTTAATCACTACTGCTTGTGTACTTTTCAGAAAGTATGTGAAAAACTAAATAAAATTTAAGAGACAGTGAAGGTGTATTTGAAGTAAAATCTCATGATGAAGTCTCATACCTCTTTTGAAGTTAATTTTTTTAGAGTAAACTACAAAGACAATGACTTTTCTGTTGGCTCTAAGGTCATGAAAAGACAACATTTGCCCATTTCTTTAAAGCAGAATGGTTTATTTCTTGAATACTGATCTGAGGGAGCATTTCAAGGGCTGAGAGTGTAATAGAGACTACTCAAGCTACTACCTTTGTGGACAGGAGTATAATTTTCTTTCCTTCTTTCCTCCCCACATTTCAGTTGCTACAGAAATTTATACTCATTCTTTCTTCTACTAATGCAGTTTCTAGTCTGTTCTGAACACTGCTTTTGCTTTCAAAGGGCAGCCATCTCTTAAATTCTCTCAGTGCTCACGGTCCTTTCAGCTTCTCAGTTTCCACTTTATTTTAAGAGAATTTTGCCTTTCCAATAGCTGTCTACACACTACCTGTATTATCTACTATCTACATACTGTCTCTATGTCCTTCAAAATATTATGTAACTTAATCATCTTATCCTAAATCTTTGTAATAACAATAAATCTAAATTTTCTATTCTCTTTTCAAGTAGTAGTTGTAACCTGCAAGATATTTCATCAGCATTTTCTCACTGTTTGGCACAATTTCTAGGTATTTGGTCTGTTTTCTTTACCAAGGTACCCAGGCTTATGTACAATACCTCTGGTTAGGTCTCATCAGTTTTGTGTACACAGTGCCAACACCTAAAATGATCTCTTCAGAGGTGTGTTTTTCTCCTCTATCCTTGCATTAGTCCTTTCAGGTATGTTGTTTATTTTATTTATTTTTTTTTAATTGCTGACAAATTTAGGTCTGATGGCTTTACAAATTACATCATCAATCCTGCCAACACTGGCAAATCCAAAAATGATGCAACAAGCTAGACACTTCCTGACACTGACTGCACTGTCACTGATCAGTGCAGATCATTTCTGCTTTGCATTGACAAGAGATTTGCTTTGCACATGCACCATGGCCAGTGCTGTGCGGTGTTTTCAAATCTGCAGTGTCTTGGGTTGATGTGTATAGAAACTCACTTGACCGTAGCTTAAAAAAATATGATTTTAGTCTTATGGTAAAAATTATATCCAAACAAGATTTGTTAGCTCTCCATCAAATATTCTGCTTTTCTAGCCAAAATGTTAAAATTTTTCAGTAGCTCCAATTGTTCTAAAGCTGGCAGAAGAGAGAAGCTTTTCAAACTTATATGGCCAAATAAAAGCCACTGAGAATTGGATCTCATCACAGTGCTTCTCTATTGTGTGTTGTTTGATTGTTTCAGAGAACTGTGGTCGCATGGTGTCACAGAGGATAAATCACACCTCTTAACGAAAATTTAATATTTTGCTGTCAAGGTTTTAGGAAGTAACAGGCTTTTAACACCCATTCAACCCTGAGAAGTCAGACTTGCCTATGAATAAGGCAAAGAAAAGAAAGTTACTCAGAATTTATTTTCTTTTTCTAGAGAAATATTTTGGTCTCCATTGTCTTATTCTGCAAGGACCATAATGAGCGTGACATTGTTCCATGCTTTTTGTTTCTGGATGTAGAAATGCCCATTTTATTTCACATGTACCTTTCAGCATGGAACTAGATCCATGCATATAGGATCTTTCCCATTTTTTTTTTAGTCTTTGGATGTGTAATGCACTCTTAAGATGAGGTATTGTATTAGCATGTATAAATTTGGGTATTTTACCTCAGTAATATAGCCAATTTACAAAAACTTGCTAGTTTAAAAGCTGACTTGTTCAAATAATGCCTTGTTTGTATCCATTGACAGTACCCCTGGTATCCATCTGCATTTTATGCTACATGGATGCTCCAACTAAATTTTAAGGGACTTTCTAAAGTTACCTCAAATGGCAGTCATAAAAAATAACTTTAAATTTAAATTCTTAGTGAGTATTGATTATAAACCACCTTATTTCAAGCTCTCAGATGAGTTATTATTTATGCCTACAGATGTTTCCTCTGTGAAACTACATCAAAGAAGTTAACGATAATATATGCAAATATCTGCATTCTTCTCAACTTCAAATACCTTAAATATGATGGCACTCCCAGTGCACTGAGTTAGTTTCAGTGGACACGATGCAGTAAAGCTGAAATTCCTTGATTTCTATAAGTTGGAGCTGACATTTTCTTTTTTATTCTTTTTTTCAGTGACTATTGAATATTTTTGCTTTGATAAAGGAACACCACATTGTGCTTAAGGATTTTTTTCGCTTGATGTATTTTTCTGTATTTCGTACATAATATATGCATCCAAGTTTGACTTGAGCACGATTGATGCAACATTCTTGGCTACAACTTACTTAACAATGTTTTTATAAAATACCTTGGAAAAAATTTTCTTATTACAGAAAGGTTAAGTATTACTATATGAGGTTTGGCTTGACTGATTTACTCCACTGATTAGTTCCAGTCACTCATTTGAAATTGTCTTATAGCAAGAAACAAAAACTTAAGGAGTTCTGCAGATGAAAACTGATTACAAACCACCTTAAAATAAAAATCTCGACATCAAAAATTCATAGAGTAACATATATTGGATATATAAAAGGAATTGACTATTTTCTCTTGGTAAAGGAGTAATAAAATAAACCAGAACTTGCAATTTAATCAAATTAAGGTGATATAATGATATACAGAGAAGAATAGTTACAGAGTGGAATGACAGAGACCTAGGAGCAAGAGTCTTATTTATCTTTGAATAATTCAAGGTGCAATACCATCACATTATATGTGAATAGTGATTATTGCCACTTGTATTCATATGTCTACTGTCTTGTTAAATTTAAAGGAAATTTAATGAATTGCTTGCATTTCACCCTAAGAATAAGGAAAAAAAGGTGTATTACACTGACAATACATTAACAGTGCTGAGAGAAGGATTTGGTTTTTACTAAACATTTAGTCTATAGTAGACTGATTATTTGCAATATTTATCATGAAGTGTATGTAATAGATACAGAAAGATGTCAGTTCGCAGGCAGAGATCTTCAAATTTCTCTTAGTATTTTATTCTGGTGGAAGATCTGGCAGGTACGTGAGAGATGCATCATTTTAGTCCCTCCCAACTGGTATTTTTCATTCGTCGTATTATACAGCTGTGCAGTTGTGTCCCTATTGACGCCAGGAAACTGATTAAACCAGCTGGTTTATGGTTTTTACTGGCTGTAGAAGAGTATATTCTGCTCTGTAACATATGGCTCCTCAGGGCAGTGTGTTTGCACGGAGCTGGGGAAGCAGGGCTGGGTTCATGATGTGTTCATTTGCTGAGGTATATATTTGTCCTTGCTTCTAACTGACTGGCCATGAAAGTCTTGTTTAAGGCTCTTATCTTCAATGATTTTCTGTATTGTTTGGTCTAGTTATTTAGCATCCTGTTGATGGCTCTTTGCTGACATTCTTTGACTTCTGCTAAAGTAAAACAGTACTGGATAACCCTCATACACTGTTCTTTCATTTCACATTTCTGCCACGGAGAATATTATTAAAACCTAGATGTCTTTCTGGTGTGTGGTCCCTTCCCTTTTATTAGAGAAATAGATTAAAAAAAGAGAATATTTTAGGGTTTGTTTTTCTTAGTGTGACAGCAAAAATATGCTCATCTTAGACTTTCTTCCTCAATTCACTCCTCTCATCTTTCTGTTTTAAAAAGGTTTCTACAACACTGTCTTTTCTATCATGACATATTTATTAGAATACTATGATTTTTATCATATTTAATTTCTTTTAGTTTATAAGTTAATGATGACTGTTTACTGCTTGATATCTTACAAGTCTATTGCAATATTTAGTGCAGAAAATTTTCTTATTCATCCAGAGTACATTTCTCATCTGCATTTCAGGAACATTCTGGTTGTTTTAGTGATTCTTTGCTTCTACATCTATGTTCACAAATTTGGAATATCTTTTGTCTCTTTTTCCTCTTATGTGTGGAAGAAATTGTAACTCATTTTGTACAAATACATATCAGTCATGTGTTTCATTGTCTATTGCATTATGATTAGTTTATCAAATATTATTTTACTTTTTCTTTTTCTTCTGTAGTGTATATTTTACTATACAACCATGCTTCTCCTTTTGGTTCTTTTGTCCTACAGCTAATTCCTAGCATGACAGATTCTACAACTTAAGTATAAATACCTAATCAAAAGGGACTCTTCATTTGTGGCTTCTCTAGGGGTTCTTGTCTTACTGATTTACCTTCTCTGAACTATGAAGTTATTACCTTATTCCTTTTTCTCCTAAGTAATCCTTTCTACAGGATGATATATCCTTCAACATTTGTCTGTATTGATTTTCATTTCCCCATTATATTTCTGTTAAACCCTTTTGCACTCTACTTCTATTCACAAGTTTATTTTTTAACAATTACTTAGCACTGTCATGACCACTTTACCAGAGTGGATGGAATTGCTTTTGTCTGGGAGTGCAAACTTAGGTCTCAGCTGCAGGCTTAAATATCCATCAGCTAGAAAATTCATGCAAGTAACAAAACTCCAGTAGGTGCTCCTCAGAGAATTCTCTTAGTCTTGTTTCAAAATTAACTTTACATCATTGATTGAATTTGGAAAACTAATTTTTTGTCTCTTAAATATCTTCAGATAGCAGACACAACTATGCAGAGGCCCAAAACACCTGTTCCACTTTCTACCCCCTCACAGTGACACTGCTGCCCTTCCTCACAGAGAACTGAAAATTGTTCTGCGGAACTGGCAAGAGCTGTTAAATTAATTCCTCTCGGAAATCTTAACAAGCTAACAAAATGTTACATCTCCTTCCAGCTTCCAATACTTACCCTTGTGAACAGATTTGTGAAATCTTGTTGGCTTCTGCATCTGAGGAAAGGAATGTATCTTCTGTGCGTATTTTTGACATTTGTCAAAATGTTCTCTTTCTAAAGTATATCCTAAGTACATCCTGAAGATATTTCCCATTGTACCCAAACATTTACTTGCATTTAGTTCTTTCTTTTGTGTAGTTTGACTGATGTGTGAGTTTTTTACCTAAGAAGGACATATATGTTTCCAGAAATAACTTGCTTCAACAGTGGGTATTTTTCTGATCTGAGGAGGTCAGTTAAATGTTTGTCAAAAAAGCTTAGTTTTTATACAATAAATTATTTGTCTGATGTTACCAAAAGACAAAGTCACTGCTATCTAACAAGGCCAAAAAAATTTAATCTCAGTGATTCAATAGGAGTTAATAGTTGCCCTTTCTTCACAGTTTATATCTTTATACTGAAAATAGATGTTATGCTGTTCACCAGCAAAGAAGATGAAATGGCTTTCCTTAAAGCCAAAAAAGATATGAGATATTATCACACATCTGTTAGCTTTTCCAGCAGCCTCGTTTTTCTCTGCAGCAATAGGATGGGAGTACTTTCTGAGCGAGAACAATAATCATCAATAATGGTTCACAGTTCTGCAGGCTGACTGCCTATTTCTTTGAACAAAACCGTTGAAATTCTTTTCACTAACGACTGAGTCACTCTTAGTACCTTGCAGGTAAAACTGTTATTTGACTCATGTAACTAAGAATAGCCAACAGAATTAGCCTTTAGGAATTGTTCCAATGCTATTACTCATTCAGGTGGTCAGGCTGACTTCAAAGGGGCTACAGCAGTCTATACATTATTCAGCAAGGTCTGTAAGACTGAGCCTTTAAACTTTTCCTACAATACACTCAAGAGTTTTTTTAAAAGATATTTTAATTATAAGGTTGAACAGAGGTGTTTGTGTTAGACATTTGATTCCAAAATAGCTTTGTGAGGTAGACAAGAATTAAACATAGTGGCTGTTCTATCTGTCTTTTGCAGGCAGAAAAATAAGATGATTTGCCCAGAGCAGGTTAGGTGACCAATTTTTGAGAAATAATTAAAACAAAGGAATTGCTGTTTCACATTTCTACATTATATGCAAAAACATGTATGTCTCTTTATAATTTGTTTGATCTTTGCTTTTAATGTATATGTATTATATGAAGACTGATTCAAGATTTTTACAATTAAGTCAGTTAGAAATATCAGTCACTAATACCTCAATCTCTCTTTTCATTTTTCTTTTTAGTCATAGGTTTTCATCCTGATAGGAAAGGAATTTCTGTTGTGACTAAAAATTAATCTTTTAAACAGCGAATTCTTTAGAATTTTTTTTTGTGATGAATTTTCCTGAAATTCCTCATGCAGAGGAAAATATCCAGTCTGCACTACTCTTCCTTAGAGAATCTGTAAAATAGATTTTTGAATCATTGTATTTGGAATAATATTTTTAGTTCTTTTTCTGTATAAAATCTTTTTACTAAGTCTTTTTGCTGAATTAATATTGAAGATCATTATTTAATATTTTTTTTAAATTATTGGCAACAGTTTATCAATATCTTGAAGGTATTATTCTGAATTTTATATTATTCTTCTAATAAGTATTAGTTATAGCTAAATACTTCAGTAATTAAATTGTTAAGTATTTGTTGGTAGGTCTGGGGGATATAGACAAAGATGTAAACACTGCTTTGTCATACAACCTGTGTGTTCGAAGTGTAATATTCACGTGTGTACAACAGCATCTGACATTTACACTGAGCCATTGAGAGTTTTGATTTCACCAGCTTTGGCTGAGGCAAAAGGAGAATCTTTGCCAAGTAGAATCATGGCATCATCCTCTGTGATCAAAGCAGCTGTGCTCTGTTTCCAGCCAACAGCAGATAATGTTCAGTGAATTGGAGTTCTTTCCAGCTTCTAATTTACTGAATAAATTCACACTGTGAAAGCATCACTAATGATGCAGACACATATATTCTCTAACATATGACAAGAAATATTTTCTAATGTTTTCTTTCCTCTATACCTGTGACCTAGCAGCAGTACAGAATTCTTTCCTTCTTTCTGGATGTACTTAATATAATTTTATATAATTTAAAGATTTTTTTTATCATTATATTCTGTAAGTAACATGCATTTTTATTGTATAAAGCCCAAGCACAGAAGTGTTCTACTTTCCACCTCTTTCATAGTGCCTTTGGGTCGAGATCAGACCTAAAGTAAAAGTGTAGCACAGCTCTGACAAATATGCCCTTATGCTTATAGCAGTAAGTGGCTCTTTTCACAATATGTGAGTCTCATTTTGCACTGCTTGTAGTGATGTTTTGTACCAAATTGATCAAATGTCACTTCCCCAGTTGAAGCCTTGAAGATGACACATCTGCATTGGAGAAAGTGTTGTTTGCTCAATTTCATCTCTATCTTTTGGATCATTCAGGAGAGCTAACTAAATGACAGCTCTTTTTAGCTGAAATGGACTCACAAAGTAGTGCAAATTGAATGTTTGCTTCTAGTAGATAGTCTCTAATTGCTTTGTATTCTCTGGTTTTACATGTAGGGGAATCCAAAGGCAGACAATTTCTACTAAGTCTCATCCATCTCTGCATTATAGGTTTGCATGGGTTTGATTTGGTAGAATAAATTCTGAGTTTGGAGAAAAAAAAAAATATATATATTTTATCCTAGAGCCATTCTGAGTTTAACTTGATCTGGTCAAAGATTTAGTGTTTATTAAATGGTGAGTTATCTCTATAATGACACAGTTCATAGTTCATTCTGAAGCAGTGTTTCTCCTGTGTGTTCTTTTTTCCCCTATTAAATAATTGTATGATTACAGTGAGGATCCATTCAAAAAGGAAATTCTGTTTCACCACTGTAAGGCACTGCATGTTGTCCTGTGACCTAGAGACTAAGGAGAGTTAGAGTAACAGCTCATAAGCTACTTCACATCAAAAGTTAACATGGTGCAGATTTTTTAGCCAGATGCTGACAAGGTTTTTAAACAAGTTAAGATAATTCAGAACAATTGTTTATATTTTTTCCTTGCTTCATGAATATGAACTGCACTAAATACATTATGAGCTACATCTCAGTAAGAAAAATTGTTTAAAAGATTACTATTGATAATTAAAAAATTTATTATTAATAAACAAATTAGACTTGAGGTGATAAAAAGACCTCTTAAAAGTAAATGAGGAGATTATAAAAATGTGCTTCAAGAGGACATAAAATTTTCAAATAAACAGTTTTTCATCAGGCAAATAGGTATTAATTCTTCAAATCACTTAACTGATTCTCATATCTATTACTCAGTCTGAAACCACAGCACACTATTATATTTCCTAATAGTGCAATCTGCTCACTGATTTTTTCTTCTGTTGTGTCATAGATAACCCTGTCAATGTCAATGCAGATAATTTAATTTGAATTTTTTTATAAGAACCAGGTTATCAGACTTCTGTGTTTATCAGGAAAATATGGATATAAAGTAATTATTAAGAGAAATTTGTAATGGTCACTCAATTTACTAACAGTTAATTTCCATGTGCATCTCAGAGTGATTGTCTACATAAATGTTTCATTTTCACGAAAGTTACAGATTAGTTAAGGCTAAGATGCTGTGGAATGGAATAATTATCAGCAAGGACTGGATTTATCTTGCATAATAGGAGTTTTCTGCAATGTGTATCCATGCAATCTAACCCTGTTATCCTCGATTCCCTTTTTTAGTCAATGAATAGAGTCAGGGCACTTTTATGGAAAGCTGTGTGTGACCCATTTTTGGCATCTTTGGTGAGATGAGATTCATTCCACATCCTAAGTTCTACTGTCAACATTTACTAAAGACTCACAGTTTATAGAGCAAACTGATAAAATATAATCATCTGCTTTGTGAATATCCACACTTGATGGGAAGAATTCTGCTAAAGAAATAAGCAACTTTGTCACCGCCTATCTCAGTCAGGTGAGACACTTTTTTCTTAGGGATGTTCAATTGTTCTCTTTTAGAGAAATGCATTTAGCCTACTGACCCTGACAGGCCAAAAGGCTGTGAAAGAATCAATGCTACCCCAAGTGATGGGGAGGTTTTGGGACACTTTAAAAATTGTCTGGTCACAGTGCTCTGTGTTGCTACCAATTCATCACAGATATCAGCTGCTACATATTGAAATATGTAACTTAGTCTTCATCCTCCACATCTGCATTATATTCTAAACACGCAAAGAAAGAGTATGTCTTCTACTTCTGTGATGTTCACCAGTCATTCAACTGAGTCATCACAGGGAAAAAAAAAACAAGCAAACAAACAAACAAACAAGAATAATTCAACATCTTTTGAAAAATGTGATTAGGAGCTGATCCAGTTTAATAATTCTGCTACCTGAAAGTAAATAGTCTCTTCTACCTTACTTAATTAAGCTCTATCTATGATCCTATTAATCTTAGAAAACTATCTCAAAAAGGGATAAATCTTCATGTAAGCATCATTCTCTCTTTCTACTGCTTAAAGAGAGAATATGAACTGCATGTTTAACTTTTATGGTATGAAAAGTAGTAGGAAAGATTCCAGCCAAAAGTATTGTTTGGGATCTATCAGATATGAGTTGGAAGCTGCAGCCGAATGGCCCATTCTGAAACTCAGGAAAACAAGTAAACCTATGAAAAAAACTGTCTTAGCTAAATGGTTTAACAATAGAGTTCCACTACAAAGAAAAAGCCATGGAAACGGGAATGGGCTACACAGGAGGAATTTAGAAACATTGTCTGGGTGTATGAAAGTGTTACTGGGAAAGCCAGCGCTTATGAAGAGTTGACATTTTCAGTTCGAGTTGCATCAAGGACATGGTCTTGCATTACTACATTAGTAGACAAATGTTGACCAAGCAAAATATGAGCCTAGTGGTACAGGTGATATAGCAGAGGTGGATATTGCTTAATACCAGTGGTCTGAAAGAGATGGTGTAGTGTGGGCTTACCAGGTTTCAGATGGCACCAAAAAGAGAACAGTCAATATTCTGGAGAGTTGTGGTGCCATTCAATCTAGTCAGGCTAGAGAAATGGGCTCACAGAAACCTAATGAAATTCAGCAAGTGTAAAGTTTAGCACCTGGGGAAGGGGAAGCCCTTTGCAACAGCACAGTCTAGGGACTGACTAACTGGTAAGCAGCTCTGTGGAAAGGTCTGTGGGATTCTGGTGGACAGCCAGCAATGCACTCTTGGCAGGAAGGCAGGGGTTCAGTTGCTCAGACTGAATATAAGTTAAATTTTCCTATGGGAGGACAGTTAAGTAATGGAAGGGGATTGACTGGAAAGGTAATGCAGGCTTCCTCCCTGGAGATTTTCAAGACCAACTGAAAAGCCCTGAGTAACTTGTTCTTGTAACAGATTTTGAGCAGATGGTGGTACAGAGTACCTTCTGAGTTCCCTCCTAATCTGGATGATCCTGTCATAATTATCTTTTTAATGGGAATGAAATTTTCCCTCTTCTTGATGAATAGATCTCTAAACTGTTCAATAACTTGAAACAGATACTATAAAGAAAAGGATAAATCTGAGTGAAGAGTAGATTCTGCTATTACTCCCAGGTAGAGAACATCCATGCCTTTGAGAAATAGGTAGGACACAGTCTTTGAGTGTCTCTCATTTTAAATGTCTGTCAAAAAAGATCAATTTTGACTCCAGTGTCAAGACTATTTTCAATTCCCAGGTTCATTCTTCCTAAGTTGTTGGTTTTCCGATATAGTTCGGAAATTCTTTCAATTCACTCAGCTGTTTTGTGCCCCAAGCACAGAGATCCTCCATCACTGATCTGCTCCTCTCAAGCAAATCTTCATATATGTTTAAATAGATGAATGGCTACAGGGGAATACATGTAGCACTGGAGGGAAGTTTAGTGATGAGCTGATGCTTTAGTGAAATTTGAAGCCCATGAGAAAGACAGAAGTCACCTCTGTTATGCTTAGTCATTAGATAACTTTAGAAAACTACTCACAAGAATTAGGAATAAGGCAGTATCTTATCTCACACAGACTGTACCAACAGCACAAAGATAAATATGTACTAATGTTTATCTTTGAAGTAAGCATCAAGATAGAACACATCCTACTTTTAATAATGTATCCGACCTACCTGTTTTATTGTTTATTGTTTGCCTAAGTCTGTCTCATTCCAATTTCCCAAACTGTCAGTAGATGGCAATCAGTGAGATTATGAGTTTGAAAATTTACATATTTATAGGAAAAGTGATGGTTATTAGCATGTAGAGCCTTCTTTTACTGATCACATACTGCTGTCTTTTAACAGTGGAAGAAAACAATATAGACAGCATTTTAAAGTGAAAGCTTGGCAAAAGTAAGTGAGGGCTGACTGGGATTTGTGTTAAAACCACAACTAACCAGAAGTCAGACAGCAGTTAATAGAATAGTTTGATTTTCGGAAGTACAGACCTTCAGCAGCTCTGTCTGAATCCAATGAAAACAGCCTGCACGTTTCACCCTTTAGGGTCAGACAATATATATTTAACAGATTGGAAAACCTGTAAGTGGTTTAACTTCACCTACTTCTTAACATGATCTTAATATCATATTGTCTAAGGACTTCGCAGTCATTAAATGCATTTATTAATCGTTATAGCACTCCTGAGAAATATGAATGTGCTATTATCCCTACTTTAAAGACAGAGAACTGAGGCACACACAGACCAAATTTCACCCTTTCAATAAAAATCAGTGATGAAGCAAGGAACTGAACCTGTGCTATACAAACTTGAGACTAACATTTTCTCCAGTATTACTTCTCCAGGTGATGAGCTATTTCCTTTAAGTTCTTCTGATTCTCTGAACCTGCAAATGGGTTTAGAAATAAAACCACATCAGAATATCACTGCAACATTTCTTAACTTTCAGGTTTTCAAGACGGGGCTCAACTAATCAGTCTTATACTATGGACTTTGCATCATATTCTATTATAGTAATGTTGCTTTGTGTCTTAATAAATTAATTTTTTATGTTAGCTAGTTCATCTTTGTTATTTTGCTTTATTATTGATGGTTCACATGTCATTGTTATTTGATAAACTTGCATGTGTTTTAAACTGTTGATTTTTCTCTATCTTGTTCAAAGGTAGACAGAGATTGACACAGTAAGATCTAAGACATAAAATTAGGTTGTAGACTAAGTCTGCAATCGTCTGTTAGTTTGCATTGTGGAATAACAAGGCCTTACTAAATGAAAAAAAAAAAAAACAAAAACACCACACAAATTCTCAAGAAGCACAATTCTTTGTACTTACAGCTTTATTCTACATCTCTCTGAGGAGCAGGAGGTAAAGCAGAATAGTTGTTCCCCAGGATTAGTTCAGCATCCTTCTACGTTTATTTAGTTCCCCACCTTTAAGCACCAATTTTCACTTTCACATAATTACACCTACACATTTGAAGAGAACCACTCTCTGGCCTTATTTTCCTCTCTCCTCACTTTGTTCTATTCTTTCATTACTACCTACCTTCCTTCTTCTTTATGTTCTTCAAGGTTCCATTCCATTTTCTATGAATCCTGCTGCCTCTTCCCCTGAGCCATGTGCTTTATCTACATTATGGGACTCAGTAAGAGCAGTGTAGCAGTTGATTGGTAGTCAGTCAATAGTTCAGCAATTGGTAGGGAACTGCTGAGCACCAAATCGTTGATTTCCTCCCCACTGATTCCTTCACAGTTGGTTACCTTTTAGTGTGTCATTACAGATAAAGAGAGATAGAAAATGGATACTGAATGTATCTATATTTATACTACATATAGATAAAATATATATTTTTATGTTTAATAACTGTCCATTCCAAGGAAAAAGCAGATAAAAAATTGTTTTGGCAGCACAATCACAGTCAACAAGACAGAACATGAATCACAAGACGGGAGTACATCAGATAATGAAATCCATTAATTTTAATATTGAAAAATGTGAATTTTTTGCAGTGCTGTTGTTCAGCAAACTCCAAAGAACTTAAATAATGAATTTGAATCAATTCTATTGATTTTATTATTGCTTAATTATTTTTTTAGAACTGGAATAGAAAAAATTAGACAACCTTTTCACTTTCATACATATTGTTAATATTATGTGCAGGATTCAATCTACCTTCATCCTAGATTCAGAATTTTATGAGATTCACACCTTTCAGAAGTTTAAAACCTTCAGTTTAGCCCCTGATTTCAAGGAAAAAAAAAATCACTGTCCTGAGCTACTGAAGAATCTGGCCTTGTCTGGTTGGATGCATAAGTGCATGAGGTAGATGTGAAACTGACTGGGAAAATCTCTTGGTAGAGAAAAAAGAAAAATCTAAGAATTGCATTTTCAAGCCCATTTTCTGTAGACACTAACTTTAGATGGAACTCAGGCATTTAGACCTATGGCTTAAATTTTGGACACATTTATGTCTTATTAGGTTAGATGAGATGAATGAGATGAAGAATGCCTGACTAAGCTGGTAGTCTTTTTGAAGAGGGTGACTGTGCTAGTAGATGAAGGAAGAGCAGGTGATGTTATCTACTTTCATTTCCTTAAAGGTCTATGTCATCTTCCTAGAAAACTTCCTTGTCTTTTAATTGGAAAAATATGGATTTGAGGGACTATTCATGTCCAAACAGTTGCAGTTTAAGGCTCAGTGTCTAAATGGAGATCAGTAACAAGTGGTATCACTCAGTGGTTGGTACTGGGACTGGTACAGTTTAATAACTTTACAATGCTTTAGGCAGGCCAGCTGACATTGGAACAATACAGAGATGCTGTTGACTGCTGTAGGCAGAAAATTCATACAGCCAAAGCTCAGCTGGAGTTGAAGCTGGCCAGAGCAGTGGGGGACAATAAAAAGGGTGTTTTGAAATACATTAATGGCAAAAGGCAGTGTAGAAATAACAACAGCCCATTACAGAGTGAGGTTTGCCACCTCATGAACAAGTACAGAGACAAAACAGAGGTGTTTCACGCAGTCTTTCCTCTGTTTTCAACACTGGTGATGAACCAAGGGGGTCTTCAGTGCTCTGAGCTGTAGGACCATGAATGAGAGAAAGATAAACTCTCAGCTGACCCTGATCTAACCGGGATCTGCTGCTCCATCTGGATCCCTATTAATCTATGAAGCTTGATGGAATTCATCCCAAAATACTCAAAGAGCTAAATGATGTCTTGCAACGCCTCTCACTATGATTTTTGAGTGATCTCAGGAATCCAGAAGGGTCCCAGCTGACTGGAAGCTGGTGAACGTTGTGCCGATTTTCAGGAAGGGCAAGAAGAAGGACTCTGGAAACCACAGACTTGTCAGTCTCACTTCAGTTCCTAGTAAAAATCATAGAAAACGTTATTCTGGGAGGCTTTTAAAAACACCTGGAGGACAAGGCAGTCACTGGTCACAGAGACCGTAGTTTCATGAGGGGAAAGTCCTGCTTGCCAAACCTGATTTCCTTCTACGACAGGGAAACCATCTAGTTGATCAATGAAAATCAGTAAGTGTAACTTTTTTGGACTTTAGCAAAGCTTGTGATACTGTCTCACAGTATCCTTCTGGACAACAGCTGAATATTATGTGATGTGTGAGCAACTGGCTCATACTCAGTTTGGGCACAGTTATAGTGAACAGGGTAACATCAGGCTGGTGTCCAGTCAGTAGTGGAATTCCACAGATGGAATTCCATCCTCTGCCCTATTCTCCTCAACATCTTCATTAATGATCTGGACATAGGGCTTGAAGGAATACTAAATAAGTTTGGCAATGATGCTGAATTGGGAGGCACTCTCTACTTATGAAATATGAAACAATATCTTGTAATTATTAGTAACATGGTGCAGGCTTTTCACCAAATTTGCAAATCCTCAAAACACAAGCTTATTAGGCTTATCTTGTCTGAACTGGACCTCCCTGAAGTTCTGCTTTATTTGGTTTAGCTGTGGCAGCAGTTTTTCAAAGAGACTAGTTGGCTATGGTACCTTGGTTTCAGTTTTATTTATCTCTATGGTGGCACTGTAATGGCACCATAATCAGTTCATTAAATGACTCTCTAGGACATTTGACTATGTCTTCTTATTTCTGTCAGAAAACAAAAAAAATCTCATTAGTCCTTGACACCAGCAAAACTTTTGTGTGAATCTGAATATATTTTCGGTCATTGACGTTCTCATCTTTCAAAACTGACTTCCCTATAGAAGCGGTGTAAGTAGTGCTTATATTTATGATTACTTCTTGGGGGTAGCAACTAATATTCACCTGGTTCATGAGCAGGCATCTGAATGCTGCTGCCAAAGACACAGGATGATGAGAATGATGCTGGGGATGATTGTAATATCACAGTGTGCAATTATCAATAGCCAATATATCCCACTAAGATTCATTTGGAGAGTACCGGGAAGAGAACACTGGTGAACCACTGTCCCAACAGGTTTTAGAGATCAAGATTAAAACTAAAATTTCTTGTCAGGTCCTGTGTGCTTAATAATGCTGAAGATATGTGTTTTTCCATAAAGCTACCTCTGACTCTTCAGTTACCATGTGTTCTGTAAAGTGTGATCTGTGTTCTCTACAGACACTCTGTTTGAATTAGAAAAAAAATGTATTTTTATTGATTTATCATTAACACTCTATTGATTTATCTATCTACACTTATGTTCCACTATTTCTCTACTTTTTTTAGATATTACCAAAGAAGAATTGTGATGATTCTGATTTCCTTTTTTGATATAACTTACCCTTGAGAACCTGTTATTAAATTTATTGTCAGTTGAAAAGCTGGTGACAAATTATTGAAGAAATAGTTTCAGGCATTATTTTGTTCCCAATACAATAATAGTTCATAAGACTTTGTTCTAAAATGTTGCAAAAATAAGATTGTTTGACTTCTGTTTCCTCATCCTGAATGTGAAGAGACATTTTGAAATCTCTCCTTTGCAATGTTTAATTTCCTTTTTTTCCTCTCCTTTTTTCTTTCTTTTTTTCCTCCTGAAAGGCAATTAGCATTCTTGTTAACGTGGGTGCTTCAATTTTAGCTCTTTGAAGTGAACAGTAATCAAGATTTAATGATGTACTGAAAGCTGAGGAAATCCACCAATAAAAGGCTGACAATTCTGTATCTAAGTATTTTTTTAGTAGAATGATGAAAGTCTATTTAACAATGGTGACTCAAAGTTTAGATAGAAACTATAACATTTATTTTTACTTTTGTTTTTGCTCTCCTTTTTATTTTAGTTTAGTTTTTTATTTTTACAGCTTTCCTCAGCATCTGTTATTTACTGTTTCCAGGAACAGTAGAGTGGACTTCATAAACTTTAGTCTTACCTACATTTGCTATTCTTATACTTTCAAATTATGCACTTTCATATTACATGCATACATGTTTTCCCATATATAAATTTCCCTCCTTTCCAGTTTGATTTCTTTTCAGGCAATCTTCATTTATGCCTGGATGATAATGTTTAAAAAATCAAGATAAGGACTGTTTCCAAAATTCCTCTTCATTGTGACCAATCATATATGTTTCAAGGAATATGAAGATAGTAAAGGAGACATCTCAAGACATCTAAATGAGTAGAAGTATTTCAGATATCTCTCTTCAGAAGAGAGATATTGGTGATATCCATGTTAGCTTCATCATATACAGTTTGAGTAACTCATATTCAAGAAAGACTAAATCAATGTGGAATTTATAAATAGAGGAAAGGAAAGAGGTTTGGGGATAGTCTACTCAGACAGAAAATTTGCCTTTAGGAACAGTGCACCACATATGTCTGACCTGCCTAACTTAGCCATCTAGCTTACAATGAGGCTTTGAACACCTAATCAAGTGTTAAGTGCCCCAAGACAGTGAGCAAATGTATGTGAAGGATAGTTTTGTTTTTCGAGCTACTTCACATGAACACATTGGCTTCTGTAATTACATACAATTTTGGAGAAACCTTGGTCAGAACCTTGGCAAAATTATGCAAATACAGTGTAACTATATCTATAGATGCATAATGATTGATACTAGAAATTCTTCAGGAGACATTAAGCTCATGACCAAAGCCTGATATGCTTTATGACAGATGTTCACCTAATATGTTATCAGAAGATTGTGAATGAATTATCTAAGTGGTCTTTTCCAGTACATTAATATTCTTTCTATTAGAGTTTTTCATACTGAAACATTTTTTTCCCAGAATTAATACTTTTGTTCTGTTATGGCAGGAACCAATGTCGACATTTGGTTTTTTACTTTCTTTTCACAATTGCCTTCTCTGAATTTAAGGAGTTGTCCCATAAATGCAGTCCTTAGCTATTTCGACTAAAATATTAGGCTTAAGTTCAACACTTTGAAATGTATTTTTGAAGAATATGTTTCCCAAATTTTGATAATATTCATTGATAAAATTAATTGATTTGATTAATTTAATTGATTTGTCTTCTCTTCAAACTGTCTGTATTTCTTTATGTGCCTATCCAAATTTAGATCAGACAGTTGATGTCTTATTAATACTGAATAAGTCAGTATTTATGACTTTAGATATATAGGCTGTGTTCTTGTTTAAATATGCACAGGATCATATTTTCTGGGATAAGAGTGCTGACTAACACTAAGCTGCATGTCTCTTTTCAGTGACCTTGAGAACTGCAATTTTGCAATTTTCCTACTCTGTTCCTTTGAAAGAAGCTTTTCAGTAATAATTAATATTACTTCTTTTCTAGAGTGCTTCCTTGTTGTTTTCTGCCCTTTTAAACTATTTTAGTTTTACCTTTTTTCATGAAAATATTTTTTTCTATTTTTCCAATCTTTTTTCTTCATGAAGAATGTGATTTGTACTTTTGCAATACTTTTGAAAATATTACTTGAGTTATTTAACTTTCTCTTTAGCTCTAAGAGTACCTATCAGCAGTTTACCTCTATTCTAAGCATGCTGAGAAAGAACTGTCCCTAAACCTAAATTAATATAAAGCGGAGTGGAATAACTTTATTAATTCAATTGCACTTTAACTTTTATTAATAGTGCTTAATAGAGTACTCTAATATCTAACTCATAAGTTTTTATCATAATTAGAATTCCTAGATTATTCTTATAGGAAATATTATCTGTAAAAATTTTATCTACAGTTTATTTCTTTGTATGGTCATAATTTACAAATTAGTTTTGTGCGCAATGATGCTCATTTCAGTGGCTTTTGTCCTATCTCTATAGTTTGAGAAGGTTGTGTGTGATTGTTTTGCAAAAAATATCTGAGTTGTCACCAAAATTTATACCTTTCACATATATCACTTTCCACTTCAACTTGTAACTCAGAAATTAAAGTATTGAATAGCATCCAGTCTCAAATAGATTTGAACTGAATTATCCTCAAAGAGCTGGCTGATGTCATTACAAAGCCTCTCTCAGATTTTTTGAGAGGTCTTGGGGATCCAGAGAGGTCCCAGCTGACTGGAAGCTGGTGAATGTTGTCCTGACTTTCAAGAAGGTCAAAAAGGAGAACGCCGAAAACTACAGATCTGTCAATCTCACTTTTCATTTATTAAACATTCCTTTAGTATTTCCTCTTTGGTCAAAATAGAGTTAATGTGAACTGCCCTGACCTACACTGATTTTATGATTTCCTGCTATTTATGTCCTTACAGATCTTGCTATTCTCCTTTACACTCTGCAAATAGTATCTCATTTGGAGATTTCAGCTTTCTAACTGACTCTTCAAATCTGAATTATGCTTTTATGCTAATCTACTCTATTATTTTTTCATATCCATGTCCCCTGATGTGGCTTTACTTCCCTTTTTTAATTAGTTTTTAGCATTAAGGTTGTTTCCTGTAATATCGGGATAACTATAAAAGTAGAACTTCCCTTCTATTCTGTTTCATTCCTCAACTTCTCCCATTTCTAGGATGTCACATAGCTACATTGTATGTTCTATGCCTCCTTTTTTGAAGTCTATAATAATCAAATTTCTTTTCTTATCTTTTTGTTCTAATGTAATCTAATGCCTGTGGTGGTTTAACACCAGCTGGGAATTAACCTCCAAGTAAGTCACTCCTCTTCCCCCCAGTCCCCTCCTGTTAGAGAGGGACAAAGACAGAGATGATGGGCTAAGATAATGATTTACTGAAAGAAAACAGCAATGGAATAAGAAACATGGAATTACAGTAACAATATTAATAATGAAAGTATGCAAAAAGAGAAGATGCTTTACATTCCAAAGGTGTTCACCATCTTGATTTAGTTCCACATGGCCTCTGAGACAAAAGCAGGGTGGCAGATGCTCCCCACAGCGGATACTCCCCCCATTCACAAGCCCAAGAAAATGGAAACCAATGGCGGACAAACCCCTGAAAACTGGAGTGTCCACACTGCACCAATGCTTTAGACTGTCCCCTGGTTTGATTCCATGCAGCACCACCTGCTCTGGACTGCTCCACCCAGCTCTGCTGGACTCAGTTCTGCATGGCTGCTTCCAGTACCGCTCTGTTCTGCTTGGGCTCAGTTGGTTTCCTCTCACCTCAGCTCACCACCACTGTTTTTTACCCTATGTCTGCTTCTAGTTTGTTGCTTTTTGAGCCACATCCCAGGTGTATTTGCTACTTTTGGAGCCATGTCTCAGAGGAACAGGAAGGGATGGGCAGTAGCAGGAGAAGGACAGGGTCCAGAGGGCTGATCCCAGAAACTTCCCTGAGGAAGAGAGGGAAATAAAACAGCACACTTCCAGTGTCACATTCCTTTTTCCTTCCCCCTAAATCACACCCCTCAACAATGATGTGGAGGGTATAGAATACATTTTAGCTCTGCCCACAAGGCTCTAAGCTCTGTACCGTCCAACCAACTTAGGGCCCATTTAAAAATTGTTGGTATGTGTATCTCTGAGGTCCCAAATGAACTATGTTGAATAGCACTAAGCTGTTATCCCAACTGCTGTTTCAAATTTCTGGAAGAAAATCTGTCTACCCAAAATAACTCAATTATTTGTTAAAGAAATACATTTTCTATTGTTTGTTTTCCAAGAAATATGTAAGCGATTGTAAAGTGATTGCACTTGTTGACCACAACAGGATTTCAACATAGCAAAGAAACTTATTCTATAATAGAATTGATAGATTGTGATGTCTATGTAAACACATTGTAGAATCTAATAATATTAACAAAGAGTAAATTAGTTTGAACATTTTTCTTTTTCTTTATATGTTCATAAGAGTCCTTTTAAAAAGTCAAATTTCATATAATTATCTACACGCACAGATCTGGCATTAATCTCACTATCTGGCATAAAACAGCATTAGAAATGTTAATTAAAAATAATTAAAAATTGCATACAAACACAAACTTGTCTGGTCATTTAAGTTCATTTAATTGTTCCTGAACTGATCTGAAGGATCCTCTAATCACTATCATTTGTACAATTTTCAAGTCTTTCTAGCTTTTTGAGAAACCAATATACTGAACCGGAACAGAAAATTATCTTGGGAAAATATATTAAATAAGATAATAAATAGACTTCACAATAATTTAATGGAAAATGTTTCTATTTGTCCTAATGCTCTTGTCTTCTTAAAACCCAACTATTTAAATTTGAAATCAATCAGTCTCATAATTTGTCTCTGCTTAATCTTCTCTTTTCCATATAATACAATTTTTTTTCATATAAAGAGATGGATGCAAAAGAATGCTTCTTGGACATTAATTCCTTCAATAATATTAATAATAGGAATAGCAATTGTGACAGTAACAATAATCACAATCCTTTTTAGAGTTTCTATGTGATTGTCTCTCCTAAAATAGCTAATAACTGGCCACTTGAGCTTTCTGCTCTCAGAGGCTCATCTCCACAGATAGCAGGGTGAGAGGGACTCTCAGTCCTTTAAGGCACCTCCACAGATGCATAAGACACTGAACTGCAGACAATTGAGATGTTCAGTCAGAACTGCATTGTTAATAGCTTAATAATAGTTCTTTTTTGGGTGTGCTAATAGATTTTTTCCTGGCATTTATTAAGTTGCAGAACGTATCAAAAAAAAAAAAAGAAATAAAAAGTACAACTTGCTAATTTACAGGGTAGGAGACTGGCTTTTAGACTTTCACTGTCTTTCAGATTCACAACCCAATTATTAATTAAAGCTCAAAGACTTTTTGGCTGGGTTTTCACTGTAACTGCTGTCAGAAAAGCAGTCCTTCGTGAATAGTAATAAAGACAGATTACCTTGGACTTCATTACAGAATAATGAGATTTCTGTTAGTTTTGATAATTAATTAACACTTTGTTTTTAAATGGCCATTCACTACCTCAGAACAGATCTGATAATGTTATACAGAAATAAAACATTCCCAGACATTTAAGATATCATCAAAGCTACCCAATCCTGAATGTTGCATATAATTGATACCAGTATTATAGTAGTGAGAACACGCTCACAAGTCAATGAACACTGGACAACAGTCGGATCCTCCTGTTATGTCGTTTGTCCATGACTGATCCAGGAAGAAATAAAATGAGACACAGACAATCAAATAGGTTTTAAAACACACATATCAATGTAGGGAAAGTAAAAAAAAAAACCAAAACCAAAAACAAAACAAACCCAAAACAAACAAACAAAAAAAACCAAAACCCAGAACTTTCTGATTACATATATCCTTAAAAATATCCTAGACTGCAATATTCTCTTAAAGGACATGTGATTACTAATGAGAAATATTTCAAAAAACATAGGATCATTAAAAAACACACAAAAATGAAGCAAGAGTTGGTAGACTAATTACTATTAAATTTAATTTGCATTATATTATATATATACATATAAATATGTATAAATCAAAAAAGTGATAATTTGGTGAAAAAAAATAATAAAGAACATATTTGGCCTAGAATTTGAGGCTGTCTTGGAAGCATCTTTGCAGACTTAAAGAGGTGAGAAATTTTTCAGTGACAAATAAGCATCACTTATTAAAGTAAGTAAAAATAGGGAAAAAAATTATTAAGTCTTACAAATGGGAACATAAGGTTTTGATGTTTGGTTAGCAGTTTTGTTTTTTTGGAGGTTTTGGGGTTTTTTTATTTATTGGAGGTTTTTTGACTGAAGAGCACTGCTATCTTATGACTGTGGTGGTTTGACCCTGGGTAAATGCCTGGTGTCCAGCAAAACTCCTTCAAGGCCTCCCTCTCCCCCTCCCCGCCTTTCGCCTTCCAGAGGGAAGGTTAAAAAAAACCAGCTTGGAATTTACAGCTAGAGATAACAACCGAAAGAGGAGCTTTGATTAACACCATGGGCAAAGCAGAACTTAGAATAATGCTTAAATTTATTACTAACAAACTAAAACCTAAAAATAAGAAATAAAAACAGGCTAGAAACACTTTTCCACCACCACCCCTTGGTCTGTCCATGCCCCCTCCTTCCCCTGATGGTGTGGGGGACAAGGGAATGCAAGGTTTACAGTCAGTTGTTGTTGGGTCAGCCATTTGCAGATATAAGTCCAAAAACTTAAGCAACAGTTCTGTCTCAGGGGGCTTTCCTGTGGGCTGCAAAGGGGACAGCTCGCTTCACCACAGTCATCACCACGGTCACA
>JAWWMP010000116.1:102310816-102331162 GCA_035047865.1 Dendrocincla tyrannina
TTAAATATGTTTTCACTCAGGGGCGTAACTTAATGGTTCAAAAGCAGGAAGTTTTCCTCGGAGCTGGCCCTCATTGGTTCTGCTCTATAGGATGAAGGAAAACTTCCAGAGGCCATAAGAAGCCAATCTTCCTCTTATAAAAAAAGCCAAAACCTAACCAGATAAACCCATGACAATGGCTCAGCATCTGTCTCTTTTATTGATTATTAGAACTGACTGAGAAAGTTTTAGGAACAAAAAGACATTCTTCCTTGAAGAATACTACTTTTGAAATCAGCCTGGTGTTATGAGTGGTTTTAGAGGCTTGGGGGAGGTGGTTCAGTTTGTAAGTTCTGACTAGAAAAACAGACAAATACATCCTAGCTTAGTTATTCATTCAGTACTTAGCTCACTCACTTAAAAACTATTTTCCTGAAAACTTTTCATGTCTGATACAGGTAAAGGATTAAAACAAAGTGTTCGCAAATCATAGTTTAAAACCCTGGATAATGAATAATGAAGTTCCAGAATAGCTAATAGAATGTCACTACCAGGAAGTAGAAGAGATGAAACAGAAATACTGTAATTTGAATGGCACAGAGCACTGACATGAAGCTTTTCAAGGCCAGAAGCAAAACTGAACCTTGATTCTGATTTTTCTGTACCTCAGATGAATGCTCACAGGAATGTCTGGGCCGTTTTGGGCATCTAACCATTTATTTGGAACATATTTTGTTGTTTTTAAAGGACTAGTTTTAAATTAAAAAAGAAATAAATTTCAACATTTGAACATGTATCTCAAAATGGTGTTCCCACATATTTCAGCCTGTTACGAACTCTTCAGCATTTAGATTGCATATCCCTAACTATAATTCTACAACAGTTAAAAGTAGTTCACAATCATCTCACTAAAGATGGCGTAGATTTTATAGATAGTTCACTGACTGCTCTTTTTTTGCTAAAAGTCATCTTGGGTATCAAGACAAAAACAGTTACCAGAAGACATAGAGCACTTTTGGCCTCACTAAGTGATAAGTAGACTCTTCCTTCAAGTATGCCTTATAAAAGGCATTATTTTCCTCTTCTATATGCCAAAATGTTCTTACAGATAACTTTTTTCCTTATAGAAATTTATACTTATATTTCTTAAAATACATTAGAAACTAGCAGTGAATAAGCATTTTGTTCATGTAATCTACAAAAGTCATTCCCCTTACACTTCCTGTGCTCAAAGTTCAGTTTCCATTAACTCTACACATGCAGAAGGAAGTCAAGATTGTTCCTCTACATTTCAATACATAAATTGAGTAATACCAATTCTAGATGGAAACAGGTAATTTCCCTCAAGGCCAAAAACCCCAACTCGCATGATGGTTGAACATTTATAATTATTCTCAAAGTCATACAAAAATCTGAACCATAAGAATCCATGAAGCACTGATTTCTATATCAGAAATTTGGAGATTACAAGAAAAAAAAATCTGCCAAAATACTCATTGTGTCTACACTACATTCTATTTGCTCATGGTACAGAGGTATAACATACCTTCTATCTATAGATAACAGGTTTGTGTATTCTCTTTATGAAGGTGCCTTGCCCTTGCCTAATGTCACTTATCAGAGGCTACTCTATATAAAATTATGGTTGCCAAGGAACAACAAAGATTGTGCAGAGAGATTTATTTCCTAAGGTATTTTTCTCTCTCTTTCAGATTTAGGTTAAAGACAGAACATGACATTGGAATTTTGAATAATTTCATCTTGACATTACATTATGAGATTAAACAGAAAAGTATAAAATCA
This sequence comes from Dendrocincla tyrannina, assembly GCA_035047865.1. NCBI lineage: Eukaryota > Metazoa > Chordata > Aves > Passeriformes > Dendrocolaptidae > Dendrocincla > Dendrocincla tyrannina. The sequence goes on from JAWWMP010000116.1 coordinate 102,312,599, forward strand.
TATTATTAAAAGCATGTATAAAAGAAATGAGTTTAGGTACATAAGACTGAAATAATATTTACAACAACTTGTATTAACAAATAAACCAGAAATAATAGTTATTATAGATGACAATAAAATCATTCAGGGATGTTTTTGAAAGTTGCTATTCCCAAAACTCTCCTAAGAGTAAAGAGTACTTTTTGTAATTCAGTGTTAAACTTTAGATATACCATATATCTGAACAAAACAAGTATTTGTGTGTAAGCTGATCATTAATCACAGGCCAAGATTTTCTCAGAAAGCACTGTCAGTCTGTTTACATGCCTCAGAGTGGCTGCCTAAACTCTACAGGTCTCTCCTATTTAATAGAAGTGAATTTTTTTTGTGATGTCCATCTCTTAAAATATAGTGAAAATTATGAAAACAATTCTTAAAGAAAGAATAGCATAGCATAACTTACATTAGCATATAATAGCATAACATAGAATACTGTTAGCCTTTTACAGAACTCCAAGTGGATGTGAAAAACAGAGGAAATAATTGTTATGCATAATGTAAAAAAGAGCCTGATAATAAATTATATATATATCTATATGTTTGTGTGTGTATGCATGTATATATATACCTATATAGTATATATTTATCAGAAACCTACTGCTTACCATAGTTTTGACAGGAACCTCTGTGGAAACTTATATGGTCTATGCAAAATAGCTGAGATCATCAAAACTTCAGTATTTGTTTCATTCTTTTTGTATACATGATTATTGGATATGCTTTGGGCAGCATTTTTATTTAATTGAAATTATTACACTTTTTGCAAAAGATAAATAAAAAATTATTGATTGTAAGAATACCTTACCACTGCCAGAAGACCTTATGAGAGCTGTAGCATGCTGTTCGTGTGTACAATATTCTAGGACTGTTCTTTATACATATGTATATATCTGAAGTCAGACCTATGATGGAAAGGGAAAAACAAGTTTGTATTTTTTTTATTTTTTTTTAAAGCTGAGAGACAGTACTGGCTCAACAACAAGTGGACAACATTAATTCAGGAAAAACAGTCATTGATATACTTACCTTGAAATTTGGAAAGAGGGGAAGCTTCTTTCCAGATGTATGTTTCATAAGCTATGACTGATTTGCCTTTCACTGATACACTTTGCATTCCTATTCTTTTCATGCCTTTCTGTAAGCGGAGGTGATATATGGAAGAGATTTGGGCTGTGGTTTTAAATGAAAGTTCAATAGTACAGAACTGAGCCATAATTCACATGAGATTTTTTTTTTTTTTTTTGAAAATCTCTAAGGGGAAAGATATTGATGTCCTTTCATTTTTCTAGGAATTTCCTATGTTTTTCATGGCTCAGGAATCTGTAATTTAACAGTTTGGGTAGTGAAAACCTGACTTTTTGTTCAGCATTCTCCTTTAATATCCAGGTCTGACCAGAGCATAAGCCATCTTAACACCACAGTTTGAGGACAAATTTTAAAAGGAATTAAACATAAACTTCTTCAGTGTCATGCAGAAATAGTGTCATGCATAAGAAATAGTTTATTAATGTAGTTCTCCCAAGTAATGTGTAGTTGCTTTAAATAAATATAGGAAAACCTCAAACTCTTAACCGAGCATTTTTCTTTTTCAATAAATGGAGAATATTCCAAGCAAAGATCATGGTTTCTAAGTCTTTCTTTGCAAGTGTTATTCTTTGCGAATCAAAGCTAGCCATGCTTAAAGACTTAAGCCACGCTTAAAACTTAAGACCAAATCTATGCCACATTGTTGTTTATAAAGAAATTTAAATGTAAAATTGCTGAACTAAAAAGCTATCACAAAATGAACAAATGAACGAAACTCTCATTTTTTTTCAGTATTTTTAAATGGCATCCTGTGTCCAATGACAAGGAAAACAACAAAGGATAAAATAATAATAATGAAATCTGAAACTGTGTATTTCTTTGAAAAGCATAAATGACAGAAGAGTTCAATCCTGAAACAGCACGCACAAGCACAGCAGAACTTCCAAGTCCCAGGAATACTCTGTGTCTTGTGTTAATATTTGCTTGCAAGTGATTTTTGTCCCTGCAAGAAATGCTAGATTATGAGCTCTGATTTCTAAACAGAATGTAAGTGTGATTCACTGATTTTGTTATATATATTGATTCTTTTGGTTTAAAGAAACATATTTAGCTTCTTGATAGTACATAAAGGTGGTCTTGAAATAACCACCTGACTTCCTGAGGTGGTGGAAGAAATGTGCTATAAACATACAAAATGTATGGCTTAAAAGAAGCAAAGTGAACTGAGAACAGCCTTAAAGCCTAAAGCAGACCACTGAACGATGACATAATACCCTGGAGAAACATGCAAAAAGATCTACCCATAAAGCTCAATAAGAAATCATGAATTGAAATGGTATATGAGATTACATCAATTTTTTCAAACTTGCAATCCACATTGGAAGGTTAAATGTTGGAAATGGTCTTGAAGTGAAATAGAAGATCCCAAATGTGTCCATCTGCTAAAGGAAGACTTACATTTAACCTCAAAAATGTAGTTTCTTATTGTACTGGTGGAAAAAACATTGTTTCTCTCCTGAGTTCAGTCATCTAATTATCCAGCTCCCTGAAGAAAGTAAAACCTAGATGACGTAAGTCTGGATGTGTTGGTTCCTCAGACCCTAACCTATTTGTGAAGATGCAGAATCCCATAATTATCTCAATTCTGTTTTCTAAAGCTCCCCAGTCACCTGAGCTGCAGCTTTAACCATTAAATTACAGTGTATGCTATATACAAGTCAACTGCCTGTGCCCATAATTGGACTTAGGTGTTTAATGGCCTAAATCCATGCTATTAAAGTCTCTCACCCTTTGAAAGAGGATAACTTCAAAAAACGGTTATTAGAAATAGAAATCAGCCCAAGCCACAACTGTATTAGACACGATACTAACAACCGAACACTTCAGATGATTGAATCACAGTGTTGGGAACGGCCCTTACCACCTTGTGATTTATTAGAATGGATGCAGTCTAAATTTATGCTTCTAGGTAGAATCCTAATGGCACCAATGTGCGTAGTGTCAGAAAACGGATGCTACCTGTGGAGCAGCAGTTCTCAGAGCACAGATGTCATTTAAACCTCATTAAAATACAGAAATAGCTCATTGGTGAGGGATTTAACTTAGATTTGGGAAAATATAGCTTCCGCACCTATTTTAATTCATCTGGGCTGAGATTAGAGTTATATTTCTTACCACTGTGGCTTTATCTGTATATTACTTTGTGTTTGGGAACTGCCAGTGTAGCTTTTTTCAATATTAATCTTCCAAATACATTGGGCATTTATTAAGATTCTTGTTCATTCCAGTTTCTAATGGTCAGAGGTTGGGTTATTTTATGCTTTTTAGAATACAGTAGTAAAACCCCAAACAAACCGGAAAAGCTATAAACTTTTAAAAATTATAGCTCACTGGTCAAGGGTGATGTAGAAGATGAAAGATGGTCATTGATACGAGGGTAGGAGGGAACAGAATTCAGGACACTCAGCTCTAACTGGGAGAGGTACTACACATAATGGTTGAAGCCCTCTTATGCTCCCCCATGTTTTGACTAATATGGTTGAAGTACTTTAAACCCAATCAATTTTAATATTAGAATTATCTAGTGAAAGAAAACAGCTAATTACCCCCTAGAAAGTGTGATTTACTTTTGTTCTTTCAATGGCAGCTTCCACTTTCTAGTTTTGGTGTCTTCTCACTTTGTGAGATATTGAAGTTTCCTTATACATCATATAAAGGCTGTGTAGTGATGAGGATTTGCAATGATGATCCACCTCTTTTGGACCTAGACAGCCTTTATTTAAGCCAAATGCCCTAGAAAAGACAACACCTTTTACTAGGGATATAAAACCAAAAGTAGGTGAATCATCCATCAGGATGTTTATTTCTCTACAAGAAAGAAAAGAACATTTAAAGTTATGATGCCAATAACAGCAAAAATTAGAAACTGTCAGTATGAAAAACCTTGTTCAAATACTCTGTTAATTCCAGAACCAAAAACGTTTTATGAGCTTATTAAAGTCAACCCTTAATTTATATATATACTTTATGTTTGCACAAAAATGGGCCTTGCTTCATCATTCTGACTCCTCAGTGTTATGGCCATACAAAATAAAGGAAAAAAATCGTAATTTCAATTTTTTAATTTCTTACTGTTGATTTAATAAATACACAAAAATGACCATCACCTTCCATAGCTATTAAGATTATTTTTTTCTTGACAAACTAACTTTAAAGACAGAATAATAATTATTTACCTAATGAGATAACTTTCTTCAGCACAAGTCATGAGATAACTTTCTTCAGCACAACAGGTCATGCACAAGGCCGGAATATCTAGGCTATAAATAAGCTAAATTCTCCCTGATTTTAAGTCAGGGTGGCCCAGCTTATATCAGCTGGAATTGTACAAAAAAAGGGGCTATGAAATAACTAAAATGAGGTTATACTGTTGAATACTCCATTAAAAGGGAGACAGTTTAAGTACTTTTAGTAATGTGTTAGCGTGTTTGGTGCAGGAGAGAGTAGCTGATTCTTTTCTTCAGAAGATGTAAGATGCAGATCTGTGCCCAGTCCAAAAGAGACCCGTAGTTAAGCAGAGCCTGGCAGGACTTGCTGTAGCTGTGAGGTCTATGAAGGGCAATCCCATAACTGAATCTGGATGTATTTACAAGGATGGTAGAGAGAGCTTGCAACTTTTAAGGCTAGCTCATGCAGTTACTAAAAATAGACAGGTATACAGACCTTTCTGAAAGAATTAATTAATAAAATGAAAATTTGCTCTCAAAGCCTACCGGTGTGCAAATGCAATTTGCAGATAAATACCTTTTATTTGTTCTCCATGTGAGCTGTCCATTGTACTAAAAATACTTGAGCTCTCCAGGTCTAGAGATAGGTGTGCTTTTGTTGGTCATGTTCACCTGTTTGTTCTGAACAAACAAATTATCAGTCTGACTGATTGATGGACTAAATAAATTCAAAACAGTTTATAGAGCCTGAGAACAGTGAAGGTAATGGAGGTTATGATATGTAAATAAAGACAAGGGACATATCAACTACATTATATGCAAACAAATATAATAGTTGGGTTTGCTTTGATGTTTTGGTTTGGTTTGTTTGTGGGGGTTTTTTTCACTTTCTCTCAGGGATGATGTTTTAAATACTGATGACTTTCATTTTCTGCAAATTAAGACTGGACATAAAAATAGTAAATCATCTGGATCATTGGTATATTTATGTGTGTTTAGAGTTTACTAATCAAATCACAAATTTTAGTGATTTTGAAGGGAGTTTACTTGTCACATTTCATGGTATTCTGAATCCTTTTTGACATGGTTCACTAAATAAGTGCTAAACTTCATTTTACAACCTGGGTATTTTTGTCTTTCTTTATGCATCGATTAATGACTGAAGACCATCTTTTTATGGTTTTGCTATAAACTACACTCCCTGTAGGTAAATTTCTGTAGCCAAGATCATTGCAGTGTATTTAAAATTATTCATGTTCTGTAAGAGTTTCTGAAATGCCATTAGAACCTAATGTAGTATAGACATGAACTGAAAATAGAAGTATTTTTTGCAAACTAAAAGATGTGTTTAGTCTGGGGTAAAGAAAAATATATTCTGAAGCAATCCACAGATTAGTGCAGAGTTCCTACAACACAAATTGCTAAAAATGTGACTGATAAAAGAATTTATCAGGTCAACTATAAAATAAAATATTATTTTGTTTTTCATAACTAGTATTTTATGGATCCTACCACAAATATTTATTGGAAAACATTTTGAACTGTTACATAGTTCTGTGAACTTATAAGTGTAAAAAATTCCTGTATTCTGTTGTAAGTCCTTGAGTCATAAAATTTGCTATTCTGGACTATCTGTGAGTAAGAAGCCTACAGCTGCATAAAATGGATGATGTCAGCATCCCTTTCACTGTGTTGTAAAAAACTTGTAGTTCTGCAATCAAATACCAATATAGATTGGTAACTCTAAATAAGCTTGTTAAATATCACTAAATTTTCAAAGACTCTGTGACAATAACATGTGTTTTCAGAATGTAAAAAAGGATTGATTTTAGAATGGGCCTGATTTTCAGACCATGTCACATATCCAGCCTTTGCTAAGAAAGTTCCTCTAAAACATTATCAAGATGAGCACGCAGAAAATTAAACTTTTAAAACATGAATGATTGTAAAAAAGAAAAGGGGAGGAATGTTTAATTCCTTTGAAATCATATCAAATATGTAAGGAAACATCCTATAAAGAATCAAGTGCAATGCAAGATAGCATTGATTTTAATAATGTTAATTTCTAGTTCTTCTGAGTGTTTTGTATACTACAGATTATGGCAGAGTATTTCAAGATTATTCGAATTTGAGTCATAAACTATTGCAATAGTGGTTTTGTTCAGAATTTCTATTTGGAAAAATCTCCAAATGTACAAATGTGGAGTCAGCAGCTATGAAAAACAAGGTGAAAACAAGGTGAAAAAAAGTTAGGAATATAAATATACCAATTAAATAATATAAAAATACAGTAGATTAACTGATACATATATTCTTTTGCTGTGTATAAAAACACACAAAGAGGCATAAAAACCATGTTTATTTATATACATATATATATACATATACATGCACACATACCCTATAAATGCATAAACTGTTATATAAAGAGTTTGTCTCTAAGAAGTAGTGTGTTTTCAGGAGATAAAAATTAGCTGGATTCCTAGTGCATTATCTCAATGTTTGCAGGTATTCCCAGTAGAAAGAAGAGAGAGGCTTAGATAACACAGGAAAAGCTGATAAACTTATCTATTAGAAGTCTATTTTAAGGCTGACTGCTTAATGTATCCAGATCCTTTACAAAGCCATTTCTTTTAGTATCATATTTATTATATTTGCAACATTTAAAATTGCAATAGTATTCTTAAAGTCTGTTGAATTTGTCATAATCTATAAAAATGCTTGCTGTGCTGAAGTTTTTTTTTTGGTTGGTTGGTTGGTTGGTTGGGTTTTTTTTTAATTACTTTTTACTTGTGCCATCAAATTTGGGCTAAATGAACTCAAATGTATTTCCTCTCACTTTGCAGCCAAGGACACCTAGAAGGTTACCTATTTGCAGACAGGATCTTTTCAAGTCATCAGGATCTTTTCAATGATTCACTGTTTTGCCTCTGCCTGAGCATCCAAGCAAAGAAAAGGGACGGCTTATTCAACATGGCCTGAACATGAGACCTAACTACATAACCAGATTGAGAGGCATCCCAGAGAAGGGGTAGCAGAGGTTACAACAATCCCTGCAGTGCATTTTGGTTCCTTAAATGTGCTGCAAGCCAAGTGGAATGTGACATGTCATTCATCACGGTCACTGTGGCTGAGGCCATCCCTGAGACAGAACTTCTGGTGGAAGATGAGGGATTTAGTAGCACTTTGACCCTTTCAACACGCAGTGTTGTACAGAGATGCTGTACATTTCTGAGACAAATTTTCCCTGTGTGGCCATTAACATTTGCTTCCATCTTTGTGTGTTTCTTTGTTCTCTCACAATCAGGCTTTTTGTTCTGCTGATAGTCCTGATAATTCTTTTCCCTTCCTCTTCCAATGCAGATTCATTGGTTTTGATAATAAATGATTAAAAATATATAGCAAATCAGATGAGTTCTCACCAGCATCTTCCACAGTTGCACTACTACTTACATATTGGAGTTATCTTTTATAATGCATACATGTCATACGTGATTAATCTTGCCTTTTTTACTGTGATATCATTCTGGAAATGGCATCATACTATACCTGATAGTCAATTAGAGATCTTTCTCCTGTTCATACAAAGATAGGGAGGAATTTACAAGAAATTATTCAACATGGGAATTATATTTTACTATATTTTGTTGGCATTTCTGACATTTTAAATGTAAAATGTACTTGGCTACTTCTGATAGAGCTGTGAGGGTGGACTTTATGTCAGCAAAATTTAGATGTCTGGATGAGAGTTTTGGGGAAGTTTATCTCACCTGTTGTTGGCACTGCCTACCTCATTTCCAAAGCTGTATCCCATTGCTTCCCAAGAGAACTCAGGGTAATGTGTGAAGATATTAGACACAGCAGATATTATATGCAGTCAGATGAATCCACCATAAACCAACTTTTTCAAAAGAAATTGAAAGACTTCAGGACCTAAATCCTGATTACTTTCAGTGACATCTATGACAAGTCAACCCTGTAGGTTTAAATAAAACCAACTGCTTTAAGATTCAGAAGCACTGGGAGCTGTGAGGCAAAGTTGCCCAACATATGGTCCAGCTGACAAGTATTCACGTCACAAAGCAATGATGAATTATAGAAACGTGGTATCATACATCAAGAAGTAATATTGTTATCTTTGAATGATTTTGACAGGTTGCGTATTTTGTGTTCTGCAGCATTTAGTCTTCATGGAAGAACATTACATAATATGGTTTATCCACCTCAGGAAGGCATATCATGTTGAAAACTACGTTGTATTTTTTTGTATAGACATATCTTTATATCACTCATAATATAATTTCAATGACAAATTCAAGAGATAGAATTAAGAACATAAATAGAAGTTAGATTCAGTGAAGAGTTAAGCATTTCCAAAAGGATTTTCATCCTGTCTAAATGTATATGTCTAAGATAGGTGTGATGAATTGCCATCTGTCTCTTTCTATTCAGAGCAGATGACTAGTTCAAAGTATGTGCCAGACTGTTACACAAACAGAGATACATCAAATCAGTTTCAGGAAGAATTTAACCTTTTGGTATTAAAAGCTTCAACTTCTAGACGTGCTGAGAAAAGATTAATTCTAGACTATACCTAACATACACATAATCAGGATATGCAAGCTAGCAACCCTTTTCTCATTTCAACTGATGGGCTCGTGAGCATAGTAGAATTGAAGGGAATGTACTATGCAAAAGGTACTGAAAGACTCAGAACCTACTGAAGCTCTGAAACAGTTATTTACTTGGTATCATCACTACATAGTCATATAATTTCAATAGGCAGCTCTGAAAATAAGACTAAGCTTTCTTTCTGTTTCAAGGGATTAGATGGCCTGTTAAGATAGATATGAAATAGTAGAATTACACTATTTTGCTGTCCAAAAACTTCCCCAGACCAGAGAAAAATGTCTGGGAAAATCCCTACCATTTGTTAACTCTCATCATCAGCTAAAGAAAGCTTCATGCATCATGGAGAAGTAAACCCAGGAACACTAGTGAGTAACAAAAGTCCTCTGTGAAACTTGTCTAGTACCTCTCAGCTACAAAGGAGTGGGAAAAAAAACTGCCTGGAAGGTTTTTTCTCTTGCTCAGTTCTCAAAATGGCAGAATTCTGAAGACCATCATAAGATTAATTTTATACATACTATGCTATAATTTTTCTGCCTTGCAATTCTTCAAAGGCTTCTACTTCATCTGATATCCATGCATACAAAGGCACCTACAATATAGACAAATGCATCTAAATGACCTGCCCCGGAGTCCCTTTAAGGAAGCTGAAAAGAATAGATAAATTCCTTTCTCTCCTTTTAAATATTAACTTTAGGGTGACTAAATGAGACCTTAACAATGCCTATGTCTCTTTATTGTCTGTAAAGGGAAATTGTTCCATTATACCTGTCTGCATGTTATCTGATGAAGCCCATAAACAGTGGAGGAAGATAATTTATAAAAAATATTTTTGTTTTTATTTTGACACCTGAAGATTCTAAACTGGCATTTTGTCCTTGCATTAAACTGTTCTGAACTGCCATGGACTTCCCTTTCACAAACACATTTGTTGGAAATATTATTACAAGCACCATTTCAGTACTAAAAGACTAAGTTAATCGTTTGTTACAAGGCATGGGTATTCCACTGTATAAGCTGTTTCCTTTGATAATAATATCCTAAGGAAAACTCGACATTGCTGATTCAGATAAAACAGCTGTGAAGTAGCATCATGCCATTTTTTATCACTGTGAAAGGTGTTACCTTCAAGATGAAACAGAAAAGTGTAACATTGATCACAGAGAAGTAGTAAAAATCCAGCCATGCTCACATTAGCTAGCTAGCTAAGTCATGAGAGCCTCTGTCCATCCCACTAACAACTGCTGGAACATGACCTGCCCTAACAGTGTCATTCAAAGCAGCTGGTACAGAGGTCATGGAATCATAGAATTGTTGTTTGTAAGGGATTGCTGCAGGTCATACAGTTTAGCTCCCACTTGAAGCAGGGCCATTGACAATAACAGATCAGGGCACCTTCAGCTTTATCCTTCTGAGATTTAAATACCACTCTGAAGATGGAAGTCGTTCTTCAATTGCTCTGGCAAATCTGCTGCACTACTGCATTGCCTTCCTAATGCTGAATATTTTCCTAAATGTCTAATCTGAATCATCTGATCCACAATTTATCCTCATTCCTCTTGTTCATACCATCATTTATTTACTGACCAGAATGACATTCTTGTCTGTGACTGCCTTTCAGGTAACTGCAGCTCACCTTTTGAGTCTCCTCCAGGCTGCAAGCTCACCCTTTAGTCTCCTTGTTTTCAAACAGAACAAGTCCTGCTCTGTCAATGGCTGTTTTTATTTCCAGGGGTGTGAATAATGGTCCAAATGATTGAGATTTATGAGATCATAAGGCTGGAAGTGACCTCATTTAGCTTGTCCATTCTGCCTCAAGTAAGATCAATTGCATCTCTACAATTCTTGACAGATTATTTCTCTAATCTAAACATCTCCAATGATAAAGGCTCTCTAGGTTCTTTGGACTGGAGACTGAGATTTCTAGTAGAATATTTTGAGACATAAATTTGAGCCTAGAGGCTTTTCTCCTGCTGCAGCCCCATAGTTGCAGAGCTGCTACATTTTCATGCCCTCAGCTTCAGCCAGCAGTGAGGATGAACACATCTCCTCCATAGGTACACACACAAATAGCACACACAGCAGTCCACATAAGTACAGCACTCACAGGTGCAGCACACAAATCTGTGCCTGTGCTGCTGCGCACACACATGCACAGTGAACAGCATCAGTGGCTTGATCCTGTTCCTCCCCTCCTGAAGACCAGGATTAAAGCTTGCATGTACACATACACACATATACATTTTTATTTATATATATATTTATATACATATATATTTTATATATATTTATATTTGCATATTTACACAGACAGCCTTTTTCCTATAGCTAGGTTTAGACATTTGCTCCACCCAGTAGCTGGCTCCCAGACCCTCGTCTCCCCTGGTTGCTGCCACACAGAGATGAGGCCCCTCATGCATTAAATTCCCATTCCAGGTTGTTAAATAGACCCCTTCTCCTACTACTCCGCATATTTGGCTGTAAATTCTCTTGGATGTACACAGAGCCTCAGATAGGAAATGCAACCAATACAAAGATAAAAAAGGGATTTAATAAGAATGTAAAATACACTGCAGTGATCAGGTGCAAGTGTTTTTTCGAGTAGCTTATGCAGTGTGCTCCTGACATTGTCCTTTGCTCCTTGCCAGATCTTTGTGTTCACTGTGATTAGCCTTCACGCACAAACTGTGGAGAAGCATCCTAACAAAATCATGAGACACATTACAGTGAGCTTCTGTCACTGCAAAAAAAGAGATGATTGATGCAATGAAGAGTTTTACCATCTTGTTTTAGATAGCATGCCTAGAAAGCATTTTATTCCAAAGGTATTGTTCATTAATTTTTCTGCCACTGTATGATACTTGAAGAAACATCTACTATTTTTAGAGAATTATGTCCCAGGTGAGAGATAAAAATATTTTCAATATTTATCCTAAAATATAAAATTTTATACAGAAGAATGCAAGAATACACTCCACTGAATTTACTGCCAGCTGAATAGTAAGCTGAAGATCACAAAAGCAATGCTTTATCTTTTCATATTGCTTTCACCCCTATGCAAACCTTAACTAGCGAACTAACTGCTGTAATCCTTACTTTTTCCTTCATTTTACTTTTCTAAATGTGCTTTCTTGTTGTTTTTGTGGTGATCATTTAGTTTGCTTGCATATCATGCAAAATGATTATATTGGAACATCTCCAGGGCATTGAGACTTGTAGAAAATTTATACATTTTCTACACAGTATTCACCATATACTTGAGACCATTTTGGCATTGTTTTAAGTAAAACTAAATGTAAATACCCAGGCATAATTTTACTAGGCTCTCTTCTAAACTAATATTAGAAATAATATGGTGTTGTTGTGTTTGTTTTTTTTTTTTAATTGACATCCTGTTCCTACTGTTCAAAATTATTTTTCAGTCAGGCACAGAGAGTGCAGAGGAAAATGAATCAGCAGAGAATATTCTGAAATGGAGCTCCATTTAGAGGATTCAGCAATAAACTCAAGGGTTTTTTTATTTAGATATGGCAGACTCAATTAGCATCTCATTAGCAATAAGCTGTATAAATAGGCATGTTCAGCAAAGAGGGAAAAAAGTCAATAGTCTGCTGGCAGACACTCAGTATCCTAGCACCAAGCTTTCAACACATACAGAAGCTCTAATTAGAAGCTTGTCCATGTGCATGCATCACTCATTAACTGCGTCTTTACTGAAAAGGAATAATGAATTGAGCCCTTTAATCTGACATTAATAAATTGCCACCATTTTGGGAGTATTTGAATGTAAAATGGTGATGTTCATTATCAAAATTATGTTTGATGAGTTCAGTTTGTTCTGGCTCATTGAGAAGGATAATTTTCATACTGTTGGGGCTCCTTCCAAAAGGCGAGTGTGGATGCTTATGGCTTCCCTTACAGAACTTTAAGTGAGAATGAAGTAAGTCTATGAAGACCAACACTATAAACTACAGATGTGGATAAACATCAGCATGGCTTCATGAGGGAAAAGTCCTGCTTTCCTAATGACAAGGTAACTCACCTAGTTGATCAAGGGAAGCCAGTTGATGTAAGCTTTTTGGATTTGAGTAAAGCTTTCGATACTGTCTCTCACAGAATCCTTTTGGACAAAATGTCCAGCACACAGCTGGATAAACACATCATGTGGTGGGTGAGCAGTTGGTTCATGGGTCAAGCACAGAGGGTAACTGTGAATGGGGTGACATCAGATGCGTGACCTGTCACCAGTGAGGTTCCACAGGGCTCCATCTTAGGCCCTGTGCTCTTCAACATATTCCTGAATTACTTGGATGCAGACTGCAAGGGATACTAAACAAGTTTGCAAATGACACAAAACTGGGAGAAGTTGCTGAGTCCCTTGAAGGCAGAGAGACCTTGACAAATTAGAGGCTTGGCAAAGACCAACCATAGGAACTTCAAGAAAGGAAAGTGCCAGATTCTGCTCCTAGAATGGGGCAACCCCAGATTATGGACAGATTGTGGAATGAGATGCTGGAAAGCAGTGCCGTGGAAGGGGACCTGGGGGTCCTGGTTGATAGCAAGTTGAAAATGAGTCAGCAGTGCTCTGGCAGCCAGGAGGGCCAACTGTGTCAGGGGGGGCATCAGGCAAAGCATTGCCAGCTGGGCAAGAGAGAGGATTGTCCCTCTCTGCTCTGCACAGGGGTGGCCTCACCTGGAATATTGTGTGCAGTTTAGGGTGCCACAATATAAGAAAGATATTAAGCCATTAGAGAGTGTCCAAAGAAGGCCAAGCAAAGATGATGAAGGGCCTTGAGGGGACGCTCTATGAGGAGCAGCTGAGGCCGCTTGGTCTGTTCAGCCTGGAGGAGATTGAGAGGAGATCTCACCACAGTTATAACTTCCTTGTGAGGGGAAGACAAGGGGCAAGCACTGATCTCTGTGGTCACCAGGGACAGACAGGACCAGAAGGAATGGCTTGATGTTGTGTCAGGGGAGGTTTAGGTTGGATATTAGAAAAATGTTCTTCACCCAGAGGATGGTTGGACACTGGAACAGGCTCCCCAGGGCAGTGGTCACACCAAGACTGACAGAATTCAAGAAACATTTGGATGATACTCTCAGGCACATGGTGTGACTCTTGGGGATGGTTCTGTGCAGGGCTGGGAGTTGACCTCGATGATCTTTATGGGTCCCTTCTAACTCAGCATGTTCTGTGATTCTGTAATTACATTTCCTGCATCTTGTGGTGCTGTGCAAAAGTAATTGCACACTGCTTGAAGGTATGTCTTAAGGAGAAAACCACTCCGCTCCCATTTACAGCATTTCTTCTGTACAACTTGACTCCATCAGAAGTAATTCAATTCTATATATATGGAAAGTATCTGACAAATACTTTGGGCCTACACAAATTGTCTGTCTCTTTTTCTGAGTCAGTTTCCTCTACTTCTAGGTTTCCTTCCAGCTGTATTTCATATTTTGTATGAAACAAATAGACAAAGTGGACTATAATGCTTATGTATTATTGAGCCACATATTGGTCATCAAACAAGGTTCAAAACTGTGCTTTTCAGAGCTTCATCATGCCACTAATGAGACTGTGCAAAGACTGGTAGGTGATCTGGTCCCCTTTCTGTCACAAAAACAGTCTAGTCCCATAGTGCAGTGGAAGAAGCAGAAGCTGTTACAATTTTCCATGTGTAAAATGCTCTCAGAAACTCTTCCCTTTGACTCTAGTTATGTGATGGGTATGCTTTGTGTCCTCAGGCATCCATAGTTACCTTCATATGTGGGTTCACATGGCTGATTAGAGACTTGCACTAGAGATAAAAGCTGATAAAGAGCAAGTTAATAAAGCAGAACTGTTGTATTATATATAAAGGAACGGATAACTCTCCAGGACAGGAAATACAAAGATAAATTCTGTATTGCTTAAGTTAAAAGCAAGCAAACTGTATTCATCTGTGACTGTAACATGGCTGCAAAAATGTGCTTACCAAAACTGTGCAGAAACAAATATAAATTTTTGCCAAAGTAGCTCTACCTAAGAGGTGAGGTCAGCTGTATTATGGAGAAATATTATAATGTTTTCATTCAACACTCAAAAATCATATAAAAAACTCCATATTGACACATCTCAACTATCTATCAAAATAAATTTAACAACATCTTGGATATATATTGTGAGAATAAAATAGGAAGCAATGCTTATCTACCTTTGCTTGTATTTCCTCCGTGAACTGCTGATTCATTAGAGTCAGAGACCATGCACACTCAAGTATTGTTATTGCAAACCATGTTTCGAATATCATGAACATAACAGGCTATTACCAATTCATCTTATGCAATTCTTTCCTAGTTTTGAACATCTTTTCCAGAGAAATGACATTATCATTGTCTATATTTTTCTTAATAAAATTTCCAGATGCTGGGACAAAGTGAATGACTGCATATAATATTGTATTCTATGCAAAGACTTGTCTTCCTCCTTTTTCTCCATGTGTCAGTGTTTATTATTGATAAGGGATATCAAAGAGCCGTTTCCCTGTATTGGTTTATGTTAAGTATATTCATATTTCCATAACACCCAAATCAGAAATTTTTTCTATGCCAAAAGTTTACCTCATAAATGCATTTTGTATATGTTTCTGCAGAGAAATTTTTACAAAAATGATTCCTCTCTAGAAATAAGGATAGGGGGTTTTAGGGATTAAGTATATCTGTACTGAATAGAAAAGAAATGGTGTATACTTTTTACATTATTTTCCTCAGATGTCATAAAGTTATTGTATGGTCCATAGATACTTAATTACATAATATTGAATTTATTCATTTGGGTAATCCAGAAGACAAGCTTTGGGCTACAAACTTGGGAAGAAGTGAGTCTGTCATATTTTTCTTGCTAGCTCACATCACCTTTAGCTTTTTCTCAGTCAGATTTTTATATACAGACTAGAAGCTTCTTGTAGAAGGGCACTGCATAGAACAGTGAATCTGACATTCTGTGGAACTTCAATTGCACTAATCTGAATACAAACATTAAATATGCTTAGATTATAGGAATGATTTCTTAACTTGGAGAAACTATTCAGGGAAATTACATAAGGTCTTGTAATTCATCAAGTAATGCAATGCAATTTAAAACAAGGTACGGAGTAGAAACTAATAATAACTTTATGTGGAAGTTAAATAACAAAAGTACTTGTTTGTTTGTTTTACCTAAGTGAGCTGACATTCCCACTCAAAAATATTTTGCCCTTTGATTTTCAAGGAGAAAAAGTTATAGGTCTAAATTCACAATATGTCAATACTCTTAATTAAAATCTATTTCACTAATAGTCTTTCTAATCTTTGGCAGTACTTTATCACACTACAGACTCCAGCAGACATATGACAGAAGATTAAAATCAGACAGTTGAAACAGCTACCCCCAGCAGACAGTCACTCGCCTTGTCCTTCTGATAGATACTGCCACTCTGAGCACAATTTCTGACATTTTGGAAGAACATTTCTAAACCAGCATGCAAAGAAGAAATAATTTTCTAACCTAACATATTAAATTGAACTAATGCTACTTGCTACTTAGAAGACCGAAAACTTTATCAACGCAAGACCTGCTAACAAATAACTCAGACATCAGTATGTTTGGGCAATAATATCTGCAAGCGAATGACAGAGATGTCTAGGGTGATAACTAATTTAGCTATCTGATTTCCATTTGCTGCCATATGCTTTTAGACCACAGAGCTGATGAAGCATCTGTTTTGTAGAGGCCCACTCAGAAACGTATCTCATTAGATGTCTTCTGATTGAGGAACCCCATATTGCCAGTTCTGACTACATAACCCTGACTACATATATTTAAGAAGTGTATTGGCTAATTTCCTACCCAAAGTCACATGAAAATGTAGAGACACGCTACACAGACATTGGTATAATTTCAGTTACAATAAGCAATAACTTCCTGCAAGTTTTATCTTGACATGAGTTGACATCTGTCTTTTCTGTTGCCAGATCCAAATCCCAGAGAATTTTCCTTTTTTATCAGAAAGAAGTTGGATTAGATAAATATGGATATATCCTTTGTGGGTGACTAGATTTCTTCTAAAGATGAATCGTAGTGATGCATATCAAATTTCCAACATACCCATCAACATGAAACTGCTTCTGTTCAAGAAGCTTTAGAGGAACTCAATAAAATAGTTAGCATTCTTAAGTATGAATGCCTATATCTAACTTGCCATTTCTCTTCCTTTATGGAATGAAGAGCAATAAACATTTCTAAGAATACCTGGTATTTATTATATAGACAACAGATTATTCAAAATCTAAGGTAAATTACTAAAATATATTAAATGAAAGAACTCCAGAGGTGTTTTGCTATCTCCGTGAGTAATTTAACTCTATGATGACTAGTTGAGATATAGACGTTTATATTGTAAAGATCAGTAGAAGAGTCCTACCCTATTGATAAAAATATGTCAGTTATAATGTCACTTAGCAATCAAGATTTCATCTACAGTCAGTAGAGGGAAGCCAACACCTCTATCAGGTGCTTCATCTCAAAGGTCATTGAGGGTTTTTTTAGGGCAGTATAAATTTTCAAACTGGCATCTGAAATCCAACATTTATTGCCACAGTCTTGTGGGAATCTAGACAAACTGCTGAACACAGCATTTCAATTTCAGGTAGTTACTTTTCCATTTTTCTTAATCATTGCCTATTTGAAATCCAGTTCCATGATCCTTTAACAGTGCTTCAAGACTTTATACAAACTATCATAAACAGACTTAATATGTGAAAATTCTTTCTGGATTTTCCACACATGAAGATTTTCAGGATTTCTTCTGGTTTTTTCCTACATTTGATGAATAATGAATGCCATCATCTCCCAGTATTTACAAAACTAAAATTAATTTTATAGAGTTTTTCAACACAAAATTGAATGGCAATTACAGAATATAAAATATTCAGTTCTGAATATGTGATGGAATTCATAGTATTTTTCACATTTAAAAAATATGAAAGAATTATGCAAAAAACCATGTCCAATTAGAAAAAAATATTCAAAATGCAGTAGAACTTAATTGAAAAGCTGAGTTTAACTTCTAAAAATGTTTCCTAATTATAAATGTAATTATGCTGGGCTTAGAGCAAACTTGTTTTCTGTTTTGTGGGAGCTGCAGAGTGCTACACTCCAGATGCCTGGAATGCCTGGATAATCAAAGAAGAAGAATAGAAGAAAACAAGACATATATCACTGTCTTGAGCAGGTCAAACAGGCTTTGTGTGTGCAAGGGAATAGTGAAAGGTTGGTCTGGAAAACTGCCTGTGGTATGATTGTGCAGAGGGCATGTCTTGTGAATTGAAAGCAGAGCAAGGCCTAAAAGAGTTAACTGAGTTAGTAGAGGTACCTTGCTCTGTTGGAAGAGAATTATTCAATGTTTGTTCTGCCTGGCACTAGTTGATAATTTGTCCTATTCTGCCTACTGGACTAAAAAGCTTTGAAGAATGCTAGGAGTCCTATACAACAAACCTAGTTGTCTGGGAACGCTGCTTCAGGGACTGCCAAAACAACCAGGATGGATAGTTTCACGAGTGGATAGAGCTAGCTATCAAGTAATCAACACCAGAAATGGACAACTACCTCAAACCTCAGAAGTTT
>JAWWMP010000116.1:102331262-102348791 GCA_035047865.1 Dendrocincla tyrannina
AAACCCTATAAGAGTCTCATGCTCCCTGAATAAAGTGTTCCAGCTTTCACCTCCCCTTGGCTGTGGACCGTGTCCCCTTTGTCCTCCCTGTGGCACACGGCACCTAGTGATCATAGACTAGAATAACATGGACATTTGAATTACACAGGAAGGTCTTGAGCCAAGGATTTTTGCAAGCTTGAAGAATCAGGTCACAACATAGAAAGGTTAGAAGTTCAATCAAGAAGCAGATGTTCCAAGACCACCGAACTGAGGCTGAAAGCCAGAACCAACCTCTTAAAATTGTTGCCGAAAGAATCTGGAAAGCTCCACCCAAGCTCCCCCTAGACTCTGCTTAGTCATTAATATGTATAATTAGATGTTTTAATCATGTACTGAGAATGTATAAAATGTCTTGTTTTGCCCTGATGATTTGGAGCTAGTTTGTGCAGTGGGAGCTGGCTCGCTTCCCAACCTTGTCAATAAGTACCTTTGCTGCTAAAAGATCCAAAAGACTCTTAGCAGTTTTCTTTTATTCTGAGGTTTTTCATCTTCAGACTGAAAACAGACGCATCCTGTGTGAATGTTTTGCTAAGGTTGCTGTTTGGCCTCGTAGCTTAGATCCATATCTATATGGTATAAATTTAGAAGTAGTACAATAAATAGTTTGCCTGCTTGCATCACAGAAGCCTGTTCTCAGCTTTTTTCTCAGACACCACACTGTTTGTTGGGTGGGGTTTCGTTTTGGGTTAGTTTTGTGGTTTAGTTTTGGTTTCGATTTTTTTTTTTTATATATTCACAGTTTTACATTACAAGTGCACAAAGCAACTGATTTTGTAATGATTTTTTGCTTCAGAAGAGAAAAATATATTTAACCTACTACCTGAGATGATGTTGGCCATTTTGCAACGCTCAATAAATCTCTTCAATTTACATAAATTGTCCTCTTTATGATGAAATACTTTTGTCAAAGAAAAACATTATAATCTGCTTATAAGTATAGTTTAAAATTATAAACTTCTCTCCATTTTGTAGTCACAGTGTTTATACACATTTGCTATATGATACAGAGATATTCCAGCAACATTAAAATAATTATTCCAAAAAAAATCTCTTTCAGCTCCTTCATAGGTTTAGGAGGCAAGCTTTTAATCTTCTCCAAAAACTGGTCAAATAAATATTAACTGGTCAGACAGCAATTTTAGATTGTTTTTAGAAGTGTTTTAAACCTTGTAGTTTTGAAGAATATCCACAAAGAGAATCTAGGCATTATAGAGCTACAGTATAGAGACCCAGCAAACACCCATTACAGGTTATGTCATATAACTTCACAACACAACATTCACCTCCATACATTAAAACTGTGCATTGTAATACTTAAAACTTAAGGTAAGAGGTTTCTGAAAAAAAACCTACAGCATTATGTCAGAAAGGAAGCATCGTCCAGATATCTTCGGAATCCATTTGCATTTTTCTGTTTGTCCAAACTGAGCTTCATTTAGCACATTTTTACTTGATTCTCTGTTACATATTGGCCAAACAACTGAACTCTATGATCAGACAAACTAGGGACAAATAGAATATACCTGCAACAGTAAATTGGATAAAATGAGAAATTGGATCACTTGCATTGTAAATTTGTTAGAGAGATCCCTGGTGTGGGTTTGAGTGATGTGAATTAGAACTACACAAACATTTCTCAGGCCTAATTTGAGAATTAGTAAGGATGATTAGGCAGGGACTATTTCATAAAAGGAGCTTGGAAGCATCACCTTGTTTTGACTAGTATGAGTGTTCAATAATGTGGAAGTTGCCAAATCATGCCAGCTGGGCTGCACAAACTCTAGCTTGCTTCATTTTCCTAATATATGTGGTTTGAGGAATTCATGAGTTTGATAATCTGAGTCAACCCAAAGAACATCCAGGAAAGTACTGGGAGCAGAGAGAGGGGAGGAAGAATAAAAAAGAAGGAAGAAATGAAATAGGAAGGAGGCGATCATGGCTCAGTTAGTCATGAAAATCAGCCCGGTACAGATCTTTACAGTGAAATTTGGGATTACTAAATTTGATTAATTTTATATTTAAATTTTACAATCTATGCTTTTTTAACAGTAAGATGCATCCAGGAAAAGAATGTGGAAGTAAAGGTATAATTATAGTTTATAACAAATATTTAAGGAACAGAAGGCTTTTCTTACTCAGATTGGATCTTGGTATGTCTATAAAAATAAAGGAAAAATATATGATGGAACAAAAAGGAGTGTCCTAACCACCTGACAAAGAGTAATCCCTTACTAAAATGTCTTTTCTGTGCTTCTTCTCTTCAATCACCTGATGCAGATATCAGTATACTAGTCCTAAGGCTGTTTAGGATCCCTGTGCCTCCCTGGAAAAGTGAATTTACGTGGACACAGATGTATATGACAGAGGCTGAGGGGAAGGTAAATCAGCCCGTGGCAGACATCAGGTTAGTTTGGAAGAGAAGAGGACAAAGCTTGTTTGGGAAAGAACATCAGTATGTCACGCTCTCTGACCCTGGGAGTAGTTTTACTCTCTTGGGACAAGCCAGGCTGGTCATAATTGTCTTTTTGAAAAGCTGAAGGGTCAATAAGTTGCTGGTGCAGGAGAGAGACAAGAGCAGTGTGTGGGCAATCATCTTTCTCCCATGCAGGGTACCAGCAGTGCAATTAAGGACCAAGAAAAGGGAAGCATAGAGTAAGGTAAGGCAATCTGAGGCCAAGAAATTATGGATGCTGTGAGGATTTAGAATCCATATGGCCAAAATTGAATATTGATGTGCTGTCAGTGGGCCTCACATACAAAGGATGCTCAGCCACAGATTTTGTCTGGTTGCATTGCCATTGTACCGCATAAATGGTAAAACTCTCTTCCATCTGATCCCTGAACCTGGCTAAACAGGAAAGGATCAGACACAGCTCTTGCACTTCTGAAATTGTTTTCTTGATATTGTAAATTTATTTTATCCTTAAAAAGAATTAATGAAGGTGCCAGTGTTTAGCTAGTCCCTCTGACATCTAGTATTTTTTTGTTTTCATATTTTTCCATTCAGACTGGTTGAATCAAATGGGAGGAACAGTCAGTCCTATTTTGTATTGTGGCTTTGGAACCAGGCTTTTCAAGCAAACAGTGTAAGGACATGAAAAAAAGACCTATCTCCTCACACAGCTTACACTCTATAGTCAAACAATTTGAAAGTTAGTGACTGAGTTCAAAATAAATTCAGAAAAATATATTTCGTTTAGACAAAATGATGTTGCAATACTGGTCTAGAAATAGCTGAACTCATAGGACAAATTGTCTTTACACCACTAAACCAGAGTCAATTTTATTGCAGCTGTGACAGTTGCACACATTAAAGAGAAAGAACTATTGAGTCTGAGCATTTTCAAACTGTGAAGGAAACACACTTTGAAAAAGGGCAATCAGGCAAAGTTCAAACAATTTTCAGTATCATAGAAAAGATGTCTTTAATGCATTATTAAAGCACTAGCTAGGCAACAATCTTTTTATGAGCTGTCAGTTGAAATATATTCAATGGCAATGGCAGGAATGACAGTGCTTTAGGAAAACTTAGAAAGATTCTGTACAAAGTGAAGGAAAGGAGACTCCAGTGAGGAACTTGCCACAGTCAAGTAATGTAATCTTCAGTCTCATTTCTAAAAAGACTCATCTTTCTTTGGACAAGTCCATTGTCCTTCAGGTCCAGAATTCAAAGTTATTTTTATGTTAGAAAAAATGAGGGAGTATTTTTTGTGAAAAAGAGCAAAAAGGAATGGCTACTACAGATTGCAGTGACACTTTGACATGCTTTTTAAACTTTATTTCTCAGATGTCCCCCTCCAAATCTTATATTTTCTGTCTGAAGGCTATGATTCATTACACTAAGTTTATCAAACTGAAAGTTAAAAAACTGGTCTATGCTAATGATCTCTTCAAGCTAACAAAGAAGGACAAAAGGCTGGAGAACTACTCATTCTGCTTTTCTTAAACACGTGATTATGATGGAATGAAATTCCCTTTGTGTCAGTGTTTATCTTTTGGATGCTTCCCTCTCCTAAATCTTTGCAGCTCTTGTGATTCTAATGCAGTCCTTTTCTACTTAATGGTATTAAAGACTTCAGAATAATGGAAAGTATATTTATAATCCATTTGTAGTATTAATAAATCTGCAAAGTAAAATTTTCCATAGAACACTTTAAAAAGGTATATTTCATGTATATGTATGTACCATCTAACTGGAAAACAAATTTTATATGGTCCTTGGTGAATAAAACATGAATAAACATCCCTTCCTCCTTCTTCCCTCCCACTTTATAGACTGAGCATGATGTCATATGACATGCAATACCCCTTTGGTCGGTTTGGGTCACCTGTAATGGTTGTGTCTCCTCCCAACTTCCCATGCACCCCTTACTTCCTTGCCAGAGTGGCAGTAAAAGGAGCAGAAAAGGCCTTGCCTTTGCATAATCACTGCCCATCAATAACAAAAACATCTTTACTGTGTCAACCGTGTGTTCAGCACAAATCCAAAACAGCCTTCTATTAGCCAATGTGAAGAAAATGAACTCTGCCTCAACCAACTAAATGCTTGTTTTAGGAAATTGAATCATATGTTTGGTGGAGAACAGCTGAATATCTATTCTAAGACGTGACTGACTTGTGATGCAAAGTTCAATTCAATTGTCAAGATGCCTTTTGAAATGCCCTACAGCTCCTAGTTTCCACCTGCATCTCCAACAAGGTATCTACATTCCATGAGCCTTGAGCTACATCTGCAAGTTCTGTGTAGACTCACATGTACTTTGCACAGGTAGAGATGCTTCCATATAAACGGTTGTTGCCTTTATCATGAACTAAATTCCACCATAGACACCTGAAGTTCTACACTGTCCTGTATCTGTCCTTCCTTCTTTGTTCCCTTAAGTCCTGATGTATCAAATTGTCTGAACAAATCTAGATGAAACTTCTGAGCTGTCTGAATGGAATTAAATTCTACGAGATCAATGTCTTGTTTTCTAATGAGAATACATAAGGAGACTGAATAAAAGGAGGTATTTCAACTTTGTTTAAATTGGCTTAATTTCAGCAATCTATCATTTGCCTTTCCTCTAACTCTTCTTTTGAATGGTTGTGTCAAGATAAATCAGCTTATTTATTTTTTCTCAGAAAAATTTTCAAGACTCACTGTGCTTTATAGCCTACAAAACTGCTTAATTTTTTTAATTAGTTATGATCTAGAACTAATTTTAAAGTTATATCTTAAATATTTATGAGTGCACTTTTAGACATTCCTTTGATTTTAACAAAACAGTCTACTGTCCATCTGAAGGCAGATTAATTCCAATTCAGCTCATGAAAGTCTGAAAATATATGTTTAATTTGAATTATGCTTTTAAATTCCCTTTCTTTAAAATAGCATTTATATACATTGTGTTCTTCTGGATGTAATTTCAAAGTGTAATTTCTACTAAACAGACAAAATTAATCTAATATCTTCCTGCTTCCAAGTATATATTCTTCAATGTGAGCCTTTTCTCTGAAGAAAAAAAAAAGTATCCAGATGACTAATTTTGTGAGTTTGGTATGAATAATGAATAATTTTAGGCCTATGGTCTTAAATTGCAGGTGCAGGTTCAAAGAAGAAAGTGATTGGAACAGATCTGAAGACACTACTGGAAACTATTGAATAAAGATGAGTTCTGAATTGTACTGAGAGTTCAGGGTGTGAGAAAATGCAGAGCTTGGGTGAATTGCATCCTCACATTGCTTATGCTCCCTGTATTATTGTGAGAATGCATCTGATGCTCACTGCTGCGTTCATTTAAATGAAGAAAGTAAATTTAAAGATCCATGTGATCTAAACTGTGTAGGACAAAACATGGTGTCCAAAATATTATGTTTGCATTTATAGTTGTTAGAGTTCATGTTCTACTTACTTAAGAATAGTTTCATAATTCACTATATATATAGATTTGTACAAATGCATATGTATCTCAGTATAACAGTCTTCCTAAATTCACCCTCAGGAGGGTCTGTATATGTAAATCAGATTTTGAATCCACTGTTCACTATTTGTAAAACAACATTTCTCCTTTTTCCTGTGGGTCTGACAATTTTTGTTCATTGCTTATTAATATTTTAGGTCACCTTTGTGATCTATTCAGAACTGAATTTACTTCATTTCCCTAGAGAAATTACCACAACAGATATTAAATACATTGTGTGCATTTCTAAAAAGTTTAGTACAGCATATTTACATTCTCTGAAATAATTGTGAAAATGTGAGCTTTGACTCCTTCGTTGTTGGGTGTTTAAATTTTAGTCATCCCAGTCTACACGTAATCACCTTAGGCTCCCTTTTAAAATCAGTGGGGGAATAAAGGCAGCTCAAAAGGTCATTCATTTGACCTTGTTCAAATCCTTATTTCAGAAAGATATAAATCTTCTTTTGGAAGTGCCAATTTCTCTTTCTTAGCCATAAGAAGAGTTAGTGTGATTAGCTTACAGGCATATGTCTTCTTCCAGTCATCCAAATCCTGATCTAGCAACATAGGGCAGTTTATTTTTTTACTCACCCATTTACCTTTAGTATTCAAAGGTTCTCACTTTTTTTTGCTGTGAATTACAATTCATGAAAAAAGTCTTTTAAAAAGTATTCCACAGGCACATTGAATTATATATTTAAGAATTACGAAGAACCCTACCTACCTTAACAGACAGATAATTTAACCTGTTTGCATGTAATGTTGCAGTTTATGAAAAGAAATTGCATATTTTACAGTACATTTTCCAGTAAATTAATATTCTTAATATTTTAGTAGGTTTATTCTAAAATAGTCCATTTTAAAATGAATAATGTATATTCAGTCCTTTTACTAAGTAAGAAGAACTATGCAGCTATTTCATGACTTCTATTTGTCATTAGGCTGCCTGTTGTATTAGGGTATGCTACTTCTTATAGATCTTATGTATTCCAGTTTTGCCCATTTTTTATTCTTGATGATGAAGAAATTATGATCCATGTATGTATCCTATGTATTCCACATTCATTTTACACACTTACACATTGTGTATATTTTTTTTTTAAATTCTAGTAGTACATTAATATGTGGCTTCTACAGGAATGGCATAACATGCACAAGGTAGGATGGCACCTCATAGTGAGGAAGGCAAAGCCTTAAGTGTGATTGTATAAGTCCTAGACTTACATGTAAGCCAAGTTCCCCTGTCCAACCTGTTATTCCAGAAAGACGAAGAAACTTATGGGGAACAGACAAAAATCCACATATTCAAAACTGCAGAGAGACACTACCCAGAGAGTTGTTGGAAAGGGGCCACAGTGAAAGAGCACAGACTGATGAGACATGCAGGTTTGTATGACACCCTGGGAGCCTTGGGGATTCATCAGCAGGAGCTACTGCAGACAGGGACAGGCAGCAATAACGAGGCAGCCTCTCCCTCCCATTGCTGCTTCTCTGAGCCATTCATCCCTCAAGTCATTTCATAAGTGTTCCATTAAGTAAGAGTGGATGCCCATGATTCTGTGTTGTAAGGTATAGCACACAAAGCTTCAAACTAGGCTCATAATGATTTTGGGGTCTCTGTGCAATACTATAATTTCTCATACATACCTTTTATTATGCGACAAAAGCCAAGGAGAGAAAAAATTCTTGTTATAAAAGTGGTGTAGCAGACATTTTTTATATAACTTGTATTTTATCTGGCATGGATTGCATCTTTAAAACAAAAGTGTCACAGGCACCATTCATTCTGAAATGTTATTAAAAATCTCTGGTTTTGTTCTCACTTGTGCCTCTGAGGTTTCTATCTGCTCAGTGATACCTTTTTCAGAACATTCTGATTGCCAAAGGAGTACACAGATGATTTGATTTAATTTGATTTATCATTTCTTTTTATAAGTGGTTTTTCTTTGTAGAATTTTATTAGTAAATCACCTCCAAGAGTGGTGCATAGACATACTGAAATTGAAAATATCCAAGCTTTTATTCTTTTAAAGTAAAAACATTTATTTTTACAGTATGTCGTCTAAGAAACCTTATTAGTTTTGCTGATGAAACATTGCAAAATATTTATCTCCTGTAATCATGATGATGAAAGGAACTCTGTACATTTAAACACAAGCTGATTCATTCCCTTCTTCCCTCATTAATTAATATATGCTTTATTATTATAGATAAGAAATCACAGGAAGTCTAAATGGACAAGAGTGTTGTTTCTCTTCTTCCTAACCTTAATAAACAAAAGAGCTATAGAATGATAGAAATTCCCTTTGGAAACTTCATATTAGAATATTTTTAAGATAAATTATATATGGTTGTATAAATGATAGTTTTTACAGACTCTCTATCTTCTGCATTATGTGCAATACTATAGCTTTATGAACCAATTCTTCATTTATTCCTTGAGCTGAGTAACCTCAGCATTCTAAATGTACACTAGTACTCTCTTTAACACACAGCAGAAGCTATAGATAAGAAAAGAATTATTGGGGGAAAAAGCAACTTAAACTTGATTTTCAAGTATGAAAAAAAAATAAGGGAAATAAGGGGTTTCCCTACACTAGGAGGACTTGGTGCGATCCAGTAAAAATCAACAACCTGAACAGTGCCAAGCCTTGTCTTTTTAAAGGGAGTGGCTGCATTCCAGGCTGATTGCTAATGTCAAACCTTTGAATGGGAGTTGCTTGAACTGTCCAGGTGCCTGCCAGTGACCAGTCTCACAATTTAACTGTCGAGCTAATGTAGTTCCAGTGCTTGGACGTCTGCCCTGGCACTCAATAGTTTCCTAACGTATGAGCTGCTGAAACATCTCTCTGTGCTTCCACAAGAGGAGCAATGCTTTGCATCTGTCAGAGAAATTCCTTTTCCAAACTCATCCACCTAGTCTCTTGCAGCCACTATTTACAGGAAGGCAGGATAAATTATGTGAATATTTGAGAAACAGAATGTGTGATTCAGAGATGTCACTATATACTACTTGATTCAGTGTAACTCCATCCTAATTATGCCTTCCCAAACCATATTTGTCTACTCTCCCAAATGCCTAGACAGCCTTAATCACAACTCAGGATGGAGGTGTATGGTGGGGTTGTTCTGGTTTTTGAGGTTATTTTTCCTTTGTATCTTTGTTTTGCTATTATAAACCTCCTTTCTATTCCTGGACATCTTAAACAAACTCTAAATAGAAATATTTATTTATTAAAAGAAAAAACCAAACAAATCAGAGCAATTTTTTTGGTTTTATATCTCACTAATCTTGGATTTAGAAATTGTACAGTTCTGATGCATATGCTCACCCTTGGATAAGCGGAGGTTGTCTCCACCCAGACCCAGCTGTCTGTATCTCTGCTGCAAGGAAAGATCTCTTGTGCCACTAAGAGTTATTAAACAGCCACGTGTTACAAGACTGGTAAAATATATTACAAGAGATTGGTGCCAATTATGTTCTTACCCTGGGTTTGGAACAGCAGCACTTTGGGTGTTGTCTGGTGAGCAAAGAGATCTTCCTGTAGTGGCATAGATCAGAGAGATGTGGGCAACATTAGTCAATCCTCCCCATATAACTAAGCCTAGTTACATCATTTTGTGGTAACTTGGTTTCAGGGGGGAAATGAAGAATAAATCACTTCTAAGTAACAATGCTTAAATGCGGTGTATCATACAATGTGAAAATGTCAACTTCAAACCCTGGAGATTGATAATGACATGATATTTACAGTATGGGCCATTAAACCCATCACAGAAATCCAGATAGAGGTGACTCAGAGCAATAATTGTGCTGCATTTGTTTCATCGCTGTGACAGACAGACAAATCATTTAACTGTGGTTTTTATAGCTCCATAGTAAAAGGGGGGTTTTATTAAATTTAAGCCAGTAAAAAATGTTTCTTTAATAAAAAATGAAATAATAAAACTTGAAAATAATTTAAAAATATTTATAAAATAAATAAAAATTTAAAAGCAGCTTATTTTGAGCTATTTCCCATGTTCTCTTTTCTATAGTTCCCATATCAACCATTATATTGTTCCTGAAGGTTGTCTGTTGCATTAATTGGGGAAAACTTTCCAAAGTTGTTCACTTTGCCTTGCTTTGAGGTGACACACATCTCTACTGAATCATGTAGTACATTGTACTATTCAGGAGCTCACAATAAGCTTTTAACACTGAAATGCAGAGACTTCAAGAAAGACATTGAGGTACTGGAATTTGTTCAGAGAACAGCCAAGGCGGTGAAGAGTCTGGAACGCAAGTCTTATGAGGAGTGGCTGAGGGAGCTCACGGTGTTTAGCCTGGAGAAGAGGAGGTTCAGGGGTGACTGTAGCACTCTCTATAACTCCCTCAAAGAAGGCTGCAGCCAGGTGGGGGTCAGCCTGTTCTCCCAGGCAACTAGGACAAGAGTACATAGACTAAAGCTGCACCAGGGAAGGTTCAGGTTGGACATCAGGAAGAATTTCTTTATGGAAATAGCAATTAGACATTGGAACGGACTGCCCAGATAGGCAGTGGAGTCACCATCCCTGGAGGTATTCAGGAAACACTGAATGTGGCACTTGGTGCTACCATCTAGTTGACAAGGGGGTGGGTGATCAGTCAAAGTTTGAACTTGATCTTGAAGGTCTTTGCCAATCTAAATGATTCTGTGATTCTGTGACAGAAAAAAGATTCCCTTGAAATGGCCTGTTCACACTTTAGTTTGGTTGTGTACCTCAAGCATATAGATTCCTGATTAAGGTTTACAGCATCTGAACTAATGCATAAAATTTAATTTCTCTTAAAGGGTACTCTGAATTTTTTATCAAAGATTTTTCTTAGACAAATCTTTTTAACACCAACTTCAAGATGGTAGAATAAAGGGATTAAACATATTATGTATGATGTCTATAAAAAACCCAGTGGCTTACTGAGAATTTTAAAACAATAAATTTTACATAGTTAATTCATTTTCCAGTATATAATTTTTAAAGTATGCCTAAAATGCTTAGTTAAACTCAAAACATTTCATAATGGCAGCTCTATTGTCCAGGAAGAAAAGAGTTAGATGAAATTTTATGTAATTTGATGTACTGAGAGAGCAGTAGACTACACTGACAGCTCTTTAAACCTGACATGTTTAAAAGGCATTTTATTTGCATTCTCATAACTAATGTCAGTCAAAACTCAAATATAGCCCATCACCTTAATTTGAAAGGAAGGAGATAGAGCTGAGGGAAAAGTCCTAGAAAATGCTCAGACATTTCATTTTCAGTCAACAACGACTTGTTAACCACCAGGTTTATTTTGGGACTTTTTGAAAGACAATCGTCTGAAAACTAAAACCTTTTGAGTTGGCACCGTGGCTTCACTCAGATAATACTTATTGGTTTTGTTGTAAGCCTGTCTCAAGTTTAAAGTGGACTCAAAAGTTTCTAACAAACAGCTAGTTCTTTTATTTCCACAGAGACAAGTCCAAATAAAATGGAGTGCACTTACAAACTCTTTGGAAGACAGAACAGTTTGGAAATGAAAGAAACCGGACTTTGTTCTCTAAGAGTCATTTTGAATTAGAAGTGTTATCAAATGTAGGAAAAGGAGGTTTGCTAGACTTATAAGAGTGTTAACAGAAACTAGCCAGGTGATGGAAGAAAAGCCAACAATTTAAAAGAATTGCACAAATATTATCATTTTCTGAGTGCTCATAAAAAATTGATCTGTATACATATACAGATATTCATGTGAGGCACTTGAGTATGAACTGCCAGTAGAATTTATTTCTCTTCTATCACTTACTCAGAGACAAAAAAAAAAAATCTGAGTTTCAATATTTAAAAAATCTTATCAGAAGAGGCATAAAGTTGAATTCACAGGGATTATTGGTCATCAGCAAGGAGTGTGTCCAGGTGGTTAAGAAAGCTAGTAGCATCCTGGCTTCTATCAAAAATAGTGTGGCCAGCAGGACAAGAATAGCAATTGTCTCACTGTACTCCACGCTGGTGTGGCTGCACCTCGAATCCTGTGTTCAGTTTTGGGCCCCTCACTACAAGAAAGATATTGAGGTGCTGGAGCGTGTCCAGTGCTGGTGAAAAAGGGTCTGGAGCACAAGTCTGATGAGGAGCAGCTGAGGGAGATGTAGGTGCCTAGCCTGGAAAAAAGGAGGCTCAAGGAGACCTTATCACTCTCTAAACTACCTGAAAGGAGGTAGTAGGGAGGTGGGGGTCAGGTTCTTCTTTCAAATAGCAAGTGATAGAACAAGAGCAAATGGCCTCAAGTTGTGCCAGTGGAGGTTTAGATCAGATATTAGGAAAAATTTCTTCATGGAAAGGTTTATCAGGCATTGGAACAGACTGTACAGGGAATTGGTTGATGCATCAACCCTGAAGGTATTTAAAAGATGTGTAGTTGTGTCACACAGGGACATGAGTTGTTTCGGAGACCTTAGCTGGGATCCCAAGGTTTTACTAATCCACTGCATGTTGCTCATTCCTTAGGAGCAGGTATGCAGTCTAATTTCCATGATGGAATGTCATTTCCCACATGAAAATAAATGTTCTGTGGATCAAGTGATAGATTACAGGTGTAAGTTTATAGTTACATCATGCAAAAGGTCCTGCCTGACAGGTGGTGTAGCTATGCAGAACAAACGGATGATGAGCAGTCCTCTGTATGCTGAAGAAATGGAAGCCTTGCATGAATAAGCAGTACTCATCAGCCAACTTATCCCTCTGACTTCTTTAATTTCATTCAATTTGAATTTGCAATTATGAATGAATCTGTATAACTGTATCATGGGCCTGCAGCCCATACCACTGATGTGCACTATATGTTTGATGCTGATCTCACTGTTTGTACTGATGGAGAAACTTAGATGAGGAGTATGGAGGAGGGAACAGTATTGACAGTGCACTAAGTTTTGTCCCTTTTTGTAGTAGAGATAAGGACAAACACAAGCAATTTGTGATGTCTTTCTCACTCACAGTCTTATTAAGATACCTCAGCAACTCTTGCAACTACTAGAGAGACACTGACCTAATCAATAGAAAATGGATTTTCAAGACACACACTTGGGCAGGGTCACCAGTCATTGTGTCCACAAAACTGACTGCATGATAACAATTCTCCTTTACTGATCTTGTTTCATTTCCTTCTACTTTGAAAGTTTCTGAATAGTTATCTTTATTTTCAGGGTGCTGCTCAGGTCTGTTATAGTCTTTGTCATAGCAAAAAGGAGAAGATTCGACAACTCCCCAGCTTTCTAGGAAATGGACTGTTGTACCTGACCAAATCTGTTGTTCTCAAAAAGTGTACCATAAACATACAGAAGAGACTACCTGAGAAACCTAAAATTACAAGGTTCCTCCAATATCTTGATCTACTCGGTATCCTGTCTATACTGGCATTACTTTGGTGCAAACAGGTATCATTGTGGAGCAAAACTGATTTCAGGTGTTCAAAAAGAAGCTGATATAATTTCCCATTTGACTTGCTTTGATACATTTTGAGTGTATAATTTACTTTTAATCTTTCTCTGACTCAAAACTCGATTCCTTAATTTGGGGAAAAAAAAAAAAAAGAAGGCAATACACTTCTCACCCACTCATAAAGTCTGTATATACTTTAAAAGTTTGCAATAGAAAGAATTTGCCGTTAAATGAATTTCAGGTTTTATAATTCCAGGATAAGGAGTGGTTGCATACTGCTGGATATGGTTTTGATAGTTAAATTCAAATTTGTGTAAAATAGTTATCAGACTGGAATAAGGAAAAAATGTTCAAAGCATAGGAAAGACATAGTCTTTTCTTCATACATAATCTTTTCTTCATACATAGTCACTAGGGCTAATTCAGTTCCCAGGTAAGATTGTGTGTCTGTCAACAATTGTAAATGAATGGAGATTATGTCTCCCTCTCAGGACATAGAGTAATTTTTCCTTTATCTATTCAATTGGAAAATACGTCCTTCGCAGCAGAGAGAGATTTTCAGCATGATGTAGGAGCTGTGTACCTCAGTCTCTTCCTTGCCCGTAATAATAGTAATTGAAATGTTAGTACCCTAAACCAAACTATATAAATATTAAATGAGTGTGTCCTACTAAACCAGTTTTGCTTTGTTTGCATTTTCTGTCTTTAAGGTATATTGAAAATTTAGTATTAAGAGATAAATATCAGCTCTGTAAATATGCAGTTAAAATGCTAAAATACATATTTTCTTTTTTATAAAGGATATATGAACATACTTTGGATTCACCAAATGAATAAAGAAATGAAAAAAGAACTCACAATATTAAAATTATTTTTTTGGGTGTGAAGGTGTTGCCATAGAATTTAAATTTCTCTTCATCTGAAATCAGTAAATTAGAGTTCTAATGAAACTCCCAGTCCTGTAAAGTGGAACTATGCATTTCCAGATTAGCAAGAAAAGCCCTGCATGTGTAAGTCATTTGCTGTGTAAATAAATTGCTGTCCTTCTATCAGGATAATATTCCTTTTCTATACTTTTTATATTTAACCAACTTTTTTTTCACTAGAAAGTTTCCTAAGTATGTCTATGGCGCCTAACTAAGCACGTTCTACTTTCTTGTCCCTGTTTGCACGGCTGGGCTACTTTGAATTGATTCAATTAGAGATTTAATTAATAAAGCAATTTGGCTCATATCACTCTTGAATGGACAGGAGGCCAGAAGAACATTAAAAGAAGCTACCACAGAGTTCTTACACAAAAATTACTAACTTTGGTTATATCTCCCTCTTTAGGTATCCATCAAAGTAGATATACTCTGGAACTTTTGACTTTTAATGACATTTTTTGCAAACAATTCTCTATTTTAGGGTGAAATGCAGCCAAATTATTCCAGTCTAGTCAGTCGAACTTCAAGAGAAGTTTCTGAAACACATACCACCATATTATAGCCCAAATTTTCATACATTGCCACATTGAAATGGAACTTCAACAAGAAAATACAAAAGTCCAGTTAGGAAATTAGCATATTCTGTCACTAATATAAGAAAAGTGATCATAATTGTCTGATTTTTGCTGTTACTAACATGGCATATATCAATATACCTTGATTAACAGAGCAAATATAAACTACTTTATTGTTTATCTAAGGTAAGTCAAACCTTTTCAGTTAGCTGTTTACTATGACAAATACAGAACTGCAATCCATCTGGGAATTCAGCTAATTCAACTGATTTAAGAGAAGCAAGATTTTAGAACTAAGGTGGTAGAATATCTCTAAAAATGTTGCAATGTTATATATGGAATACATAGAGCTATAAACACACATGAATGAGACTGGTCTTTCAGGTCATAACTTTCACAGGATAATCAGAAGAAACAAATTTATTGTTTCCATTGAAAGGATTAATAGTGTCTACACACGACCCCAGACCAGTAACTTTGTCAAATGACTGAATGCATTTCAGGAAATCAATATGCTGTTGTCTTGCCATGTAGCCATGAATTGTCTTGAACTTTTACAGAAACATATAAAATCTGACAGAATGGACTTTTGAACTGTAAACAAGAAAATATCTTTCTTTCATATAGTTGCTCTAAAGCAAGTATCTAGGCCTGATTATATGGTGGTTTTATCTGGTGTTGGAGTTATTGCATTATTTGCAGAAAAAAGCTGGTTTAAAACAACTTAATGTGATTATTTCCTACACAAATTGGTAGCAGGAGGTTTCAAATTGATGAATTCAGAAACAGCTAATGGAAAATCTACCAAGTATGTATCTTTAAAAAGTATGGTAGTGTCCATGATAGAGAGACTCGCATGAAAAGGGGCATCACAGAAGTTTATGAACTATAACATATGCTCTAGAATGTATAATTGGTGCTACTTCTCATACTGTAAGAATAAGGACATGCAGTAAAATTGATACACAATGAAACATAATGTTAAAAGAAAATATATTACATAAAATGCACAGCAATCCTGTAGAAAGCAATGCCACAATTACTGTTAAGACCAAGGCTTTAATAATGTTTGTAAAAGACTAGATGTTTACAGGTATAATGAAACTACCTACAACAGAATTAAAAGATGCTACAACCCTCTTGCTTCACAACAGAAATGAGCCTTTGTTAAACTTCTAGTTACTCTTCAGACACAGAAATCCTCCCACT
Organism: Dendrocincla tyrannina; assembly: GCA_035047865.1. NCBI lineage: Eukaryota > Metazoa > Chordata > Aves > Passeriformes > Dendrocolaptidae > Dendrocincla > Dendrocincla tyrannina. The sequence continues at coordinate 102,347,388 of JAWWMP010000116.1, forward strand.
GATTCTAAACAAAGATTTTATATACATATATTCAATAAGTAGGATAATGAAATCTGCTATTTAAAATCTGTTATTGAGTAATTTAAAAATGATAACTTATAGATCAAATTACAAGAAACATTAATAAGATCTTTTCACGTTCTCACATTTATGATAATAATTCTTTAGGCAGTATTCCACTTTACTTTCTGAGGGGTATTAACTGGCAGTGTTTGAATAAGTATTTCCTGGCAATATAAACATATGGTATTGTGGACAAAGTTGTTCCTTTAAAGTAAATCTATGTATGAGGTAAAAGAATTAGTGAGATGAATCTAAACAAACAGACATACCAATGCCAAAGCCCAGGAGAACATTGACTGTATCATTGTAAGGAGCAGCTAGTTAACCTAAAGTCAGTGTTTTACTATCAGCAAGACCTTACCACTTGGGCATTCATCCTCTATGAGGCAAGATGGATAAGAGGAACATAATTTTGTGACAACTTTGACAGCTGTCTTCTCCTCTCATCCCTGTTAATAAAACAACAGTGAAACAATTCCAAACAGAATGTCTTTTTTGACACAAAGACCTGAAAACAAAAAGCTTTCTACTCCCCCAGATGACCAATCAGGTGTTAAAAACACACTGAACATGAATCCTACATATCCTTTTATTTGTTTTTTTCCCTTAAAGAGAAATATTATTTTGGATGTAACAAAACCTTCCTCATGAAACTTCATTGATTCTAATATATAGTTTCACAAAATATGTTGGTAAAAGTTAACTGATAATTTTATGAGTAAAACTTTGTAGTTCCCTTTCTCTCTCTCTCTTTTTTTTTTAAAAAAAAAATTAATCATCTCTGATCTTAATGATCTTTTGCCACAAATGAAGCTTGAAATAAATATGAACATAAAATATCCAGTTCATGGTCTTTGCAAATTGTCACATTGTCACAAGAATATGTATTAACCATAATCACTGAAGCATAAGTTTTTCATGGATTATAAAGTTTATATATTTCACAGGAGACACTGCTGTTACTCATCCCTGTTTTATATTAGGGTTTTATACAAGTTCAAGTTCATTGACTTTACTGGCATTTCTCCAAGTTTTCACCAGTACAAATGAGAGAAAGCAAGACCAATGAACAATAATAACTATTTCCTTTGCAGTTAGGTAAAACATTTTTTTGGCAATAATATGTTTCAAATAAGATTTTTTTCTAATAATTTCTGCACCTTAAAGGAATTTCACACCAGCAAGAAACTTCCTTTATACTGCTTCTGCACTTAAATTCTATGCAAATAGTTTAGCATTTATCAAAAGAAGAGTTATTTAAAGCATTTTTTTAAAGATTCTATGTTACAATAAAATAAATCATTTAAAAGCAAATTGTCGGTTCCAGATTATATTTCTAAT
>JAWWMP010000116.1:102349207-102371496 GCA_035047865.1 Dendrocincla tyrannina
ATCTAAAAAGTGTAATTTAGAAATAATTTAAATGCAAGACATTTTTATCCAAGGTAGTCAGTTAGCTGTGCTTTTCATCACATCTTTACGCAATGTTTTAAAGTCATTCCTGTCTGGTTGCACATAAGAGAGGGAAAAAGGAGGTGAAGAACTTCAAATAAGCAATATTAGCAGAAGGTATTCATATACTGGCTATTCCTATTACAGGGTTTTGATATATTATATGTGAGTGAGAGTCATTTCTTTTACACAAGTATTAGATTGACTATCATCAAGGGCATACCTTTAATTTTGAAAAAGTGTGATAAACTTGATGTTCTGATTAGGTCAAAGTCTTTAATAAAGATAGATAATAAATGACTAATATTTTTGATATTTAGTGTGATGTATATAATTGCTTTCTGAATCATTCTAGTGAATCTTCAGATAGGTCTTCCTCTGCCACTGGTTCTTTCTTGACCTTTCAGGATTCCCAAGTGCAAATGAGATGTGGTAGGTTTTATTTTCATTTTCAAGTAGAAACTGTCATAGATTGCACAACCTATAACTGGAAATAGGTAATCATAGAATCATAGATTTATAAAATATCCTGAGTTGGAAGGGATCATTGAGTCCAACTCCTGGCCCTGTGCAGAATGACACCATGTGCCTGAGAGGTTGCCAAATGTTTCTTGAGTTCTGTCGGGTTTGGTGCTGTGAACACTTCCCTGGGGAACCTGTTCCAGTGCCTAACCACACTCTAGGGGAAGAACCTTTTCCTACTATCCGGCTTAAATCTTCCCTGACACAGCTTCATGAGTTTCAATTTATTATTGGATTCACCAAGAGGAAATAATACTGCCCCAATCTGATAGTCTACTATGATGTCATTGCAGGATGTGTAGACAAGGGGAGAGCAGTGGATGTTGTCTAGCTCGATTTCAGTAAGGCATTTGACACTGTCTCTCTGAAGATATTCAAAACCCACCTGGACATATTCCTCTGTAACCTGCTCTAAGTGGCCCTGCCTTGGCAGGGCTGTTGGATTAGCTGATCTCCAGAGGTCCCTTCCAACCTTAACAACTCTGTAATTCTGTGATTAAAGGCAATAGGAAACACTAGACACCTAGCTAAGTAGTTTGTTTGGGGTTTTTTAATGAGCGTAAACTCTTCATTAGGACTCTCCTCTCCAATTCCCGCTCAACTCCCGCTCCCCCAAAAAAGAAAGAAACCACCAACAAACCCTTAAAAAAAACCCAAAACAAAACAAAAAATGACCCCCCAAATCCCTGAATATTGATAGCATCTAAATAAGAATAATTGCTAATACAGAAATAAAAAAATTCCAGAGTTTCCTCGTTTCTTTTGAAAGGAAAGGCTGAATGTTTGAGCAGTTATTTCATAGTTTTCTTTACCCTAATCTCTTAGGTTATGCTAGCTATAGTAAATTATATGGTTCCAGGTCAATGACTATGAATTATATTCCTTGTGCTGTGAAAAATTGTCAAAATCATGTCTGCTTCAGTTTTGGCTTGAGACGTAAAAATTTTTTTGCACAAAATTCACACACAGAGCGCTGGCCAGGTGCCATGCCCCATAAGCATTGTGGATGCAGTTTCCCTGTACTGGAGGATAAAGAATTGTTCTCAGCTATTGATTTGAACAGCCCATATAGTTGACCTCAGGAACAAAGAACAAAACCTTTCGCTAGTTTACAAGTAAATATTTAACTGCAAGGCTTACACCCTTCTGGAGAGGACTATAACCCAGAGGATCATAACCTCAGTAGTGCCTCAGGCTTCCCTGGGGAAATATGATCTCCTGAACACTAGTTTGATTACTCCTGTCAGGAAAGTTGATCAACATTTCTTTCTTAGGAATAAAATGGAAAAGTTGGGTAAAAAACCAACCTGATTGCAGAAGCACACTGATACGATTCAAGGTCAGTACAATTCCTGAATGACCATTATCAATCGCCAGACATCCTTCTGTTTAACTTTTTTTTTTTTAATACCATTATAGTCATTATTTTGATAAATTAATTACAAATCTACTCCTATCTAAACAATTATATGTGATCGTTTTAGATTCCCTCATAACTAGCTTTCTTGGCACCTTGGCTGCCTTTCTCAAAGAGGTTGTAGCCTACATGACCATGGAGACTAAACTGCCTGTTTTATCCCCTGCAGAAAAAATTTAGGTAGGCAGAAAATTCAGTTATGCTAATTAGAATTCATCCTAGACAGCAGAGGCAACATTAGTTTTCCTGCTGGGATTTTTGCCTCTGTAACAGTGCAGTAATGTTTCGTTAGATAGTCTGGCAATATCTACATCTTCAGCATGGAGCATAGACATATTCTGAAGCACAGTAAAATTGTTTCAAAAGGAAAAATAAGTAAATTAGCAACACCCTTAATTGTCTCACTGGAACAGATTCCCGGGAGAACTTTGTTGAAATTGCCTCATTTAAAAATATGTGTTTAAAAATTCAGCTGCTCAAAACACTCAGATATTATTATTAAACACTATCACAAAAATGAATAATTTACAATTAATAACCAAATAGTATAATTAAAGTACTTTAATACTTCAATTTGTTTTATCCTTCTCTTCCTTTATCAGTCCTTTAAGAAGGATTGACTAATGAATTTTCCCTACTGTAAAAATTTTCTGCCTTGTACTAAGACATTATAAGCCTGAATATTTCCATATCTGATTTCCTTCAAATTTTCCCTTACTTCCAAAATAGGTTTTTCAGCACCATGGACTGTTGTTTTCTTCATTTTCAGGCTGAAGGACATGGAACTGTTGGAGCAAGGCCAGAGAGGAGCCATGAAGTTGATAAGGGAACTGGTGCACCTTCCCTATGAAGACAGGCTAAGAAAGTTGGGACTGTTCAGCCTGGGAAGAGAAGGGTGTATGGACACCTCACAACAAGCTTCCAGTATCTGAACAGGACCTACAAGGAACCCAGAGAGGGACTCTTCTTCAGGAACTGTAATGATAGAATAGGGGGAATGGCTTCAAATTGAAAGAGAGTAGGTTCAGATTAGACAGTAGGAAAAAAATATCTTTACTGTGAGGGTGGTGAAGCACTAGAACAGGTTGCCCAGAGAAGATATGGATGTCCCAACCCTGACGGTGTTCAAGGTCAGATTGGATGGAACTTCGAGCAACCTGGTCTAGTGGAAGGTGTCCCTGCCAATGGCAGGGGATTTGGAATTAGGTCCCTTCCAATCCAAACCATTCTCTGATTCTCTGATTCTATGATTCTAGGTTCAAATATGAGATAGTTTCAGAATTTTGGATGTGGTACCCTCATGTTTTTTGAATCAACTGGTTTTAGATGCATTTCAGTTAGTCCATGATGTCCACTCTTACAATTAAACTGCTTAGAAAATAGATATCCATTTATTGGACTGGTTCTTCTATACATATTTTTTTTCTTGTGTTCCACAGTTGCTACCATGAATTTTCAATATATAAACTGCCATGTCAAATGACTTGTCTCCTTTGTCTCCTCTAGGGTCTTGCTTTCTTGATCTTCCCTAATGCAACATATTAACACCCATGCATTAGTTATAAATGAACTGTCAATTTGCCATGGAATATGTGCTATTTTGGTGATAGCTCGCTCCTGACACTGCTCCTAAGGGTGATATGGAAGTTCTCATATTCAGAGTTATGCCATTCATCCGTATATTTTATCACACAATTCCAGTAGGTCTTTTGCAGTGCTCCCACTCATATGCCCTCATGATATTTCATAGCACATCTAACTTGTATCATTTTTACTGTAGTATAAAAATATCATTGTGGTAGTTTGAAAGCTCACACATAATTTCAAACTTTGGGCATAAAAAAAAAATCATAGAAAACCCAGTCATTATTTCTTTCAACTCCAAGACTGTCACACATTAAATAGAAAAATATGGATGAAAAAATTACAATTACACACTCTGTATTGTCCCCTTAAGGGTAACCAACCAGGTGATACAAAATCATCATGCCCATACTGCTCAAGGTAAGCACCCTTCAAACCAGACAGCCTTAGCTCATGTCAGCACATCTGACTTGACTCTAAGCTGTCCTATGATCCTGTTTTGTAAATATTGAAGTTCTTTCCCTTTACTGTCCTTTAGTGTGGTTCTTTGTGGCTTTGTTTTTCTATGGTGTAGCCTGGTTTATGCACAGTCATTCAGTTTTATCTGTGACATTTAGTAGGAGAGTTTGGTAAAGGTGAGCTGTGTGGTGTTTGTTGGCTTTTTCCTTGTAGGAATGTCCATAATTGAGAGAAATGAAAGAAAGGGCCAGAATACCACAAGGTCAGCTCCGTCTGAAGTCACCCATGAAACCTGATTTTGGTGCACCCTTGAGTGCCGTTTGCATCTTTAAAAGCAGAGTTTTAAGTATGAATTATAAACTAAGAACCTAGAGGGAGGAAAATTTTTGACAGATCATAAATAATATTCCATTCTAGATCCACAGACAATAATGTGTATGGGTAGTACAGGCTTTCAGTGTCTTCATATAGTAAAGAAATGCCACTACAGCATTCCAATACTGTTTGTCTCTTATCAAGTTTACACCCATATAAATGCATTCTATAATTAATTTTCAAACTAGCTCTGTCAGAAATGGCATTAAAAATATTTTTGAATTTCTGGGAAGTGTCTGTGCATTTGACTAGAGATTATACTTAAAGCTGTGGTGAAAAAAACCCCCAGAAGTAAACTACTAATAGTAGCAGAAACCAGATCAATCTCTGAGTACCGTGGCATTTTCTTTGGCAGAAATCATTGTAGTATTAACAGTAAAATCATTGTATATGTTAAAAAAATAGAGTTCTGGCCTTACAGTGACAAGTCAAAAATATTGCCTGCAGGATGCTCTCTGTTCCTATACATATATAGGTATTTTAAATGGATGTGCAGTTCATATAGATGTATTTTTGACCATATTATCCTTATCTTGTGGGGAAAATTTGTTTTTATGATGATAACCAGAAAATTAAACCCATATTTGAATATAACTGCATCAAATAAATCTTAAAATCTATGAAAAATGCTTTTTAAAAAATTGTGACATAGATATCAGTAAATTAGATACATCTGACAAAGTAATTACCCTTGCTAATCAGTAATTGCTCATTAATCTATTCAAACTGACATGAACCTTTTAAACACCACTAGGATGTTAGTGCAAGTTTAAGGGTCCAACTCAAAAACTTTTGTTTTAGAGGTTTTGCTGAACTTGCAAAACATGTGACTTGTCCAGCTATTGGGATTGGAATGTACAAAGAAAAGTGTTTACATAACATTAAAAAAAAAGAAATCTTGATTGCAGTTCCTGGAAGTAAAAGAACTTCTAAGAAGTAACGTCTGGAGGATTCTCTTTTTATAAAGCTCTGAAATTAGTCTGAAGTGAGAAGTAGCCCATACACAGTCTTTGACAGCTTCCTCACTAAATTTCCTCTTCTGTGCATTCATCAACAGTTTCTGTTTATTCTGTTATTTTAGTCAGGATTTTCTCCTGATACATATCACCCACTTCAAAAGGTACCACCTCTTGAACTGGTGAAGCTGCTTTCACATTTTAAGTGCCTACCTCAAGACTTTTTCAATTACAAGTTTGAAAATTTTTAAATTATTTTAATTGTCCTATTATTTTGAGGATGTGACCATTTACTTTTGAGAACTAAAGATTAAGAATACTTACACCATTTTAATTATACTTTTCTAATGCTTCTATTTGGTTGATTGCCCCTAAATTTGCCAGTAAGTTATAAATCAGGATACAGAACAAAATCAGTTGGAAAAAGTGGTAGAGTAGGGTCGGTAAAAAAAAAAAATACAGTTTGCCCTCTTTCTTCTTTAATAATTATCTTATCTAATTGTTAAAACACCTGTTTTTACTATAAAGAGAGACAGAAAGTCTAAATACAGTAAGGTTAATGAGAAGTGTAAACCTGAAAATCTCTAGCAAGTTCTGTGTGTGGTGCATATCTTCAAATATTAGAGTCAAGCAGCACCTCACTGGAATTGAAAACTACCCAAACATATATTATGCATTGAATCAATACATAATTTTCTTGGTTAGTGGTATATTCAGGTAGAATTGGTATTAAATGTGAGTGGATAACTGTTGGGTTCAAAAAGTCCCATCACAGTTGTTCAGGCTTTGGTCTCCAGTGTCAGCTACATGTCAACTAATTCACTGGAAAAGAAGATTTGGCCACAACTGGCTCTCATTTTTGCCTTTAAAAAAAAACTTTCACAGTAGACTAGACCACAACCAGAAGCTCACAGAGGTCAGTGGAACCTAATTATAATATAGAAACTCCTTCAACACTATTGGCTTTGCCTGGGCTTGAACCAATTGGATTGGATTGAATGGGAGGTTTCTGCTAATTTCTCTAATTTGCCACTACTGATTTTACAAAAATCATTACTGTTGGCAGTTCACCCTGGGTTAAGGTATAGTATTTTAGATTTTGCATGTCTGTCTACCTTGTTGAAGGAAACCAAAAACAGACAAATTATTATCTTGTTGAATATAATTGGTATTCCTGCATGAAAAAAAAAAGGCAAATAAAAGCACATAAATGAAGAAGAAGATATAAAACCATTTATTTTTGACATCATAGTATATGAAAGATGACAGAAAAATTGCACCTGGTTGCATAAGTGAAAATAAAAAGTTGAGCGACTGTGAAAGTCCACTTTTCAGACTTTTACTACAATAACTTTCATGACCTGTTTTTCCCTTCTCTAACTAAAAGAAATCTCACTAGTATTAGCAAAGGCCAATAAAAGCTACTTTTATTGTGAGTGAAGAGACACTGCTGCCTCACATCATTAGAAACAGTTTTTAGTCTCCCAGAAGACACAGTTTAATTGATAAAGCATTAGTGTGATAGAGAGCATTTGTCAAAAGTTAGACTTGTGAACTTACTAGAGCTTAATGAAAATGAGCTGAAGCTATTTTTTAAGCTAATGATTCTTTAAAAAAACATTCTATATCTCCTTTTTTGTTTTTTTTTTTTTCTTCCTATTATCTGTAATGTTTACATTTTGTAATGGAAGAGATCAACAATTGTTTTTGAGAAATAGATTTGGTTTTATCCAGTGATGCACATAATTTAGCTTTTTATTATGAATAATCTCTTGATAGTCCTCTCTGGTCTTCTAATGAAGTATTATTATGGATATGATTTGATTTTGGCATACTTCTGTAATTATTTTCTCAGAAATTTTTGCTGCTCTACATAAAACAGTCTTCAGGTTTCTAACATGTTTTTCTCACACATTTTGATTCACCTTAAGTGAAGCAAAGCCCCACGGCCCCCCCTTGCTGCAGCAACCAAAGACCAAATTATATCTTTCTAAAAAAAGATATCAGTGAGGAGCTATGCAATTATAGAATTACAAAAATCACAGAAATATCAGAAGGAGGGAGTATCGGAAGGAGGAAAAATCCCAAGTCTGTGGAGGTAATTTTTGTTCAAACTCAGTAAACCATCTTGAGAGATGCATATTCAGTCTTTCCTTCAGAAATGGGGACAGAAGCATATTGTACCTGGCCCCATTGTGTACCATTTCAGAGTTTAGTTGCCCTTGTAGTAAGTGGAATTTTATTAATCAATATAAGTATTTGTTAATAAAGAAATTGTTTACTTCAAATTTTTATAATTTTAAAGCTGAAATATTAATATATTGCCAGTCTTCTCTTTTCTACACTGAACAAAACCAATTCCTTACCATCCACTGTAGATCATGTTTTCTCAACTTCTTATTGTCATTCTGCTGTTCTCTCATCAATCACTCTATACTATCTTGTAAATCAGATCTCATGCTATGCTTCAGCTGGAGACTCACTAAACCAAACAGAAAGGAATTTGTCTATTTCTTGGATAACATGCATATCACAATAACATTCATACACCACAATGAGATTTTATTTTTCAAAAAGTGACTTTATTGACATATGATGTAATGTAAAGTTTATTTTTTTGGATTTGTTTATTTGTTTGTTTGTTTTCTGCAAGGATGTGTGTTTCTCTTTTTGGGGATGGGGCTTGGAGATCCTGCCATAATCCTGTCTAACTAGTTGCCTTGGGTTTTTTCCATCTTTTTCCCTCATATATGCCAGTTTTCTCTACTCTTTATTTAATACTGGATATATCTGGATTCAAAATATCATTTCAGAGTGAAAGTGACACATTTTAGAGAACAGGTTTTCAACTAGTGTGTGATTTCATTAATTCCATTACATATTCAGTGTTCTTATGATAAGGACCACTGCAATTGTTTCAAAAAGCCTTTTATAGTCAAGAAACATTAATTATCTTTATTGTTTCCTTTTTCTACTAGGGCAGGTGTTCTGTCAGGCCAAAAAATAAAACCAGTTTGACATGATATTCTTAATTCATTCATGCTGTCTGGATTTTTTGAGCTAAAAAACCTTAAAGATAGTGTAATTGGCTTTATATGGCAAAGATTTTGGAATGGGGGGACCGCAGTGGAGACTTCTGTGGGAAGAGATCAGGAGCAACCATAAACCAAACACTGTCATGGCCACTACTAAGCCATGTCCCTTGGTGCCACACCTACATGGTTTTTGAAAACTTACAGGCATGATGATTTCACCACTTCCCTGAACAGCTTGTTCCAATGCTTGACCACCCTTTCAGTGAAAAAAATTTTCCAAATATCAAATCTAAACATCCTCTGGCACAACTTGAGGCCATGTCCTCTTTTATAGCAATATATTTCAGCTAGTTTTTGAGAGACATCACCTTCAGGAGAGACCTCGATTTTACTGGCAAAGAGATTCTGAAGACCCAGCTTTAACCAGTTATCACTTTTAAAATTGGCAATGTTGATATAAATCTCACTTAAGGCTCTGTGGAAGCAGTATGAAGGATTTCATCTACTAGTTTCTTTCAATGTCAATCTGTTTAAAAAATCTTGATAATCTTGCACCTTTTTCACTCTCTCTGCTTTCTCTCATAAAGAAGATTTAAAAGGAAGTAAGATTTAAAATTATGGAAGAATATTTCAGTCTATTAGTCTGAGTATCAAGGAAGAAGAGAAAAGAGATTAAGAAAGATTCATCATTTTAAAACTGAAAGTGAAAATTAGTCATATAGTCTGACATCCCATACAGTAGAACTTCTTTTATTTACATCTGTATTTTGCCCAAAAATTTTTTGACCAAACTTGATCCTATGTGAAGACTTTTGATCATGAAGTTTTTAATCAAGCCTTCCAGTAGGCAGTTTGTTTCCATAATTAAAACATTTGAAAACCTTCAATGTGTACAATGATTGTACAGATTATATGACCAGAAGATACAGCTAATCTTCTGGAAAAAAAATGTATTGTTTTATTTATATTGTCATCTTGGAACCACATCCAAGAAAAGGAAGAGCCTGAGTTAAAGGTATGAAGAAAAACCTTCCTACACTCCTAAAGCCCTAGGATTATTACCCAAGATTGATTTTTCAAGTATGCAGTGATGAAGCCAGAAATCCCAGAGCAATCAGAAGTGACTTCAAGGCTCTGGGACTACTGGTCAAAGGGTCAAGCAGTATTCTCCTCTATTCCTTTCAATTGCAGGGAATACTGAGAGAAGAAACAGGAAGAGCTGCAAGATCAATACTTTTAAGCTTAATGTCACTGGCAGAATTCTGGGGGTTTTGATCCCGGGTTGGTCTGCATGACACCAGGCTTCTAGCAACAGGTGGGGTATACCAGTCTCAAAGAGGGAAGAGGAATCTTGCACAGGAGTTAGCAGGGCTTATTGAAAGAACTTTAGACTAGGTTTGAAGGGGATAAAACCAGGACCAATTGAGAAAAGTCTAGGAGTGGTATGGCAATGTTTGCTGGATAATGTGGCAGTGAGGTCTTTTCCTCTGCAATCTCAGTGAATGTAGGAATGGAAGTCCATGAGGTAGCTAAGATGCAAGAGTTATTTATATGTTATAAACCATGGAAATGCCTGAGAATGGTCATGTAAGAATTAGAGCTTCTCCCTCTGAAAATGTGGCACGATCAATAACCCAGCTGAAGTGAATCTAACAGCTGGGTTAGATCGCTGCGTGGGCAATAAAAAGGAGTTGCAAACGATTCTGTGGGGATTGAGTGCACCCTCAGTCACTTTGCAGACAACACCAAGTTGGGTGGGAGCATTGATCTGATGGAGGGCAGGAAGTCTCTGCAGAAGAATCTGGAGGGGCAGAGACAGTGGGCCGAGGCCAACTGTACGAGGTTCAACAAGGTGAAGTGGTGGGTCCTTCATTGGGTCTCAACAATCCCATGCTACAGGCTAGGGGCAGAGTGGCTGGAAAGCTGCCAGGTGGAAAAGGACCTGATAGTGCTGGTTGACCGCAGCTGAAGATGAGCCATCATGTGCCCAGGTGGCCAAGAAGGCCAATGGCATCCTGGCCTGTAAAAGGAATAGTGTGGCCAGCAGGACCAGGGCAGTGATTGTCCCTCTGTACTCTGTACTGGTGAGGCCACACCTCAAGTGCTGTAATCAGTTCTGGGCCCCTCAATTGAGGAAGGACATTGAGGTGCTGGAGCATGTCCAGAGAAGGGTAGTGGAGCTGGTGAAGGGTCTGAAGCAAAAGTTTGATGAGGAGTGGCTGAGCTGGTATTGTTTAGCCTGGAGAAAAGGAGGTCTCTTTTCTAAAGTAATATGCAATAGAAAGATAGGAAACAGACTTAAATTGTGCCATGGGGCATTTAAATTAGGAAGCATTCTTCACTAAATGGTTTGTCAGACATTGGAACAGGCTGCCCAGGGAAGTGATTAAGTCACCAACCCTGGAGATAATTTAAAGACATGTAAATGTGGTACTAAAGATCATGGTTTAGTGGTGGGCTTGGCAGTGTTAGCTTTATGGTTGGACTTAATAATCTTAAAGGTAATTTCTACCCTAAGTTATTCTGTGATTCTAGAAATTCTAAAATCCTTACTTTTTAGGAATTTTTATTGAGTACAAAGAGTTCCCAAGTATTTGGAAGGAGCACTCATATTTTCTTTATACCTGTAATTTTTCTAATGAATTCAAAGCTGCAAGTTTGAAATGAGTGAAGATAAGGTTTTAAAATGTTCATTTTCAAAAGACTGTGCAGCCACTCTCTTTTTAATAATCAGAATAACAGTCCAGAAGGACACTTAAACAAAGTTCCTGTGATGCAACAGGGCTCTGCAAATGTTCAGTCTTCTAATATAGAACAATTTTTCATGGAAATTGCAGTACAGACTTGCATACTACAGAACCTCATCAAGATTTTCTACTATATAACATTTCTATGATCACTTTCATCAGAAAGAAGTAAGGCTTCAAGGTACATAGATTATTTCAGATACTTCAAATTATGAAAGGAACCCTACTGAAATATAGAAAACCCCATGCTAAGCCCTTCAAGTTCCAGAGTAATGACTGAATTTGTGATACTCTAAATCACTTCATGGCTGTAATCAACAATAAGCAAATGAAAAGAAGAGGAGCCCTCATGTTCAAGAAAAAGATTGGCTCGCCTACTAAACAATACTTGATCACTGCACATACAAGACATGAGATTCCTTTCATCATTATTTGAGTTATAGGCAACCATATATGCTACTTATACCAAAGCTAGTTTATAGTAATTTTATTTAATCATCTTTTCTTCCATCTTATTGCTTCTTTTTTATTACACAAGCTGCCAAGCAATAAAAAAAAAAAATCACCTTATTTTTATGGCTTTTATAAAATTCCCTTACTTACCTCAATAGATTTATTTTGTCTAAGACATGAATAAAAGCAAAATAATGATTTCATTTCCAGTGATCTTTGGGATTCTGATCTGAAAGCAAAAGTATCATACTTAAATCAATTTGGGTTTAGTTTTGGGCCATCTGAAACCAAAGATCTTAGATATTTTGGGGAAGGTGTGCTGATTGATTTGTTTGCTTCTGTTTTGTTTAATTTTTTTCTCTGAGTTTCAGATGTACAGTGATTTAAGATTTATTTATCCTTATTTTGCTGCTAAATTATTACATTGAAAGAACACAACATTTCTGCAATATACCATACTAATTAAAGTTTTAAAAAAAATCTATTAATTGTAGAAAATAATGATTTTTACTGCCTTTGCTATATTTAAGCACCCATTTTGACTTGTTTGCCCAAAATTCTTTGTCCATTAGATTATGCTAGTTACTGATGAGGTAGCAAAATGAATAGATAGTCACGTGTAATTCTACTGTTTAGAAGAAGTTCTTTTTCTCATCATAGACCTAATCAAATGAAACTATATTTTCTATGCACTGCTTCCTGTATTAGTCTGTCAATAGTCTAAGAGTTTAGTATTCTATTCTAGACTTCTTACAGGGTTCTATACCGATGCTCACTCACACTGGGACAATCTGAACTGTTTTGATCTTAATTTGCTTTCTGCTCATCTCTCTTTATTCTAGTTGTCTTCAGAAACAAATGAGCCATTTACCTGAATTGTGTTTCAGAGCCTCTTTTTGGATAGGATGTATCTCTCTAATGTGCCTATTTTTTCCTCCAGTGTATTTTAAGGAATTGTTGGCTGAGTAACTAAAATGCCAACCTTAACACTGGAGACTAACACTGTCAGATGAAGCCCTCTTGTCTTCTGGTTTTCCCTGCTGAGCTTCCTTCCCCAGACATTTCACTGCCAACCTGCAGACATCCGGTCATCACCTCTAAAACCAGAACTGAAGTTCAGCCTCAGAACTGGAGTTATCATCGGGTCCATCTGTAAGACCAGGGCCATGGGTAAAAGAAGGGCATGAGAAGATGCAAGGGTAAGAACCAGAGCTCAAACTCAGCCCCCAGATGGAGGATGGCTCTGGTGGGTATCTCACCACCCTGGCTCATGCAACTAATCCCATTTCATACTGGTCCCAGCTATGTGGCAGCACTCTGAATCTCCAGCCTGGGGCATGGGCAGACAAAACCCCATGGAGCTGGGTCCTAAGTCAGGGCCTCACATCCCTCACTGGGAAACAGTCTGCTCCGTGACTTGCGTCTGGTGAGTTCCATCCTTCACGACCCACTTCTGTTAGCGATCTAATGACTTCTCACCACTGTTGTAATCATCTCTTTTTACTGACATTTTTGCATTCCCCAGTGTTAACGTCAGCTACCAATGTGCACTGTATGAGTGCCTAATATATGGAGCATAAAAACCCTACTAATTTTTGCTGAATGCAAAGTTTCAATTCTATTTTTCATTTTCAAAGTTTCTATTTTTTTCTTCACAGTTTTAACTTGTCCATGAAGATTTTAGCCCTTCATTTTACTACTATTTTAGAGAAACACAAATACCAGCATGATGCTCTCTTTGTAGAAGTGCAATTAAGCCTGTCCATAGCACAAATAGAAATGTTCCCAATGGACTATATACATGAAAACATCATAAGAATAATGCTCTGCAATGTTGGCTCTTATGCCTCAGTGACAGCACTCTAATAATAGCTATCTACAGAGATATATTCTTCACTCCAGTGACTTAACAAATTCTAATGCACAGACACTAGAACAGAAGAATAAGAAACAATTTTCTCCATCTGTTGAACTGTCTTCTGCTGCGTCCAGTGACTCTTCATTAACTTTGAAACAACTATTCCCATTGCATCTGAAATACATCCACAGATATTACTAGTCTGTTTCATTTATTAGAAGTTTAAAAAGCATTCTGAGAAGTGCCCAAGGTATATTTATTACCAAGTTAGTAGCAAACTATATTAAAATCTTCTTCAGAAATAAAATTAATGTCAACATCAATATCTTCTCATTTTACATCTTTGTTTTAAACTAGCAGAATTCTAGCAATAACTAGTGATATATAGTGTGACTCAACTAGCAAACTCATGCAATAACAAGTACAGATATGGAAATAATACACTTTTTTGTTTGTTAATTATTTAATAAATCAAATAGTCTTTAGAGAAACATTTTTTTTTTAAGAAATTAAATAGTGATACGTGAATAAATAGCAAGAGCATGTTGAATGATAGTGGACATTAAAAATACTGAAATACATTGTGTGTCATGATATAAAGATTTGCACACTCTGCATTTAACTTTCTAAGAGAAATTTCAGAATGTTAAAAACTGGAGGAGTTGCAAAAAGAGCTTTGAGGGATAAATCTACCAAAGTGAATGTCATGGTGACCTCTACCTACACAGTTTATCAAAAGACTGAGAGTTAGCATCATGACTGAATGTAAATACCCTCTCTCAGAATGAACACTAGATAACAAGGGCTAAAAAATCTATCAAGAAAGAGGAAATAAGTACCAGAAACTTAAACTGAGTATTTTGAAATAGCAAGGTAAGGGATGATTTTTAAAAAAAGCAAGAATAATAAATAATTGTAATAAAATACTAAGAAAATTGTTAGATCCTCACCATACTTTGATGCCTCAAGAACTGAATGTATTTCTATAAGATGTGTTCTAGACAACTAAAAGGGCAAATTCCATGGCATGTGATGTACAGAGGAGGACATACAGAATTACCGATGTTCTTTATTTTCCTTTCACTATATGAATCTTGGTGGGTAGGGCCCTGCAAGGTGCAGAAATCCATTTATGATTCCAGTTGCAGAAACAGGGCCCATAGAAAACACAGATATGAGAGGGAGAAAGAAGAGTGAGTAGATAGATATGCTGCTTGAATGCTGCAATTTACCTTGTGTAAGTAAACAAGGTGACAATAACAAGGAACATCAGCTATATGTGCCTGACTATACTTTTATCACTAATGTATATTTGCTATGACATGTTTAATAGCATAATCATGCATTTATTCTCACAAGACTACTGCCTTGTTCAGTGTGCACAGAAAATTGTGAATGAAGTGGCTGAGCAAAATCTAATGTATTTGTTACTACTTAATAGGTTGTTTTCTGTCTTGTGCACCATTTATCATCAAATCCACATGCACAACATTTAGAGCTGTTCTCAGGAATATCTTTGGGTTTCTAAAATGTTTTCCAGATTTGGTCATATTTTTATTATGAGAAATGCAAATTTAATGTGGGCAAAAATTAATCATGGATACAAAGGGTCATTTTGGACTCATACAGAGTGAGTATTTTTTCACATATTTTGCTTATTATTCAAATTATCCACTCAATTAGATAGAGTCTTGTAATTTTATTGTGGTTTTTTAATCATATGCATAAAAAGATTTTGAAAATGAATACAAGGAATTTAACAGAAACTGGTGAATTGACTTTATCCCAAAATGCTGCAAACAAATACAATAACAACATTTTGTAGAACAGTTTAGAAATATCTGCTTATTGACTAAACACATACACGACAGTCTAAATAATGAGTAAGAGAGAAAATACTGAGTAACAACGAATATCTCACATGGATTTATCATAGGCAAACCATGTCTGACAAAACTGCTTGCTTTCTGTGACAAGGTGACTGGCTTTGTGAATGAAGAGAAAGGATGTTATTTACTTTGTCTTAGAGGAGCAGTACAGTTTCAATTGGTGCACTGTGTGATAGGTGGAACACTGGTTGTTGCACACAGCACAAAGTCCATCTAGTGACCAGTAATGAACAGCACTCCCTGGGACCTGATAAGCAGGTAATATTCTTTACTGCCTTTATTAATGACATTAACAAGGCAATGGAATGCACCCACAGAAAATCTGTGGATGGTAGAAGACTTGAGACATCTTGGATATAGTGGAAAAACCAGTCCTGTGGAAGAGTCCAGGAGTTTTGTTGAAGAAGCGGCAAAAGTATCACAATTTAATGTTAATGAAACTGTAGTTCTGAGGTCTTAAGTAGGAAAGTTGTTGGCTGTAGAAATTGGTCTTGTTGTGCATGCTGGTTTAGCTTCTCATGAGAAGGTCAAAGAATTGATCAAGAAGAATCTATTTTTTTTTTCTGTTCACAAATTTATGTATATTCTGAGCAGACTTTGGTGTAAAGGAATTGGGTAGCAAAACTGTTGTAGTGAACACAAGAAAACAAGAATAATCATGATTTGCTTAGCAATTTTTAATGACTTAAAGAAGAGAGAAAGCAAAACCAGAGGATAAACTAACAGTTGTCAGTGATTGAAGTTGCAGCATTGTTAATAAAGAAAAATACCATACATGGTATTTACATCCTTATTTACATCCTTACATACTTACATACATATTTACATCCTTAAACAGAACTTTGCAGAATAAGCTATAAACTAGAAATGTGTCCTGTTGTTAACCATGATACATTCCAAGGCTTTGCTTGTGTTTTTCGCCTTCATTTTGCCAGATTACTCAATCCATTGGCCTATAGAGATTCAGGATATATTCTTCTCTGCAAGAATGCAAAGCTAGATTATCAGAGACTAAAGCAGTACAGTTTCACAGCTGCTGCAATGTTAGAGAGCAGAAGTATTAATGAAATAGGTTTCTGTAGGTTTAAGAGAATACATGACAGTTTGGACAGTAACACCTAAATCATTTCATTGACTATGAAAGCAACAACTGCCAGCCAACAGTCTGGCTGCTCTAAGTATTCAGCAAGGAGAGAAAGGCACTACAAAAGCTACATTCCTCCCACCTCTCAGAAAAGTCCCAACAAAACATGAATAATATCCTTATATTTAAAAACAGATTAGTTCTCTAGTTACTTGAAAATCATACATGCAAAGCTTTACTTCATGAACTGTAGAGAAGTAAAATATTCTAATCCAGATCCTTTTTCCAACTTCTAGCCAAAACTTTAATCAAATTTAAAAATGGCCTTCACTAAATGCTTTATAAAGTAACCTTGCTGCTCAGTTTCTGACCAAACTTCTCAAGGGTTGTCTTTGATCCTCTTTTTACTGTCTTTTAAAACAAAATAGTAGAATGTTTCTTGAAGACCTGCACTGGAAGAGCACATTCTAATATGCTGAGTAGGATTCTTCATACATTTTGGAAAGCAAAAAACTGACAAGCAATGGAGCAAGTTCAGGGCTATGATTACTTTTAACTGACAAGCACTCCATAGTGGGATAAATACTATAGGAACAACAGCGGCACTCCCCAGGCTTCAAACTGCCAATGTGTGGCCATCATCTGAATGTACAATGAGGAACAGCACCATGGGACACAAGGATTTCTGTATGCTCTAGTATAGATAGCAGCTTTGGGTTTAAACTTTGAAAACAGATTTAAAGGTGTTCTCTCAGCATGATTAAAACAGACATGCAATCTGAAGTAAGTTAGAGATGGAGAAAGCTGCAAAATTATTTTTTTTTATTTTTAACTCATAGAATGGAACCCCTTAGATATGCTTCATATGCTATCCTTTTAAACAAGGGGTTTTACAGATGCTGATGAAAAATTTGAGAAGAAAATTCCTGCCAGGACCTTCTTAACTTTTTGTACAAAAGGGAGAAAAACACTTGTCCAAGCTGCCTTCAGATAACTTTTTGTTAAAAATATTTCACCTATAAATGTCAGATACCGAAATGACAAGATTTAATAAAATGAACTCAGGCACCAATTTAGTATTTACATTTTTCAGGTAATACAATAAAAGAAAGGTCTCTAGAAATAGGAAAAAGTAAATATTTTAAGTGTCCTGTATAGTGTATTCTAAATTATATCTGTTTGTGTGTTTGTGTTGTGTTCACATCCTGATAGTTGTGATTCAAATTTTAGCCACCTAGACAACTGATAGTCAAGATTCATATCTGGTTAAGACTGGCATTTCCAGACTGTTTCATATTCCTCTAGCCCACATAATTATCTCAAGAAGAGACTGCCTGAAACATTTTCCTTCCATCAAGTGTTGAGGAAACCTAGGGCAACTTACTTGGACTAAACACCTGCTTAAGCCTGTTCTTTTTTTCCCTAAGTTTGAATAACCATCCTGAACTACTTGCAGAAGTGTGCTTGTGCACAAATGGAAGATTCATTAAAAAATACGAAGCACAACACAGGTATGAGAGACTAGAAAAGCAGATTACCATCTCAAAACAACTAAAGAGAGTGTAAAGGGTGAGGGAGGCAGGGCAAGTTCTGCCAAGGTTCGACAGTGCAATTCTTCACAGACCTTGCCCCTGGAGCCTCTAGTCCAGCTCCAGGATGGCTATTATCATCCTCTGGCACAGTGAGGGCCCTACCTGGGGTGGCGGGCTCCAAGAGACCAGAGCAGATAAAAGTAGTTGCACAGGAATACTTGTGGTCACATCCCTACTGTCTTGGAGTTAATAGCAGCTGAGACTGCCTTGAACCAAGGTGGTAGCTGCAGGTTTCTTTTCTCTCCCCCTTTCTCTCTCTCTCTTTCTTCTCCTAATTTTCTGTTCTCAAATTCTGGATAACTTAAAGTTGGATGGATTAGAATTTGCTAAGTCAGTGCTTTGTGAAATGCTTTATTTTGATTGAATGTTGCTTTAAAATTTGCAGAGTACCTTTATTTTCTTAAGTTTGTCAGTAAAAGTTTGTTGCTTAACCTCCTCAGAAAGCTGTTGCATTCTCCCTTGCTCCTGCCTCATGGAATCGAAGTACCTAAGCCCCCTTCAAGACATTTGCTGTCAAGCTTGGGGCTTTACAGAACATTTTCTTTTTTCTCTGCTTACTCTATTTCCCCTCTTCTCTGTATTTTAGATGAGTATTCTACAGTCTGTATATACTCTGTTTTGCCCCCATCCCTTCAATTGCTTTTAATTTTCTTTCTGATGTGATTCCATTTTTTTTCACACAATTCATAACATATTCCCCCTCTTCCAGCCAGTCCCAGTCATACCATCTGTTTCCCTTCTGTGTTCCAACTCTTCCCTAGTCTGTGTTTTTATCATCCGGAGATGGATGCTAGGAATGGAAAATTTGAACCAGGTGGCTTAGTTTGGATAAAAAAATCTCAGAAAAGTGAATTTTGGGTGGAAGCAATGGATAATGTAATAGGATGTGGTGCTGTCAGGTGTTATACTTGTAAATTCATGACAAATTACTTAATTTTGGGGAATCCTCATAGTAATCTCTTAAAGTGCAGCTATCTGAGGGGGAAGAATATTGTCAATTTACAATCTACATTTTAAATACAGGTATTACATCAAGTTTAATCATTTATGTTCAGCCTGCATTAATTTCTGCGGTTTGAACTATTTGTAATGCAAATAAAATGTCTGATGACTAGTACCAGTAATGTACTGGGAATGACACTGGGAATTCTCTGAACTGCTGTTGAACTCTGTCAAGGCTCAGAAAAAGTGGACATTATACTTACTGCATGTGGCAGTGTCAGTGAAGTAATAAATATTAAATCTGTCCCTGCAGGGTAGGAGGAGAGGTTTTATTAAATATGAGTTAAGTATCTTGGGTTATTAAAGAGTTTTCTTCTTATCAACTTTGAGAAGCAGAGTTAAAATTAAAGTTGACATAGCAGTACTGAATCAAATTAGCGAAAGCCATTCTGCTGAAGAATTTTCTGAATACTGGCAAATTAGATTATTGTAGCAATACAAAAAATTCATCAGAACAGCTAAAGGAACCTCTTTAAAATTAAACTAACACAGCTAAAGATGAAGTACATAGGGAAAAAAAGGGAAAAAATATTATAAATATGCGTTTTATTTTTAAGTGACTAACGAAAATCAATATTCACTTTCATAGTGAAATACAAATGAAGCCTAATATGCTGCAATCATTTTAAAAAAGATTATTAAGTGATTTGATACTAACTAGATTTGAATACCTAGTGATGACCTGGTCACTTTGTTGGCAATGGAAAAAAAGGTATATGTCTTAGCTTTGTAACTTCCTTGTCATTTTATTCCCATTTGTCATTTTTTTAACTGCAGAAAAACTTTTGCATAACAAGCATGTATACTGCCAAATAGGTTTTAGTGGCTAGATATTAGTGAAACTTTGAACTAACACCCGTGATTCTCAACCTTTATTTACCATAAACCTGTAGAAGTGAGCATTCAAAATGTAATCTTTTGAGGTTGTCTTCTATTTCTTTCCATTTATTACCCTATTTTATTCTCAGAGGTTTCTGGAGCTGGGCATTTTGTCAGCTCCCTGTCTTCACTTTTTAAAATTTATTCTTATATCTGTCATCTTCTGGTTTCTTCTATTCTTTTGAATGCAACAAAAGCTTATATTCCAATTTTTGCGTGCTAAAAAAACAAATGGCATCCAAGTCAAGCTTTGTCAAAATATACTTTTGGACCCTCAGCAATTTGGCAGCCCATCAGAACTTCTTGCCAGTGTCTCTGGAAGTGTTAATTAATAGTAGCAGCGGTAGTAATAGGAGCAGTAGTAATAATAATAACAATTATTATTATTATTATTACTACTAGTAGTAATAGGAGTAGTAGTAGTTGTTGTTAAGCAAATCAGATATTATTCTACCAGAATAGATGGAAATCTATATAAATTCTGCCTACAATCTGAATCAAATGGTTTCTTTTCTTTTGGCTTTCAGACTACTTACTTGTGTCATTGAGAAAATATTTTTGTGCTGTAATGCTTGTGGAAAACGATCATCTCCCAGTCTTCTGAAGTTCATTTTCTAAACATATTTAGCAATTGTAAAGAATATGGTCTCAGAAAGAAAAAGAAAAAAATATTATGGGAAAATAGCACTGAGGTTTTAATACAAATATGCCAGCTTCACTTACCATGTGGAGGACTATAACCCAGATTTAAGTGTTGGTTTGCATATCTGTATCTAACTATAGGCATGAATGCACAGATATGAAAGTTCCAGAGGTGGAGAACAGTTCAGTAGCGTGTAAATAGGATTCCTAGTTTAATACTATTTTTACACCTCAGCCTCTGTTGTCTGCCTGCAGACAGGACATGCCAGCGTTTCTGAGTTCTTCACAGCCACCTCATTATACCTTCGTGGTAAGTTATTTATGCTACTTTTTTATTTACACCCATTGGTTTTGGGTTTGTTTTTTTGTTTTGTTTTGTGGGTTTTTTTCTTTGTTTGTTTTTCCCCCATTATTTTTTTCTTTCATCCTTTGCTGTATATCTTTGAATCAGCTCATGGATTTCAAGAACTGTTTTTCACAAGTGGTGGCAGCTTTCTTTAGAGCACAGCCAAAATCAACGGCCTGTGGTGTATAAAACAAGTATTTTACCCCTCAAGTTTGTGTTCAACCACATGCCCAAGCAGAATGACTGACACATGACACTGAAACCTGAAGAGATGAAGCCCTCTTGAGCATTGTGCATATTATTTTCCTTTCATACTGACAGAACTATTAGAAAACAATGCAACTGAGATTTCCAAAGGTTTGGGTACTTCAGCAGAGAAACAGAGTGGTGGAAGTGCTAACTTGAGTGTATTTGCCTCAATGACAAAATGGTGAAGGCGTGATCCTCCACTGGAACAAAGGTAGTCTCTCAAGATTCAAGCAACACAGCTTCTTTGCTATATTCTTAGTACACCACTTGCAGAAGAAATTCTGGTAGATCTTTAGCAGTGTAGGTATTGTGGGATCCTTTTCCAGGTGATTCTTGTAGAGTAGTAGTGTTTTTGATGACAGCCAGACTAAACATGCACTCAGTGAGAAAAACAACACCCAAACCAAAACGCACAACAGTATCTTCTTTGTTCAGAGATATTCTGTATAGCTTGGTTACACAATCCCTCCTTTCTTTCAAGGTCCCTAAGGATCTGAAGAATTTATGCTTGAGAGGGACTTTGAAAGACATTTTACTCTCTTCTGTGAGAAGAAATTTGGAAGTATATTGTCCTGCTTTGACTGGATAGAGTTAAATTTCTTCCTAGTAACTGATACAAAGCTGTGTTTTGGATTTAGGATGTCAATAATGTTGATAACAAACTGATGTTTTATTTACACTAAGTCAAAGGTTTTTCAGCTTCTCACACTGCCTGCTGCCCTGTCAGCAGGGAGCCTGGGGGTCCACAAGCATCTGGGAGGGGACACACTCAGGACTGCTGACCCAGACTGGCCAGAGGGATATTCCATACTACATGGTGTCATGCTGAACAAAAAATGACAAACCCTGTGAGCAGTTGGCCAGCGTGTGGCAGCCAGTGCTCAGAGCTGGACTGTCAGCAAGTGGTGGGCAATAACATTTGTTTTGCATATTGCGGTTGTTTGACTCTGGATAAAACTCCTGGTGTCCAGCAAAAATCTTTCAAGGCCTTTCTTGCCCTTAGAATAATGCTTAAATTTATTACTAACAAACTGAAAACTAAAAATAAGAAATAGAAACCAGTTAGAAACACTTTTCCACCACCACCCCTTGGTCTGTCCATGCCCCCTCCTTCCCCTGATGGTGTGGGGGACAAGGGAA
>JAWWMP010000116.1:102376203-102418539 GCA_035047865.1 Dendrocincla tyrannina
TTTATAATAATGTCCATCCAATCCCATTCTGTTATTTCCCCCAGTCCTGCCCCGTTCCGCCCCTGGCACACCCCATCGGGAATTAGGTCTGGGGGCTCGGGACCCTTCCTTCGTCGTTGTTGTCTTCTTCACAGCACGTGACCTCCTTGGAGGCCTTCCAAAGGTTCAGATTTGGAGGTCCTTCTGTCTCTGTCTTTTTCTTATGGTAAAGGCTTCATGGCACTTCTCTGCAATTCTACCTTGAAATAGAGACTAAACAGCTACCAGAATTCTAAGGGGTTGATATAGGATGGGGTTAGTATGTATAAACCTTCAGCTACTGAACTTATTTTCCTAGTACATTAGATCTACAATAATTTCTAGCATCTATAAAATTGAAAAATCAGAAATCAAAGAATCCCTCAGGCATCAGTGCCAAAGAGAACCTTACACCATGTAGAATTTTATGGGTAGCTGCCAAAGTGCCCAGACTCCTGAATCTGGCAATTCTTTCTGTCTGGGTGGTGGAGCCCAGCTGGGCATGCTTGTTTTCCTGGCTCATATTCCTGTTTCAGGCAGACAGAGAAACAGACTGACAGACAGACACATGCACACACACACACTCACACTGCCAAAAAAGTCTCTCATAAAATATATGTACAGATACCCATTTCATCTTCCTACTCTCCAAGTGGC
Organism: Dendrocincla tyrannina; assembly: GCA_035047865.1. NCBI lineage: Eukaryota > Metazoa > Chordata > Aves > Passeriformes > Dendrocolaptidae > Dendrocincla > Dendrocincla tyrannina. The sequence goes on from JAWWMP010000116.1 coordinate 102,376,879, forward strand.
CAGCATTGAGGTTCACTAGAGAAAACACACATGCCCACACTGTCTAAATTCAGAAGCTCATGCCAGTTCACTGGTCACTTCAATATCTGCACAGCTCCTCAGCCTGTCTAATGTCCGCGCCTGGATCCTGGGCCCTTTACACAGTATGTAGCTTTCCTATTCATCACAAAGACTAGTCTACTAGTCAATTTGGACACAGCTCATGCTTTCTAATAAGAATCATGCTTATAGCATAATGCTTAGAGCATCAAAATTTTACTCCAAACAGTTTGGAGTTTCTTTTCCTGAGACTCACTTGTGGCAGCAGAACAGCAAAGAACACCATCTGAGGAAGAGGAAGAATGTAAAAATATTGAATGTAGGAGGGAAGAAAAAAGAAGGAAATAATGATACCTTTTAATTAGTTATTTTAAAACAAAACAAACAAGCAAATGAAAACACGCATGTAAAAAAAAAAAGGCAAAAATAAAAAGGAACAGCCAGCACAGCTTCACCAAGGGCAAATCTTCCCTGGCCAACCTAGTGACCTTCTACAGTGGAGACTACACCAGTGGACAAAGGAAGGGCCACAAATGTGATTGGACTTCTGCAAAGCTTTTGACACAGTCCCCTGCAACACCTTTCTCCCTAAATCAGGCAGACACAGTTTGGAGGATTAGGAGTTGACTGAATGCTTGCATCAAGAGGGTAGTGGTCCATGGTCCTGGTGTCCCTCAGGGAAATCAGTGCTATTAAATGCCTTCATCAGTGACATAGACTGTGCAACCTCAATAAGTTTCAAGGTCACACCAATCTGAGTGGTGTGGTTGACACCCCTGAGGGGCAGGATGTCATCCAAATGGACTTGGAAAAGCTTGAGAAGTGGGCTCATGAGAATCTCATGAGGTTCAACTAAGTGCTGTGCAATATCCTGAATGTGGGTCAAGGCAGCCCCTGTTATCAATCCAAGATGGGGAACGAAGAGATCGAGGGCAGTCCTGCTGAGGAGGACTTGCTGGGTCCTGGTGAAGGAGAGGCTGGGCATGACCCAACAATGTGGACTTGTAGCCCACAAAATCTAACATGTCCTAGGGTGCATCCAAAGCAGTGTGGTCAGCAGGTAGAGGGAGGCAACTGTGCCCTTCCACTCAACTCTCTTGAGACCTCACATGGAATGTTGCATCCAACTCTGGGGTCCTGAGCACAGGGACCTGTTGGAGAAGTGCAGAGGAGGGCCACAAAAATTATTAGAGGGCTGGAGGACCTCTCCTGTGAAAAGAGGCTGAGTTTGGGTTGTTCAGCTTGGAGAAGAGAAGGCTCTGGGAGACCTTTATTGTGATTTTTTAGTACCTAAAGGTGGCCTATAAGAAAGATGGGGACAGACTTTTTAACAAGGTCTGTTGCAATAAGACAAAAGGTAATATTTAAAACTAAAAGAGGATAGATTTAGACTAGATGTAAGGGATAAATTTCTTACAATAAGAGTAGTGAAACACTGGTAGAGGTTTCCCTGAAAGATGGACAATTCCCTATTTCTGGAAACATTTAAGGTCAGGTTGGATGAGGGTCTGAGCAACCTGATCTAATTGAAGGTGTCCTTACTCACTATAGGAGAATTGGACTAGGTGACCTTCAAAGGTACCTTCCAATTCTATGATTTTATGTCAGAGATTTTAGAATCTCTCTGCATTCTCACCTGAAGTGGACTATGTTGCTTTGCTCAAAAAGGCAGAAAATTAAATAACAATAAAATAATAAAAATAATAAAATAATAACATCATCATCATCAACAACAATAATTATAAGCAATAAAAATAAATAACAATAATATTATTAGTAATAGTGTTGGAGTAACTATTCAGACTTATAAATTATTTAATTGCTTGTTTACTTTCAGTTGAAGTAAATTTAAAATTAAATTAAAAATTACAATAACATTTTTTTGCCATTGAATTTTAACATGATTTTTTTCTCTTTTACTACTAGACAGGAAATCTCATGATGCTGAAAGGATAACACAGCTAAGTGCAAAGCAAAATTTGTATGGATACCTAATGCATCCTTTGGTGGACTACATCAGCACCAAAATTCCCACTAGAAAAAATGGGCTGCTCTGTGAAAAGTGCATTTTTAAACACCCTGTCAGAGTCCATCTACAAACCTAGTAATTGTAGTAGCTGGGCTTGCACAGATACAGTCAGCTAGAGTTTGTTCTTGGAGGCAAAACTTAGGAAATAATTCAGTTGATGGATGCCACGAGACAAAAATCAAATCCATCACACATGCAGTCTCTTAGCACAGAAGGGATAAAATTTTTAAAAATTTTTTTTTGTCACTAAGCAGATAAGAGCTTAAGAGTAGATTTATTGATTAAGAAGGTGACAGACAGTTTCCAGATTATGATGTCACTCTAACCACTATTGCAATACTGATTTTCCAAAGAGATTCTAATGAAACAAAAGCCTCCAGGAAAAACTTATTTCAGATATGAAAAGGATTTTTTAAAAGAATGCTGAGGATAGTAATAACTATTTAGTCATCTGGTATTATCAGATATGCAAAGTTTTAAAAAATACCCTTCTGGCTATATTGACAATTGTTATCTATGACAATATTCCTCAGATGCTTTGTTAGTGCTTTAACTGTTTACATAACAATATATTTGCTTTCTCACAGCACAATTTTAAAGAATTGTAAAGTGTGCATTTTTCTTTTCTGTTTTCGCATTATCTGGGTAACAGTTTTGATTAGAATGGCCAAAGTGTTTTCATGGTAGTGATTAAGTTATTTTTTCCATTCTATTCCTTATCATAAATTTAACGTTTTTTTGGACAAAGCATAGCGGGATCTGTCGTAAATATAATGCCTGAATGCTTAGCAGCATAAAACAACAGACAAGTTTGAGGTACAATGTACCAATTCATGATAACAAAACTCAGCCTTAGTCCATACCCTCCAGCAGGGCTCTGTGCATCCTGAGTATTTCACCACAAGTCTAAAATACTCCTATTTGTAGAAATAAAGAAATACTGCAAACAGATTTTAAATGGTCCATACTGGAAAGTTTTCTAAAGTTGCACTCAGGAATAATAACCAGCAATAGGTCTGTCCTTATGAATTATTTTATTAACCTGTTTTTGCTTGTTCTCTTAATTAATTTTGAAGAAGCATACAAATAGCTAGTAAGTTTACTTTTTAATTTTGAAGACATTTTCCTAAAGATGAACATCCTCCTTTTCACCTTTTCTTACATGTGGACCTGATCAGTCCTAGCAAAAAAATATTTATGCTCAAAATTTTCATTTACATTTAAATTAAATCATCAAAGCATGGACATACTCATTTTTTGGCCTTAAAAGCAAGAAATGAACCTTTTTTTTTTTTAGCTTCTACAAAATCAGACATTAAAATAATAAAACATAACTTAAAAGAGAGAATGGGTTATTTCGCAGCAACCTATTTAATTCAGTAGTTGTAGAAAAGACCAGAGACTCAGCCGAGATAAAATAAACAAAAATTGCATGATTAGGTGAGCCTGATAGAAGAAATGGGTTTCTACTTTGCTTTTAAGGATAGAAAGTGCATAATAATTTTATTCAAAATATGGTGAAATAACAGTAAATGTTCTGAGATAACCCTTCCTCAGAATGGCTTTAATTTCTGTAATCCTTAATGACATTTTGAAAATAAAAATGTTCTTTAATATGTTTCACCTGTATAGCTGCAATGAGTAAGAGGAATATGGTATTTTCACCTTTAGCCAACTGATGAAATGGATGTTTATGAGCCAGGAAGATCAACAGGGCTTTTAACATTAAAATTTAATAGGTTTTAGGGAAAGAAAAAAAAAATGGCAGCCTCCGTTGGCATGATTTTGGGAATCATTTCAGATCCATATGTTGCATTTCACAATAGGAATTACCTTTTTGTTCTTTTGACTATGCCTTCCATTTTGAACGTGCCATACTGGCAAAATTCTTGTACCTGGTACTTAACCAAATTTGAGAATCCCTTGCATGTTGGTCACAACAATCCCATTCAGTGCTGCAGGTGGGGGGCAGAGTGGATGGAAAGTGGCCCAGTGGAAAAGGACCTGAGGTGCTGGCCAACAGCGGCTGAACAGGAGCCAGCAGTGTGTCCACATGGCCAAGACAGCCGATGGCCAGCAGGACAAGGGAAGTGATTTCATTCCTGTACTTGGCACTGGTGAGGCCACACCTTGAATTCTGTGTTCAGTTCTGGGCCCCTCTCTACAAGGAAGACATTGAAGTGCTGAAGTGTGTCCAGAGAAGGTCAATGAAACTGGTGAAGGGTCTGGAGAGTAAGTCTTATGAGGAGCTGCTGAAGAAGCTGGGTTTGTCTAGCCTGGAGAAAAAGAGGCTCAAGAGAGACCTTGTCACTCTCTACAACTACCTGAAAGGAGGTTGTAACTAGGTGGCAGTTGGGCTCTTCTCCCAGGCAACTTGTGATAGGATGAGAGGACATAGTCTCAAGCTGTGCCAGGGAAGGTTCAGGTTGGACATCAGGACGAATTTCTTCACAGAAAGGGTTGTTAAGCATTGAATGGACTGCCCAGGGAGGTGGTGGAGTCACCATCCCTGAAGGTGTTCAAGAAATGACTGGATGTGGTGTTTAGTGGTGGTGATCAGTCAAAGGTTGTAACCAGTGATCTCAGAGAGGTGTTTTTCAACCTAAGTGCTTCTGTGATTCTCTGATTCTATAACTAGAATAACTTGCACAAAAAGATGACAATTCTTTCACACATCAGCTTTCAAATCTATCTTTTGATGGATAATAAAAATGATTGTCTGATAAAGTAGATGACTTTTTTCTTCTTTTTGGTAAAGAAAACATGTTTCACTAACTATTAATGGAGAAGAAAGCTTGTAAAACAAAAAAAAACAAATGGCAAAGGCTCCAATTTGGAAGATAGAAATTCTGGACCCCAAGACTGGTACCATCCGCATAACAAGAGGTTTATATGGAATCAAGAAGGTTTGTTTGAACTAGAGAAAACAAGTTGAAACATGCACAGAAGTGTTCAACTCTCATGTGCTCTTGAATCCAGAGCACATGAATGCATTTGTCCACAAAACTGATGCATTGAGGAAGTGTCAATTAAATCTACTGATGAGCTGTAAAAAGTCTTGAAATTTTAGATTAACCAAGACATGAAGACACTTTTATTTTTGGTCAACATTATTGCTCTAAAGCCAATATGGCTGAGAGGCTGGTGCACTGCCACCTATGCCTGTCACATAAACTTCACAATTGCATGTCCTAGTGGCAGAAAATCTATGAAAAACAGTCAAGCAAATGCTAAGGGATTTCAACTCTACGAATAACTGAATGTCAAATGCTTTATAACTCTGTAGTAAAAGCAATGATCTTGTTATATTTTCCACTGAGAATTCAATCTTGCTTTTTTGGAAGCCAATTAAAAATCTCATTAATTTCTGGAAAAGCCTATTTATTACTGATATTACTTTGTGTACCTTGTATTTTTATGGCACCTCTCCATACTTTATTCAAAGTAATCTTAAAATTCCTTTAAGTGTGTAAACCCACATCTTGAATTCTTATAATCTTTCATCACAAATATATAGTTAATATTTTTTCAATATAATCATTTTATTTCAAACCTTTTTGCAGAGGATTGCTGTTTTCCTTAAAACATTTTGCAAAAAAAAAAAAAAAAAAATCCTCATTTCTGCTTCCATTTTTTGATACTTATTATTTGAAGGTAGTTAGGAGGATTCTTTTAGATCAGCTTACTGTTTATCACTTTTATTACTTGCTCTTTGTCAAACTCACTCTTGTCAATCTATCTCTCAGGCTTGCTTTGTATATCCTGAAAGATTCATGTTTATCACATTCTTCCTATGAGACATACTTGATATTTAGCAATAAAAGGTTCCATTGTCAGTTGCTTATAACTTTTTCAATAATTTATCTCTCTAGGTTGATATTCTTTATGACTGCTTAGAAATTAATATTTTTCAGAAAAAAAATAAATTATTTGTTCCCAACTAGGTCTGTTTGGCATGCGAATCAAGTGGGAAAAAATAAAATTTGTTGATAAAAAATATATTTCACAGGGAGAAGAGGAAGATTCATTTGTATATCTTTATAATTTAGTCAGTACCAAAGGAATTTTGGAACTGCAAAAACATAGTTAAATTTAGTCTTGAAGGATGTCTACAAAATTGTAGCCACAGCCACAGAAATCCCATAAAACAGAAATGAGCACAAGCTGTCTTCATTCTGAGAAGTCTGAGGTGGCTTATGCAACCTTTTATTTTAAAGTAATGTGTTTCTGTAAGTGTACAGGTCTCCTTCTGTGGAATGTCAACATCAGGAAATCCCTTAATTTGGTGCTGGTCAAACTAGAACTCATTTCTAGTGAAAGACAACTTGAACACACTTTGCCCTGCAAGTTGTGTCTTCCTCCTTTGCCTGTTCTGGGAAGAGACAGTAATAAGACAGATGACAGTGCTTGATGTTTAAGTGTAGGGCTAAGCAAAGCTTGTACAAATCTGATTTAATGTTAGTGTTATTATTCTGAGTACTGACCACAGGTTAGTCAGCAGTGAAGACTGATGTGTTTCCTGATGTTTCTCTGGAATATCATGTGCACAAACATAAAGATTTGAATTTTTATAACTCTGTTAATGTTCTTGGTATGGTACCTTTGGCATCTTGTTCTTTTCTGTTGTTCCTTTTCTGTTGTTCTTTTGGCATCTTGATATTTTCTTCTAGAAAAAACTCATCTGTTTATTTCATACGTACACATAACATTAGTCAAAATCATTTATTACAAATAATGTTAAAGTGACACGATTCGTACACCCCCAAATATGCCTCCTCCATCACTAATTCAACCACGTATAAGTGCTATCAAGGGTACAGGGTTTGTTGGAGTTTTTTTGTTTGGTTTGGTTTGGTTTTGGGTTTTTTTTGTCAATTTAGGCTCTGTATAGATAGTGCTCAGTAATATTGCTCATTGTCTAACAGAATTTGTTTTGCCACTTAAGACACTCTATATGAGAAAGGTTGAAAGAGGAAAAGCTGTTAAAAAAAATAGGGAAACAAGGTTTCTAAATTAGTTCCATTACCAAAATAAATATTTCAGGACAATAAGGATTATAGGGAAGTATAAAAGTTAGCAAGAGTTTTAAGAAGGTGAAATATTTGTTAATTGCAAGTTGTTAGAGTTACAGAAGTCTCTCCTGAAATAGAATGAGTCATCCAGATTTAACATTTTTATTTGGTCTGTGATAACATATTTAAGAAAGGGTTAAATATCTATGCAGTGACAGCTGAGGGAGAGCACCAAGATCAATGAAGAAGGAAGGGGAGGGGGTTCCAGAGCAGAGATTTACCCACAGCCCCTGGTTACACTGAAGATGATGAAGGACCCCACCCTGTAGCAAGTGGCTCTAAACTGAACAAAGCTGTTATCCCATGGAAAGCCCACGTGGGAACAGGTCCCTCCTGGCAGGACCTGTGGCCCCATGGAGAGGAGCCCATGTTGGAGTGAGTCTCCTTACAGGACCTTTTTTCTTGTGGGTGACCCACACTGGAGGAGTCCTCAAGAATAGCACCCCATGGAAAGGGTACACACTGGAGCAGTTTCCAAAGAACTGAAGCTCACTGGAAAAGTCCGTGAAGGACTGTCTCACATGAGACAGACTCCACATTGGAACACGGGAAAAACATGAGAAAGAAGGAGTGGCAAAACCAACATTTGATGAACTGACCACAACACCCATCCCATGTTCCCCTGCACTGCTTCGGAGAAGGAGACAGAGAAGTCAAGGGTGAAACCGAGCCCAGAAAGGAGTCAGGTTTGAAGTGAAGGTGGTTTTTAGATTTGTCCTTATTTCTCATTATCTTTTTCTTTTTGTTTGGTAATTGATTTCCCCAAGCTGAGTTTGCTTTGCCTGTGATGGTAATTGCTCAGTACTCTCCCTGTCCTTATCTCAACCCACAAACATTTCATCATACTTCTCTCCATCCTGTTCTCTTCTCCTGAGGAGAGGGAGTGATAGAGTGGCTGGTAGGCACTTGGAGGCCACTGAAGGTCAATCCACCACCCTCTCCTTCTGCATCTTCTTTCCTGTATTGAAGATTAAAGAAGTTCTTTTCCTCTCATCTCACATTCCTCAACCCCATGTGAAGGGACACATAAAACAAAATAAAGGTGTGAAGCACTTAGTATTTTTAGTTGCTTCTTTAAAAGCAAGTATCAGAGATTTTATAAAATCAAATACCTCCTTCTTGGATGCGTTTCTCATCTTGTATTTTCAGATGATGTGAAGATCACAGCTGGTTCCTAGAGGCTGTAATTTCCTTTCCCTTGTTTTCTTTCAGTTTCAAAACTTAATTGCCTACAGAACTTGAGGAGGTGGGGAGCATAGGGGGGCAGGGAAATGAGCTGGGAAGAAAGAAAATAGGAAAAGAAGACAAAGAAACAATTTAAATATTTTCTTGAGAAATCAATGTCAGGAAATAAATATTTGCAGATTTTGTTTTATGAAGTTAGCAAATATCATAATTAACATCACTATTTATCTTCAGCTCAATTCCAGTGTTTTCATAAATTTTGAAAAACTCTTTAGTAATATGGACATATTTTAATAAGAGCACTTTCTCCTCTGGGCAAAAACAACAGTCATTTGTGAGCCAGAAGTCAGATGATATAATAAGGACTCACAGGACCATTAGTCAGGGACCTGAGGGTCCTTCCAAACATTACTGGCCCTGACCATCTCCCTGAGCTTTTATTTTTCTTTAATGAAAGGATAGAGAACCCTAAACATGAGCTGTAGAGTAATCTAGATTGAGTCCAGTCCTGCTGCCTGTTGTCCCAGCTGATCTTCCAAGATGTATCTTGGACCAATGTCATAGGTCACATTGTGTTCACTCTCTAGACACCTGTCACATGCTGTTCCTCAATGCATGGATCAAAGGTATGGTTCATTTCCTTGCCTTCTCTGTGATTGTAGGTGGAACTTGTCACTGTCACCAACTTGGCCCTGATCAGATTGTGCACAATGGTCACTGCCCTCCTTGTCACCTTTATCTCCTGCTGCATCTCTCTCTATTCGTCATAGAATCATATATATAGCTGAAACTAGATGAATTTTAAGGCTTCTCCCAAGAAAATCCATTCTATGTTTCTATGTTCTATTATGGCATGATCTTGTGCAGACAAATTTTGCAGTCCTTCACCTTGAAAGTTTCAAGACCCAGCCAGCTAAAAGGCTTGAGCAGCCTGATGTAATCTCATAAATGACCCTGCTTTGAGCAGGATGAGCTGGAGACATCCTGACGTCTTTTCTGACCCACATTATTCTCTGATTTTATAATTCAAAAAAGAAGTCCAAACCATCATGAGAGACTGATTAAAAAAATCCAGATAATTTTTTTCAGTACTACAAAAACTAGTGGACAGTGCCTTTTCCTATATGATGTGGTTACCTGAAATGGTATTTTATTTTGTTTTGTTGTTTGGTTTGTTTTTTGTTTTGTTTTTTTTTACAATACTCCAAGTACTGTCACATTCAGTAGTTTTTGGACTGTGAGTAGGAGAGCCATGGAAACCAGACTTTGAGGTATTTTGAAGCTATTAACCTGCTAGAACATTTGGTACCACCGAGTTCTGTGGTCACAACTAAATAGGGATAACCTTAAAAACCACACAACATGCAAGGTGAATTATCCATGTGCACTTCCTAATATTATCTTCATTTTAAATGCTATTTTTTTGCTGTCTCCTTAACTACTACCATTTAAACACCATTGTCTTTCTTGAAATTACTCCGGTATGTTTGTACCTTTCTCGTTTAATAACTGCAATGAATTAAAATGAAGGGAAAAAATCTCCAGTTTTTGTTATTAGTTGTTTAATAATGATTCATTGATTAATCAATTGTTTAATTTTGGCTATTTAGAGGCAAGTACCTTCCTCTAGCTGAAGTTGAGAAGAATAAATTTTTTAAAATCAAGTCATTTAAACTTTGGCAATTTTGCCCCTATTGAATTTATAAAACATTTCCTTGGCCCTGAACACTGGCTTTTCCTTCTCTTTTACATCATCAAAGATCTATGTCATTGTAACCAACAATAAATAACCAACATTCTTTATTCTCATCTGCTGAGAGGTCCTTCAGCTTCATTCCTTTTGCTTATCTACTGCAATTACCGCACAGCACAGAGTATTAAGATCAAGCTTTTTATTTCGTGCCACTTGAGCAGGACTGAAATGAAGAACAAGTCTATAGTCTCTATTAATAGGTACAGCTGATTTGTGCTTTTTTTTTTTTTCTCCTTAGAGGTGAAGTCACCTAAACACTTATGCTAGTCAACACAAAAATTTTAAGAAGTCAGAGAGAAATGTAGAATTAAATATAGGAAAGATTTTTAGTTTATACATGTGTTCACTATTCTCCAAACAGTCAATTTTCACCTTCTCTCAGGAAAAAATAGAAGTAGGTAGCTTTCCTTTCCGAAAAGCAAGTCTTCTACTACTGCTTATTTGGCTGTATCTGTCCTAATTCCCTAGTCAACCAGACACCAAGTTGTATCATGCCTGCTTTCACAATCTGATTTTTTAATGCCTAGCTGCATCCCTGTATGTCTAAGACATGCATTCATGTTCCACATACCTTTTTTTTACTAGTTATCTGTACTTGCAGTAGTTTTTTCAGACCCATCTCTTTCCCTTAAGAATAGCTTATTGAAAATACAAGATCCTTAATGATGATTTATGATCCCCTTCCAAAAGCTTAACGACCAATCTTTCATGACCCCATTTCCTCAATGACCTTGATAGTGTTTGTTTTCTTCTTTCACAGAGGCATTTTCTTTAACACTGGATATCCCCATTGTAAGTTCTATTCAATTTGTTATGGAACATAAATTAAGAAAAGAAATCCTGAACTTATGTCATCATCTTAATGGTCACTTTTCATTCCCATTCCCATTCTCCCTTCAGTGTATATCTATATTTTCTGTATATTCTCACAAACCTGCAGAAAGGGGAGGCAGTTGTTTTGGTTGATCCATGGTCTGTTGACCATAATGTCACTGCCAGTGTATGAGTGGCCCTGTGATCTTTCAGTCATAACGGAGTTTTATCTCTCTTGTATCAGGTGCGTGCAGTGGGACAAGGCAGTGATGCAGATGCCACTGCTTTAGAGAACATGCATAAAACAGGATATGCTGTGAAAAATCTTTCTGCCTAAAACTATGGTCACAATAACAATATCTTATTCTTTCAAAAACTAAAGCAAACAAAATGAACCAAACAAAAATAATTAGGTAAAAATGCAGCCACTGACAAGGAAACCATTCAGTCTGTGATGTATAGGCTACAATATGGCTGAAATACAGTTAATCTAGTAACACAAAATTGAAAGTGAGGAGACAAAGCAAAAAACTCCACAGATGTGGAAAGCTGCCAGTGTGGCTGCAGAGCTTCGTATGAATTCGGTGAGGTCAAGCATTAATTTTGCAACAGTGGCACTTCCTTGATGAGAAAATCTATTTAATGTGTGCATATGTTTTCAGGTATCAGAGATTATTGATGTGTTTTCTGTCTTTTAACTACTGAACCTTTTGTAAACAGTACATAAATGGCAGGCAATGATTGCATTTGTCTTTTTACTTATGTATTATTTGTTTCAGCAACACTTAATTTTTTTTCTGTATTCTGAAGCATTTGCATTGTTGGAGTGAGCAAGTTAGAAAGTCTGGAAGGGGAGAATGTGGAAGATTCAGGCAGTGAAAAAGTTACAGACTGCAGAAAAACAGATTGACCACAAACTTCCATAGGTTATTTCTAAGAGTTTGTATTTATCCAGCAGTCCAAGAACATTGTGCTGTTTTAAAACATTTTTGTAATAAATAGATAAATATTTATGATGACATTTTTACTTGATGCCTGATCTTTATTATACTTTTCTCTTCATCCAAAATTTGTATTGAAACTACAAATGGTTTCTAATGGTGAAGTTTTATTATTTTTGTTACCTGCAGAAGAATTTAAATTTCTTTTTAGAATTGCACCAGTACTGAAACTTGCATTAACAGTATGCATACTTTTAATGGTTGATAAAAATGTGTTTATGTCTTTTTATAATTTTTTTTTAATCACATAGGAAAATATTTTTAAACATATAAGTTTGAAAAGGATATTGAACATGCAAAGAACATAATTCTCCTATGGTTTGATTCACATGAAGAGCATAAAAATGATATATGTGGATACATATCATGGGAAAACTCTCCCTGGTTAAAACTCATGTACATCTGCAAAATTGAATAAAAATACATCATATAGAGATCAATTATGGCTCTTAAAATGCTCCTAACGAATGTCAAATGTTGTGTGCAACAAATCCTCACTATGAGAAACCAGGTCAAATTTGGCCATACTGAAACTTCATGAGGTTCTACAAGGTGGTTATTATAGAAGTAGTGAAAAAAAAAAAAAAAAGAAAAAAAAAGAAAAACTTGATTAGAAATTATACTGACTTCTGACTAACCAAATGCAGTAAGCTTGTAAATTTTACAGATATTTTGCATTGATATTAAACGCAGTGTAGAGGAGCAAAATTCAGTGATTCTCTGTTGTTAGGAACTGAAAACAAGTGTTCTAATTTAAAGGATTCTATTTCAGTGTTTTTGTAGATATTATGTTCCCCTACAGATACAAATTCTTTTCATGCCTGTAGAAGCATTTCATACAATTTACATAAGAATGACTTGAAGATAAAAAATGATATTCATTAGTGAGTTCTAGAGCGTTTTTTTTCTCACTCTATCCTGAAGCAACTCCAACTTCTTTTTTCCCCTATTTCTACATATCCAGTGCAACAACAACAACAACAAAAAAGCATCATTCTAGTGTTAGCACCTATTAATTCTTTAATATATGATATCCCTGGGAAACTCATGCAGATTTTTATGGCTTGTTCCATTAGAGGCAGAATATGAAAACCTGCTGTCATACAGAATTCTAGTAGAGCATATTATTTCCGTATGTATTCTCTTCCGTATATGTTTATACATGCACAAACACATTCACAGAAATGAATTTATATATATCAATACAGACTGTAATGACATAATTAGATTATATAAAAATCCATATGCCAGTAACACTGCTGACAAACTTAAAATATGAGATACCAACCCTTTTGGCATTGCTCTTAGCTCTCTGTGAACATGAGAATGATTCTATAGTACCTTACATTCTTTCAGTATTTGTTGAATGTTCCCAAAATAGCACATACTGGGAGAACAGGGAAAATTTGGACTGTCCTATGTGATATTGATATTTTAATATCTTAATATCTTAATGAATTAGTGGTATTATTTCATTTAAAAAGCTTGATTTTGCAGGTTTCTATCATGAAACATTTTAAGGAGTGGTAAAGGATTGTTTTCAGAGAGTTTACTAAATTCTACTAACAATGCTACAACTGCTAAACCATCTGCATTCAAAAACTCAAGAGTAATTTCGAAAGCTTTTTATCCAGTACATGTTTCTATATAGTCCATTTATAATTAAAGCCTACATTTTATCATTTGCTCTTTATAATTTTGTAATGATTAGTAGTTGCAAATTTGACTTATTATGATCTTGTAAACATAGGTGCACAGCAGAAATATTTACAATGCATAGAATATGAAAGATCAGATCACAGTCTGAAGAAAGTCAGGAGTTCATCTTCTAGACAGGTGGTTTTGACTTATTATCTTGTTTTTCTACCAGGTTATTTATGCACAGTGTCCCTGTGATCAAAAAAGATAAGATGCAAGAGCTAAAATGTGTTTTCAAGATGCAGTGCTAATATCAGACTCTGCTTTTGTTGCTTTCCAATATGTTATGTCAGCTGTCCTGGATGAAAAGACCTTATTCTACTGCATTAATTATAATTCTAGAAAACATTCCTTATTAGACAAACCCTAGAATTTGTTACTGTTATACCAATTAGTCTAATGGGTAGAAATTGAAAAGTTAAACAGTATATTGCACATAACATTTTTGATACTTTGCAACAATAGATCCTGCTAGAACCATAAAATTATTTGACTTAAAAAGTTTAAAATCAGCATGAAATATCTAAAAATATATCATAGAAAAGCAGAAATTTCTAAGGTGATTTTTTGCATTTGTGTTCTCATGACACGTCTTCAGGGAGGTTCTTTCACGAGAGCTACTATTTGTTAGAGACCATCCCTAGGAAAAGTCTGAAGAATTTTCAGTACCAATAGAAAATGTTCGTAAAAATTAAAAATGTAGGGATAACAAAATATCAGGACTACATGGTAATCTTCCACAAATTCTAAAGGAATTCAGATATGAATCTGCTGAAAAACTAATTAGTATACTATCCATCCATCCATCCATCCATCCAACCTGCCTATAATTAAAGAAGGACATTTTTGTAAGAGTAGCCCCTGTTCTTGCAAAGAGCTCTGTCAATAGTCTAGAAATTGCCAGGTGATAGTTCTGATACATAAAATATGTGAAATCGTGGGAGTGGTAAATGGATATCTATTGGTCAACAAATAAATAAATATAAATAGATAAGTATAGGGAAAGAGGATACAACTTTTGCACTAGGATATCATATCTTGCAAAGCATTAGAATAATTTTAAATAATTAATCAGTATTTGAACCAAAGAACTACATCTAGTACCAAATACTTTGATTCAGAAAACAACTTCTTATACATAATGAAAAATCTTCAAAAAAATGCTTAGGGAATGAGAAATCAGAGGTTAATTAAGAAATAGTAAAAATAGAGGAGTCAGGGAGTAGGAAATAATTGGCTCTCATGATGTAAGTAGTTTATTTTCAATGATCTTGGAAGAATAATTTTTTTCTAGAACTTAAGATGGAGAAACTATTTAGAAATAAACTAGGAAAAAACAGGGAGATGATAAAAGTTCTATGTGATAGGAAACAAATCTGAATATGCATAAGTATTGTGAGTAAACAGTTGCGGAGGAACTAAATGATACTGAAAATCATTCAGATCTATACTGAGACATCTGAAAGTTAAGTGCTTTATTGTAGTTGTAGTTCTTTCAGTCCCAGTTGAAAGGTCTCCACATATAGCTGAATGATGATATGATATGATATGATATGATATGATATGATATGATATGATATCCTCTGATAATACTGAAGGGCTTTAGACATGAAGGGTCTGGAGCACAAGTCTTGTGAAGAGAAACTGAGTGTGCTGGGGCTGTTTGGCCTGAAGAAAAGGAGGTTGAAGGGAGACCATATCACTTTCTACAACTACCTGACGTTGAGGTTGTAGCCAAGGAGGAATCAGTCTCTTTTCCCAAGCAAGAAGTAAAAGACTGAGAGGAAAAGATCTCAAGTTGTGCAAGGGGAGGTCTAGGTTGGGTATTAAGGAAAGAAATTTTTCAGAGAAAGGGTTGTCAGAATTCAGATCTATGTAGAATTTCTGGAACTTGCCACAGAAGCAGTAAGTATGGTTGATATATTCATTCTCAGTGCTTCTCTTTACACTTGCTGGTCTCTATTCTGCCCTAAGAGGCTCTGAAGCTTCAAATGCCCTTGCACACTCTCACAATACACCTCAACTTCAAATGCCCTTGCACACTCTCACAATACACCTCAACTTCATTCCATAAAAAGTTACTTAAATTAATATCTATTTCTCTGCATTTTATTTTGAACTGGAGGGCCTTCTCTTGAATAGAATGCATTTTTCTTACTCTGTCTGTTGTCCTGAGGTCAAATATCTCTTCCTGATGCCCTACTAGGACTAGCAAGAAGAGGGGAAATGAAGCTCCATTCAGCATCATAGTTTACAGTACTAAAACTCACTTCTTCATGGCCAGTTTACTCCTCACAGCAATGCACCGCTAAAATACAGCAGTGGGCTGACAGAAATATTAGATGAATAGTGCAAAGCATTACATTATATTACATATTAATTATTATTATGTAATAATTAATTATTATTACATAATAATGCAAAGCATTTTAGCATTTCATTTGCTAAGCTACGGACTCATGATTAGAATCCTAAGGCACACTGGCATATTGTAAAAAGCTCATGTTTCCTTAAATCTGTCAAGCTATTACTAATTCAGATACTAATGATACTTCTTGAAAATATTGAACTATGCTTATGCAGAGATAGTAGTTTTGTTGGGCTTTTTTTCTGGTAACTAGCCACGGGAATACAGACTTTTCTACTTTTCCTCATTGAAGGCATTTTTAAAACCGGTTTTGTTGTATTTCAGAGAGCCTTCCAGGTCTATTAAATGTATTCATGAACTAGTTCTTCTCACAGAATGCTAAAGGAGGCTGTACATATTTTCATTGCATCATATCTGCGCATCTTTAAATGATAGCCATAAGCTTATGACTAGGCTGTATGCAATTGATTTAAAAACAAACAATCAAAAAAAAAAAACACAAAAAAACATAGGTAGAAGAGAAAAAAAAATCAAACTGTGAAGTCTAAACAATTCATCTCTAACACAGCTGCCTTGAATGTATTTCAGGCAGAAATTGTATTACTCAGACCAGAGAAAAATCACATTCCTTTATGGAAGGATTAACAACCTTTTGCTTTTTATATTGCCAATACCAAGACTAGTTCTATCATTATTTTTAGTATGAAAAGCATAAAACATTCGATACAGCATGTTATGGAGATATATGAAAAGCAAAAGCTTAGAATTGTTTATTTTGTCTCCAAAGGCAATCAGTAATAATGGATAGTAATGCTAAGGAAAACTAATCTGAAACTTACTAGAAACAAGGAGAAAAAGCCAAGTAAAAACCCAAAATCCTTTTAACACAAGAAGAACCAATTCCTTAAGGAAAAAATATTCTCAGTGCAATACTGAATGTTTCTAAAATGAGAGCCAGCAACACAGACAACTAACAGTGCTCAGAATCACCTTGTCTGAACATATCATTTTTTTTTTTTAGTCTTCTAAAACTGGACAGAACTTTGGATAATATTTCTTTCTCAAAAGATTCCTTTAGAAAATTATTAATATATGTTCTATTCCTCTTCACAATTTATACACATTTTTTCAGAATAGAAGCAGTGATTTGCATAAAGTCATAGAAACACAAGCTTGAAAGCATCTTCAGGAGAGGATTTGATCTAGATCTCTGGTCAAGGGCATAGCCAAGTGGGCCTAGACCAGGTCCAGTAGAATGGTTTTGTCTGGTATTTTCTGAATATGTCTGTTTGAAATAACATCTAATGTGAATTGCACAGTCTGCATAGGTAATGTGCTTAACAATGATTTTCTAATCTAGATCAAGTATTTTGAATTTTTTTAGGCTCATTATCTTTTTTTTTTTAATTAAATGTATGTCAATGGTTTATATAAAGAAATGCTTGCACTATTGTTTTATAAGCAGCTTTTTCAAAATTTTGAATATCATAGTTGTATTCTTAAATCCCTTTCCCAGTCCTGCACTGATGATCTTTTTAAAATTCATTTTAGCAGGAGACCAGTGTTCAGTACACATAATGTTTACTATCAGTTCTAACAACCTCAGGCAGTTTGCTTCTTCATAATTCATTTTAGTGAAAAAATCATGCCTCTCCAAAGTGCTGATAACCTAGCTAAAAGATCAGATTGAGTCCTGTTTATTATGGTCGTATCCTGAGACGGGCAAAACCAACACTTTGTAAGAGTCCCTTAAAGAGGCCTAATGCCCAAACTGTACTGTTGCTACAACCTTAAGAAGAAAGACTGAAGGTTTGCAATTGCAGCAGGATGACAAAACAGCTCAGAACATACTGAAGAAAAGAGGAAATGTAACTTTAGTACCAAAATGATCTATTATAATCCCTTCGTGTTAAGCAGCACACCTCAAATGGAAAAAATCAAATTTTGACCTTGCCACTCCACCTTGTAGCAATAATTTAGGCATGTATTGAAGTGACTTACTTTTTCACTACTTTGACAAATTGTCAAATAAGAACTACTACAATAATTGCTATTTACTACTATAATTACTATTACTGATATAACACCAGATTTTCATTTCCATAACAGGTGATTATAAAATAGTTTATTTTTGCTTGAGCAAATACGTTCCCAGTGTACAGATTCTGGACTTTTTTATCTGCACATGGTTGCCAGATCTTACTATAGAATTTCATTGTGAATTGTTCACAAAGAACATGTAGAAATATGTGCAAACATATTATGGCTGCAACTAAATTAATGGATAAGGGTCTGTCTTCCCACGTTAACTACATTTCTTTGTCCCTCATACAATCTGCATTCTTTAAGCTATATTAGTAAAAGACCGTTTTTATTATTTATTTTTAATTGAAAGAATTCATTCCAGTCTCATATATTTTGGAATCCAAAATCCAAAACTATTAAATAGACTTTTCCTAGAACAATTTTGATGTTAGCCCTACTAACTGTTGTT
Organism: Dendrocincla tyrannina; assembly: GCA_035047865.1. Lineage (NCBI taxonomy): Eukaryota > Metazoa > Chordata > Aves > Passeriformes > Dendrocolaptidae > Dendrocincla > Dendrocincla tyrannina. The sequence goes on from JAWWMP010000116.1 coordinate 102,395,331, forward strand.
TCAGTTGTTTTATAGTTTTACAATACATAATGGTCATTACATTGTCAAGCCAAAAAAAATATTCATTTACTGTCTTTCAATGTGCATGTAGGTTTTCTTTCCCAAATAAGGACATATGAATTGATTTATACCTAAACTGAAAATGCTGCTGTTTAAAAAATTTAAATAACCATGATAAAATAGCAGGTGCCTAGAAAGAAACAGCAAGTATTCCAGAAGATTGGCTACAGAAGTAATAATCAACTTTATAGCTATGTTAATTTCTCTCATTATAAACCATGACAGGTTACTTCTACAAGAATTGATCTTTCATTTAGTAAAATGCTAAATTTTTTAATTAGATAAAATATTATGATTGGAAATATAAAGACCAGGACACTGAATGTTTCTTAATAATAGTGATTTTACTTACCGAATATTTTAAATATATATATACATATATACATATATATTTTTGGTGTGTATATATGTATATGTATAGGCACATAAACAGACAGGTACTGTTGTACCAGAGTTAAGTAATTTTAAAATATCTCATTAAAGGCTTTTGCATCTAACTGGATCAAACCTTTGCTGTGCATGTTGAATTCAAATTCATGTGCATTCATTTCCTTTCTACTTCTCCACGGGTTTGTTTAACCACCTGCTGAATTCAGTGGGATATACCATATGTTAAACTGGAGTCCAAAACTTTCCTCAACAGCAAAACTCTCATAGCATCAACATTGTAAATGTCCAAACTCACATTAAAACACTTCCACAGACTGTATTCCAGAGGATATTCAGGATCTTGGGCTTTACCTATGCTAGTAATGAAAAAGGCCAGCTACAGAGATAAGGACTGGTATGTGATTTTCCTTATCACTGAACTGCTAATGAAAAAATGGTTGGGTTTTAGCTTGGGCAAACAAACTCCTTCTCACCTTATGCCTGATCACAGAATCATAGAATCACAGAATTGTTTAGGTTGGAAAAGACCTTTAAAATCATGAAGTTCACCTGTTAATCCAACACTGCCAAGCCCACCACTAAACCATGTCACTAAGCATCACATCTACGCATCTTTTAAATACCTCCATCATTACTGTTAACCAACAGCCTTTCCCAACAGCCAGACTGAACAGGACTTCGTGGCTTCACAGAGGAGTGGGGAGATTAGCTGCTTTAACACAAGTGTTGTACTTGGTAAGTCTTGTTTTCTGATATGGTTTTAGCAATGAAATACTCAGATATCACTGGTCTCATATTTCTGCACTCCAGTGTTCACATGACCCACAAAGCCTGAGTTATATCTGGACTGCAATCAACACTGCAGAGAGAGAATATGAGGAAGGTCCTGACCCTCAGCCTACCTTGTCTTCAGGTCTTCTCCTCACTTGGTGATGGAGGTACTGCTAAGGGTTCCTCTTTTGACTTCAATGATTTTTTAATTTGAACACAAAAATTTCAAGTCTTAGACTTAAAAGGCAGTGACAATATTTCCAAAACAAGCCAAAAAACACCTCCCAAACCCCTGAATCAAGCTCCTAGAGGCCACTGCATTTATTTTGTGTTCAGTGTTAAAAGCTATCCTTTTGTCTTGAAGTTAGAGACTAAAATCCCATGAATTTAATCTACCTTAAAATGCTCAACTACTTTAGTTGAAAGATAGGCACTTTTCCATAATGGAGGTGATATTAATGTCTTTAAAAGCAATGAGGGGTGAATTACAATTATTAAAATTTAGAAACAAACAAACAAAAAACAACCCCCCCAAAAAAAACCCACAAAAAAACCCCAAACAAACAAAAAATAACCCCAAACAAAACAACAGCAACAACAACAAAAACAAACAAACAAACAAACAAAAACCCAAACCCACAAACTTAGCACGTTTGTAGCCAAGTGTTATTTGCTCACTTTTGGTCATGTAACATTTCTATTTAAAATTGCTATAAGAAATTGTCCATTTTATCCTTAGAGACTTCTAATGCCTATCAACTCAACTCTGTTGGCACATCTTGATCTGAAGCAGTTAGCAAGTCACAAAATTGCAAGCCTGAAAATTACACTAAAGTAATGTTTCTTTATGTCTACCTAAAGAGCCAAAGTGAAATGATCCTCACTAGTACAGACAAAAAGTACTTCCATTTTTAATGTTTTTTTTTGATAGCAACCTTTTCTTCAGAATTATGGATTTTTGCAACATTTCTTGTCTTCATATTTGTTATATGAATATAATTAAACTGTACCTTCATTTCAACTCTGACAGACAATCAATTGTGAGTTCTTCCATTTGTGGCCTCTAATTTAGAAGCGTGTCTTGACATTGTATAGATTTTTGACTTTGATTTAGCATCATAATAGATTTTCTGTGTGTTAAAATTCCTTGGTATCCCATCCTTCAGAAGGAAGTAGTACCACTAGGAGATTTAGCCAGGCTAACTTTTACGCTGACTACAATTCTAGCTCAGAGACACGATCTGACGGCATGATAGATGAGACACAGCTTCTTGCATCTGATGTGATGATGGTGTGAGAGATTGAAATGTTAATGGTAATGACTTGAGCAATGGATGATTTGCAAAGGCAGTGGGTGCTCTGCTGACAGTGTGCAAGACAGCCCAGATGCAGTGGGAGTGAGCACCCAGCACCTGAGGCTAAAAGCTTAAGTTTGAGCCAGATAACAGAAGAGGCCAATAAGAAGTAGATTCTGCTAGATGAGATAATGCTTTTCATCATGCCACTGTCCTCCCTTGCATAACCTGCTCAGACAGGAAAACTCCTCTTCAGGGGAGATATTGGGACATTCACACATAGTCCTGAAGGTATTCACCCCTTCTGATGGGGCATAACCGGCTCACCTACACTGACCTGGGAGGCAGCTGTCCTGTCTTAGAAGGTGTCAGAAACCATCAAAGACCTCCATGAATTTCCCACAGACTCTTTTTTGGGGCCTGCCACCAGAGGACTGCACATGATCCACAGTGTTGGAACAGATCCACAGTGTTGAGTAAGACAGTGTAAAACTCCCCAGCCCAGGGCATTCCACCTGAACTTGAGTGTATATTAACCCATTGAATCTTGTCTTTGTGAACCCCAGTGGGTCAAGACTATGACCATCACTTTGACCAATGGACATTGAAATTACAACAATCAAGTCTCGTTGCTAGATCCACAGGTGGTGGATTCTTTCCTTCTTTCTTTTCTTATATTCCTTATGGATTTTCTGAAGCGATATCTTTATTCTTTTATATTGTTACATTACTGTAGATGGTAAGAACAAAAACACCTACATACCTCCTTTCCATTGCAACTTAATTGTTCTAAAATAAACCCTACAACCCTACCTATATATATATATATGTACACACTGGTCATTGAGTGTCCTTCCACTCTAATCTGCCCTGAGGGACCTATTAACGAGAACCTCAATTTCCCTCACCTTCAGGGGCAGATTTTATCAGATGGGATTCTATGAAATGTCCCATCAAAAACTGCTTTGGTCTGAGTAACCAAGGACTTGCTATTTTGCTAAAAATCAACTCATTTTTCTATAGACCCATTTGGCGTATATTTAAGATTTGCAGCCATTCACACTTAGAACCCAAAATTTTCTTGAAAGTAGTTCAGTAATTGATGGAAGGAATGGGTTTGAAGTTATTATTCAGAGATGAATGTTAAGTCAGCATTATCTGATTCTGAATAAAGAGAAATGCCCTTATTGCATTTTGAAAACTTTATCTTCTCCATTCCACTGCTGAGGAAAATAGCTCATGCAATAAAATCAGTTCATCATACTCTTGAATCTCTCTAGGGAAACTAGGGAAAAATCTAACTCAGATAAGGAACAAAGTTGTCTCCAGCTTGGCTAATATCTACTAAATGTCTATTTAACATACGTAAATTGCAGATAAATTATTTTTATGCTGAGTGTCCATATTGCCAATTCAATGATGTTATCAAATGCCCTTCCTTTCCTACCTAAAGTATTTTATTTGATTTTTCATGTGACACTACGCTACTGCCATGATCTTACGGAATGGTGCCTCATTAATCATTCTGTTGTAATGTTACTTGTTGCTCTTTATCTTGTCATTTTCTCACTACTTTATCTTATAAAATTTTGCTTTGCAGATGGTTTAGTATGCACATTATCACATCTATTAGTTTCCTTCTAAGGCATCTTACTCAACCAACATTTCTAATACATCTACTTCTTATCTCGTGATGTAAGATTAATGACAGATTGTGTTGTAAATGAACTAAAAAGACTGTGAGCATATGCAGCACTCAAAAATCCATACTGAGTCACATGAAACTACACATAATCTGTTCCAAACAATATCCTGGATATTCTTTCCCAGCAAAATTGAAACTAAACATGCTGAAAGGAAGGGGTTTAAGTGAAAGAACTGAAAGCAGTAACATTTATTTGTGAATTGTTTATTTAGCAGTCAGCTTGCTGCCTACCTTTTTTTCCTGTATGGATGATTTTTGAAAATAGTGTAAAAAAAATGGATAACCTATTTCTAAAGATACATAATTTTAATTACTATTTTGCAGAATAACTGAAATATTTACACTAAATATAAGCAGTGAAAATTATGACAAAATTACTATTTTTATAAACATCTCTTAAAATACATGAAATACATTACTAGATATTGTATTCATGTGAAAGGCATTACTAAATATAATCACATTTGGTATGGCCTGGAGATTCCACCTTAACTGGAGTTATTACAGAAGTGGGTTTGGCTTATGCAGCTTGATGTTTGAGATGTTTTCACCTTGAAATTGTAACCTTGTGTATTTCTTCTTTCATTCAAGAAGTGTTATGTTCAATTGTTTTATTAAGTGAAAATGAAAACTCTTTTCATTACCATGTGAATAGCAATCAATTCAGGAAAACTTGGGCAATTTGAGAATATGTCTGGAGCACTTTGATGTTCAAAATCACTCAAGAGGAAGAAATGCTCTTTCCCACCTTCCTGATGGAGGTGGTCTTCCATGTCTGAGTATTCATTGTAGAAAGGGAAGAAGAGGAAAGCACTGTGGTGAGGCTGGTCATGCAATTCCCAAGAGAATGAGTGGAAGAGCAGATGTTAGGTCATGTAGAAATTAGATTTGTTTTTTGATTAAACCCTACTATGTGTCTAGGATTGTCCCTGTTACTGAGATAAGAAAGAAATTCCATTGAGAATACATGGCTTACAAAATTGCAGACTACTTAGTATACAACGAAAAAATAGAGATAGGAAAATAAAAGAGTAGTAATGCAAATGTAAAAAGTAAAATAGCAATTAATGCTATTGCTGCCTTTGTCATTTTAATATTTTCAAATGTACACACAGTTTTTTATGCTGATAAGGGGAGTGGAAATTGACAAGTTACTGCTTTCAGATTTTTTATAGATTTTTTGTAACTAATCACTAAACCAGCAACTTGGCAATGTTTGACATCATTCGACATAATTTTTTGTGTTCTCACAACTTTATTTTTGAAGACTGACAGACTAGAAGATGTCACACTTCTTTGTATCAGATACATATTCAGAGTTCAAGCTCATTAAGACTCCAGTTCATTAAGCTCGCTAATATTTTCTTTTTATAAAAGAAAACAGTCTCATTCTAACACCCTCTTCAGCTATGTGCTGGTTTAACCAGCAGAATAAATGAACTAAGTTCAAGAGTCAACCTTACAGTTTATTAAAAACATTGCAGTAAATACAATGATACAGAGAAAAACAGATGTATAACCCAGCATCCTGGGACAAGAACAGAATGGTGTTCTCTAGCTCTTGTGTTGAGTGCCACGTGGTCTCCCTGAGTACAAAGTAAAATGAAAGGAAACCTGTTGGTGAGGATGATGGTTTCAGTTCCATTAAAAAAAGGATGATGGCAGTCTTGTTGAGAGTGACAGTTACAGTCCTGTTGATGTTCTGGTCCTTCTCTGGATCGGATGAGTGGTACCAGAAATCCCAAAGATTATATATGTTTAGCTTCAGGTGGGAATGCCCAGTACTTCACCCAGGACAAGGAGTTTCACAATTGGTGATTTAACTCTACGAGTCATAGGATATTTTTGGAATCTTTGATAGTCCAAGTCACTGTAACTGCCTATTGTGCCAGTCTCTAATGGCCCATTAGCAGTCATGACCTCCTAGGATGAATGTGAAGGTGCTAATGCCTCCTGGGAGGGGAGTTATCACAGCTGAGTCATTGGTGTGAACACAAAGAAATACTCCCCTGCCTTGCTGCTGAGGTGTCAGGTGTGCCCTGGGAAGCTGCGGCAAACAATCTATTATTAACAGAAATTATATAAAGGGTGTAGAATACACAGTATTGGTTATAACCACATGGTGATGAACTGGTTCTGGCCCCTAAAATTCGGACAAGCCATCAAAGTCTTCAGATGTTTCTCTTCGCTGATCCAGATTAAAGCCTCAGATAAATCTTTTAATTTCAGCAAAACTATATAATTTATGCTTATACAGAATGCTGCTGATACAGTTCTAGTTGCCTTTGTTCCAAATTAATTATTATTTCTGAATAGAAAAGGGAGAGGAATAGCATCAGACAAAGCATGATCCCTCTGCTTCTAACCCAGGGCAACATTTGTCTGTACTATAGTTATGTTGCTTTGTGTCTTCCACTCACATTCAGTGTTTTCTTCCCCTCTTATATGTCATCATGGCTGCCCTTTGTTCTTCAGTTTTCTCAACATGACTCTTCTGCATCTGACATTTCTGCCTATCTGACACATTCTTGTCACATGCATATGCATAATTTCTTACGTGTGGTATGACAATCTAATCTCAAAAACTATGTTTAATTTCTACGTCATTTTTATGGAATCAATTATGAGGGTATAATTCGATGCAGATACAACATCACAAGTGAAAGAGCAAGTTTGCTGACTGGTTTTTTTTTTCTTTTCTATTATATTATTATACTCATGTATATTATAATAATGTAAATACACTTAATACTATTTTTATGCTTTCCACTAAATTTCTTAATTGATTTGTATGGACAGAATCCTAATGAGTATTGAAAGTCAGACTTAAAAGTGAGATATAACTCTGCAGCTCTGTGGTTTTACAAGTTATATTCGATGGCAGTTGATGACAGGACCTTATTCCTGCTCTGTTTGAAATTAGTTTTCTCTCTTTTTATTTTTTCTGTCTTCTATTTTCTCTTTTATGCATTTTATATTTACATGTTTCTTTCCCTACTGTTCACAGTATGTACAGTATATACAGCAGATATTGCAGCTATACTGTCAAAGACACATATTTAGACAGTAATCCATGAAGATCACCTTATCCACTGTACGTCGTACAGGTGGATCACTACATAGATTATGAAGTGGTTGGATGGCCATACTCAAAGGGTAGTGTTCAATGGCTCAGAGTCCCAGTGGACATCTGTGATAAGTGGTGTCCCTCAGGGGCCTGTATTTGGACCAATGCTTTTTAATATCCTCATTAACAGCATAGATAAAGGGATTGAGTGAGCACTCAGTAAACTTGGACTGTTCAGACTGGAGAAGAGAAGGCTTTGAGGTGACCTAATTGTGGCCTTCCAGTACCTCAAGGGAGCCTACAAGAAAGAAGGAGAGGGATTTTTCACAAGGGTGTATAAGGGCAGGTTTGGATTTGATATTAGAAAAAATCATTTATAGTAAGAGTGGTGAGCCCCTGGAACAGGATTCCCAGAGAAGTTGTGGATGCCCCATGCCTGGAAGTGTTTAAGGCCAGGTTGGGTTGTGCTCTGAGCAACCTGTTGTAGTGCAAGATGTCCCTGCCCATGTCAGGGTGTTTGGAACTAGATGATCTTTAAGGTCTCTTCCAGCCTAAACCATTCTGTGATTTTTCATTAGTTACAAATTGCAAATAGAGTAATTTCTTTGCAGTTGCTATTTACCTGCTTGTAGTTTGACTATATTTGGTTTCTGCAAAGTATTTTGCCTTCTTCCTGTCTGTTGTTTTAACCTTGTTGAGAAATGTATTAATAATTTAAAAAAAAAAAAAAGAGATAATTATTCCTGATCTTTCAGCTAATTCCATAACTGGCTGCTCTTTCATATTTCCAAATGTGATTTTCAGACCATTTGGGTGGCACTTTAAAACAATGCTACAGCATGTGTTTAATTGATAATGCAAACAGAGCTGATAAACTCAGGATTTCCTACAGTTTATCCAAAAAGGCTGAAAGACAGAAACCACTGTTAACCTTTTGACTAAGAGTCACTTTGGGCATTTTGAATAGGTTGTTAATTAGACCATCAAAAGTACAGGGATTCACTTGTCAGATTTGCAGGTTAAAGTCATTCTAGATGATAGACACAGTTTTGGCTACCTCAGGAAATAAAAGTGTTAACCATCTACACTGATTTTAAATTGCTGTTGACAGGATCTGAAAAAAAAAACCACCTCTGACTCTTGTCATATTGAATTTAACCATTAGCCTGGCAAATGCTTATGAATGGGAGGAGTGACACCTTTCACTAACATTGATGGCTGTTTAAGGTTACATTGTGTGAATATTTGTAGGGCTTTTACAAGAAGAAAATTAGAATAGTAAAGATTGAAGACAGGTTTGAAACCCTGAAAGCTGGCCTGTTTTTCTAATTGTGATTTGTCCTAAAAAACCTATACTTGGCTCTCCCTTCAAATAATGATGTTGTTCAGGAACATAGTTACTTGTAAGTATCAAATAAAAAGTAGGCAATAGTTCATTTCATACTTCAAGAGACTTTGTCTTTTCTGAAGTATAGCAGATAAAGCTTTATCCTATTCCACTGCTGCTTACAATATATAGTTTTTTTAATTCTTGAAAAGATTAAAAGGAAACTATATCTACAAAGACAATAAACATCTTAATGCTTTGAGGTGTTAAATATGAAAATGATTATGAAATTTTTTATTTCTCCTTCTTCCCAGATATTGCTTTGCAACTGATACAAAAATCCCACAAGGAACACTCCTGTTTGAAATCCCTCTGTTTCCTCTTTTTATCCCTACTTATTTATCTCTGCTTTTTCAATTTTATCGATTTCCACATTATAAATAATGTTTATATATAAGACGTCTATAATTTTTAAGCCTCAGTTTGGATCTTCTGACCCTACATTTACCTGCTGTGAAATACTGGAAACATTTAAACCAGCAACATATTAAAAAAATACTAAAATCCACATAAAATGCGTAGTAACAATGAGGCATAAATGCTGTTCTGTAACCCAGCCCTAAAGGGCTATTACATTACATAAAGTAACAGAACTTCAGCTGAATGAATGAGACTTTTCCACAACCAGGGAAGAACAGTTTGCTGCCAGTAGATTGGAGATGAATGCCCAAAAAGGAGAAAAAGAAACAAATTTTAGCATCAACTTTTTAAGTGATACTTTATAGAAAAGAAAGATCTTTTTCAAGCTTTGTCAAAATGAATGACATATTTCCATTTTTGGTAGAAATGACAAAGGAGGTAAATTTGGGATTGTGATTTCTGAATGGGAAGAGATGTGTCTCTACATCTCAAAACTGGACATTTGGGTCTGAGAGAAAGTCAGGATTTGAGACACAGTGACCCCTTCATGAATGTGATTCATTTAATATAATATAGATAATTAATTAAACTCCTCAGTGAAAATAATACAAGCCATCATATGCTGCAGTCTTAAAAGACCTGCTTCTAGGAGCAGCTGACCCAAACCAATTTCTTGCTCTTTCAGCACCTTGTCGCCTTTCAGCTTCTTGAATGTGAAATCCGTTTCCTCAAGACTTCAATTCAGCTGTAACCAAAAAGAAAGCTGCTTACATTTTTTTTCTGGTTCTTTTCCTTGAGTCATGTAAGTTTCACTGGCTCACCAGCAAAATGAATGGGTGCAGCTAAGAGGAGATAAAATGAGAGAGTAGGACCTCCTCATTTTGATAACAAGTTGTTGTGTTTGTTTGCCATAGGTAAATTTATTTTATTCTACTTATAATAAATCTATAAACACAGCATTTGTATTTCCCTTAGAGATTTGCAGGGGTATAATTTAATACATTTATGGAATTCTGTGGACTAAATATTATTGTTCAAGAGGGAATAATTTCAAGGAAAAAACATCTACTTCATTTCTTGTTCTTCACATCTTCTTTAAAAAGTACACTGAAAATATCTATCTATCTATCTATCTATCTATCTATCTATCTATCTATCTATCTATCTATCTATCTATCAATCAAATAAAAATAGAGAGATCACAGTGTTATTCTCTTTTTCATAGCTGTTCCCAACTTTTGATTATGTTTCAAACACTGGGTAGCATCAAGTGGAATACCAGTGGTATAGAAGTTCAATGACCTAGTGATGTATAAGTAAAATCTCAAGTGTGACAGCTGGAGGATGGTGCAGCTTCAAGATGCCAAGCATGCACAAGTCCTTTACTGGAGCTAGAAGGACTACTCTGTTGTACCTGTATAAGAGCACAAAGATATAAATCTGACTCTCATCATGGACTTGTAGGCTACTGGTCTGGAACACACTGATATACATAGGGTCAGTTCCAGTCATTACTGGTACAGGTACATGCTATTTTAGTCTAGTTAATATGGCAGCAAATGTTTAAAATGAAGATGCACAGTAGGAGACTAGTACAAGTATATATGTTAGTTAGCTCCTGAGATGGAATCTTCACTTTCATATGGTGGCTTTCATGCTTGTACACATTGTAGTTTCTTTAAAAATTCTGTGGGGTTTCCAGTCCCAAAAAAAACCCATTGCAACTGTTCTGTAGACCCAGGCTAAGTTGAAAATGGGCTGCATTTGTTGAAATTGTCTTTATTTCTCCATAAAACTAGGAAATACAAGATTCATCATAAATATATGATCTACAACTTCATTTAGAAACATACAAAATGAAATTCAATGTTGTCTGAAATAAAATAATCAAACCTTCATTTCAAAGGATCTATTGAACTTTATTTCTGAACAAGCATAGAAAAGAATGTGAAGTTATACTTTTTCTCACAATATAATTGCATAATAGTAATGTGAAATAAAGTGTACTACCTGAATTAACTGGTTTCTGATTTGTATATATGGTATAAATGTTCAAACACATGCACACATACATTTTTTTTCATTTTTCACTACATTGCATTTAGTATAGTGCCTAAAAAACTCAAGTAGAATAGAATCCTCCTGTTGTACATCCGAAGAACAGAAAATATATGTTCCTTTTCCTAGGCAGATAATTTATAATATTTAATCCATTGGATGGAAATATAATTATGGCTTTATAGACTAGATTTCTCTCTGGAAATCTGATGAATTTTAGACCATAGATAACACTTTTAACTGAAGTATCAATGGGATGAGACCTATGGTTTTTATTGTTACTTTTAAGACTTCTGTTAAAAGTCACTGAATCCCTGAATGGATGAGGTTGAAAGGGGTGTCTGGAGGTCATCTAGTCACACTGTCCTGCTTAAACAAGACCACCTGCCCAGGACTGTGTCCTGGTGACTTTTGGATATCTTCAAGTTTGGAGGTCCCACCACTTCTCTGGGTGACTTGTGCCAGTGCTTAGTCATCCTCATAGTGAAAAAGAGTTTCCTGATATTCAGACGTGTTTTGGTTTTCTCCCATTGTCTCTGGCCCTGTCACTGGACACCACTGTAAAGAGCCTTGCTCTGTCTTCTTTGCACATGGTAAACACGAATAAGATCCCTATGAGCCTTCTCTTTGTCACATTTGTTGATCTCTCTCTAGTATATCTATATCTGTCTTGTACTGCAGAGCCCAGGACTGGAAACTACTCCCGGTGTGGCCTCAACAGTGCTGATCAGAAGTGAAAGATCAGCTCCCTCAATCTGCCATCAATGCCTAATGCAGCCCAGGACACCTTTTAGCCTTCTTTGCTCCAAGCATACATTACTGTAAAATAGTAAAATGTGTGGATAATTTCCTGTATTCACATACTGAAAATAAATTAATCAAACATTATGAAGGGATAAAATTTATCGCAAAGGACTTACTTTTTTAACGTAAGTATGTGCATGAATCCTAGCAAATAGATGAGAGAAGTGATGCCGATTTTATGTTTTAAAAAATGGTTTTATACTTCTGCCTTCATATCACTTTCATCTTCCAGTTGTCTCTGAATTACTTTGCTCCCTTGGTTGAGTTGATGGATATTTTGGTCTTTGTTTTCCTTTCTAGTGCTTTGTTTCTATGACTTTGTTAATAGTTAATGTTTTATTTCTGCAAAAGGGTAATTGAATACCTAAAAAAGGAGAAGCAATTATAATTTTCACTGGAACAGTTATTGGCAGTACTTGACAACTCTTGACAGGTTGGGAGATGAGAATATTTATTTGGAATATATTATGGGAAAGGTATTTCTTTTACTCAATTTAACCTCACCAGTTCTAGTTATATGTCACTTAATATGGACAGCATGCTATTAAGGCTCTAAAAAAATGGAATTTAAGTGAACTTTAAAAACACAGACCCAAAACTGTTATTGTTGAAAGACATTCAGCTGTCATCTAACTCTCTCATTTTTAAACTGCATGTTTGTAGGGATATAGAATTGTGCCTCTGAGTTCATGCAGAGCTTCAGCTCTTGGCAGACTGAACAGTGGTGTGCCTTCCTCACTCCTGACATAGTTGCTCCCCTCATTATTTTCACCCATTTGTAGGCATTTACAGACAATAAACAGTAAGTTATAATCAGAAAATCTTTTTATAAAGATTTTGATGGTGGCGTAACAACATTATTCACTCACTTTCAGACCTATTCCCTACCTAAAGGTATCCAATCCTCTTTTCCCCATGGAAATGATGTAAGGATACTCATGTCAGCTAGCTGGGAAAGGAAAGGGACTCTAGGAATCTCTCAAAACTGCATCATTTTTAGAGGGGATTGGAAGGACCTGAGTCACTAGTGTAAAAAATATTAATGGGGGCAGTGGAGGTGTTGACCTTTTATTACCTGAGAATTTTTTTTGGCTCTAGGGAACTCTTCAAAGCAGTGGGGAAAGTTTTCAAATCAGGTAAAGAAACTTAATCATACCAAGTGCTCTGATCTTATATTTCAAAGAAGGAAAAAGTGCCAGCATCTCTACTCCAAGTAGAAGGATATTTTTACGAGCTGCAATACCTCAATGTTGAGGTTACAACCAAAAAGAAAGGAACAAAGTAGTATCTTGGAAAAGATGCTATTGGAATATTTTAGAAAAATGTTCAAGGAAGCTCTTGCTTTAATAAGGTTCTGGGAAGACCATAGTTACCGACATAGTGTTATTCATGTTTCTTCCCTCCCAGTTTGTGGTTTTTACCAAGAAAATATTATATCTGAATTTGTAAAGGGAACACATTTGTTAAAGAGTGTAGTGGAAAGCCCTTTCAAAATTACTGTTCATCAGAAGGTAGCACATGGTGCCATCAGAGAGACCGCTCTTCTATTTCTTCCATAGTAAGAGAATTCAGTCCAGAAACATGCTCTCTAATTGAGAGTGATGACCTTACTCTCTCGCTCTCTCTTTCTTTCTGTGGGTGGACACATGGAGCAATGGGGTGTCTAAAAGCATTTCCTTTTCTGCAACAAGTGAGAAGATTAAAAGCAACTTCAAAAGAAAAAATGCTGTAACATATAATTTATGCATGTCAGATACTTTAGTGTCAGAGTCTCTAATTTTTCCTACCCAAAACTCAAATCTCAAGATATTTTAAGTGTTGTCTTTCATCTGCAGTGCTCTGTCTCCATTTAAGTCACTTACACCTCTGCTCATTTCATCCTGACTTTGTAAGGTCTTTTCTGACTTTTCAGAAATCACACATACAGGAAGCAGAAACGCATTATACTAGCCAAGCAAACTTTCTTTTTTGAATAAAATATTTTCCAATCAAGCTTTTAGACTAAATCAACACAGACTTCTCTATTGGGAAATGCTTCTTATGTCTGTTATGTTTATGTAGAATTTTGAAAAGTTTTTTTCTCCAAGTGTGTACGTCTGAAATAATTATAATGTACTTAAATAGCATATAATGTTTGTAATCTTGGCAACTTAGATTCTCTGAAAGAGTTCTTTTTTTTTTTTTTTTTTTTTTGCTGGGTTCAAAATATATGAAAATATAAGGATTACAAAGAAAGGAAGGTGATGGCTCTCCAGGTAAAATCACATATTAAAATTATATAAGAGGACCTCAGGGGCGGTTATTCAGTAGAGGTAGTATCACATTTTCAAATAGAAGAATAAACCTTGCTCATTAAGTTTACATGACAGTTACCTCGATTCCCGCTGATTTTAACTGTCAGTGTGTAATCCAGTTGACTTCAATGGATCCACTTGAGTGAGACACATGTGCAGGACTCAGAGGGAACTGTTGAATATGTTTTAAAATTAATGTCAATTTGCTGACTTTAGCTGCTCTGCTGAGAGTAGCAATTACTGTCACATACAAGCATGCTGGCAAAAATTGTTCCTCGTTTTTGTTGTTATCTGGCAGGAAAGAAGTATGAAAGATTACCTCGTTGTCCCATGACAGAGGGTGTAGTCAGTCAACTGCAGCATCCCCTGCTGTAATTACCTCCAGGGGTGTTACTTTCATTATAATTTTTGAAGAGCTTATAGTGGTGCAGTAAACATGAGATTGGAAAACAGGCAATCACTCTGGTAATACAGATTTCTGCCATGACCTCTCTCCTTTGTCCCAAATACACACTTTTGAAAGTTTAAGGATTTTTACTGCTTTTTCATTATTATTTTTTTTTCTCACAGCTCAAAACATTAATTTCATCAGTGTGCTCAAATCAACTATGAAACAAATGATAATTGTATTTTACTTAAATACCTTTTATCTGCTGTAAATGGGATCATTGTTTTAAATCATTAGAGTGGCATCATTTGGTCAATATTAAATATTCAGGTTATCCTACTTATGTACATTTGTCACAACCCATCAGTACAAAAGGTGATTAAGCCTAGTCCTCCGCAACATTCTGTAAGAGATTTCCTTTCAATGAGGCATTAAACAATAAGGCCACTGGAAGCATTCAGCAACCTTGTTGAGATGGCATCTTGCTGATTTTCTCTCTTCCAGTAACTGTCTTTATTCAGGGAGGTTGAGCATCTGTGTACTCTTCAGCAAATTCTGACCTGTTAGAATTTTGATTCCGTGGTAGAGATAGTATTTCCATTTAAAAGTAAATATTCCACTTGGAAGAGGAGTGAGGCTAAGGGCTGGTTTACAAATGTCTGCTTAGAATGATAGGAACTACTATTTAGTAGCTATATAAATTTTGTAAATTTAACTTTCAGTTTAAATGTTTTCCATATTCCATGACTGCTACACAAGGAGGCCACAGACCCACCGCTCCACAGTCACAGTGGTGCAATCCCCTCCATTAACATTGTCCAGAATCTCTGCAAATCACTCATCTGACCATCCCAGTTACAGTTCCTATATTTTCACAGAATTATAGAACAGGTCAGGTTTGAAGTGAACCTTCTGTGGAAAAGAGAGTGGAAATGAGATTATCTAGCACCTTCTCCAGCCACGTCTTGAAATCCTTCAGTAACAGGAACTCTAGCATCTTTGATAGAAAGGTGATAGATTTTCATTTTATTTTGTGGGTTTTTTTTGTAAGAACCACATTATGTATTAAATACAATTAGCTTAAAGTCTGTAAATATTTAGGATTCAAAAATTTTATACTGGGTAATACATGTTGTGACTTACACGTTCTACAATATATTATGTAATACATCTTATATTGTGCATATGTGAACGTGCCTATACAATTATATATAATGTAATATATCAGTTATATAATGGTATACCATTATATAGCACTGTCAATAGTTTATTACCAGTGAAGTAAGACTTTATTTGTTGCTTTCAATTTTAATCTTTAATCTGTATCAATCTTTTTCTTAGATCTAGTTGAAAACTTTCTGAACTAGGCTTTTATTTAATGGCTTCTAAACTAATAATTTTGTTGTGTACTAATGGGTTTAAGGTTTATATTTGACTTATATTTTTCAGAACACAAGCTTCTGATTTTAGTTACTCTATTAACTCTAACAGAAGACTGAAACAAAGCAGAACTGTAAAGCACAAACCCTGATTTGAGGCTATGTCAGAGAAGTCAAAGAAAAGTAAAAATTCTTTGCATTATACCTGGTCTGATAAACCCTGAGGGGAGTGAGGGTGTAACCCACAAGACAGAAATAGAGCCCAGCAACACAATAAATTCAGAAAGCCCAGGTCTGCACATTTATGAAGTTAATGCAACCATGTGAAAATATTTCTTATTATTGAGGAGATTTAGTGTGAAAAATGTTGTTCCAAACCATTCTATGCAGTTTCTGTAAGGAAAAGAGAAAGAGTCCCTCACTCCAAGATAAGCCTTTCATTTTTTCTGAAGTTTTCCACTAAAGAAATAATTTTGATACATGGAGATAGGATCTTCTCAGGTGACCTTCCATAGCACTACAAGTCTTTTCAACCAAGGAAGAGCCATTCCAGAAGATATCTTAAGTCATAACTACCTACTATTACTGCTGTTATTACTACTGTTACTACTGGTACTGCTGCTGCTACTACTACTGCTGCTACTGCTGTGCTTCTATTTGTCTGGCTACTGCTTTTTCTTTTCCTCTAATGGTGAAATATAGCTTGGTTTTATAGCACTGCCCTTGTCTGGAAATGGGTCCTTTTAGACTTCTGTTTATCTCTGTATATGTCTGCCCTCATTCCAAGAGGAATAGGATTGTGTTTGTCTCCTATTGGTAAAAGTAGCAATGTCTGTTTTCTGAAGATCTGGCTTTTTATTTTCTTGGCCTCTATTCTTTATCTGTTTGAAAGAGTGGATCATATGTTCCTACTTCACAAGTGTCCTGTGAGAAAAAAAAAAAAAAAAGAAGAATATATTGTTCTTATGAAAACAGGGCACCGTATTCTAGAGAAAATCAATTTAAAGAAATCTGACAATTATAATGAAGTGTGATTTTGTTTTTAGCAATTCATCTGGCACTAAATAAGAATATATTTTGCTTAGAACATAGTTTTTCAAAAATAGCAATGTTTTTCTTTCAGAGAAAGATCATCATCACAGATGTAAATATCAATAGTGTATAATAAAGGGAAAAGTAGCCAAATAAACAAACAATAGCTAATGTTTTAGATCCAAATGGAACATGATATTCCTTGATACTAAAATGGAAGTGTAAGCGCGATTCCCACAGCATGGGAATAATGTGTTTGTTTATTTCCACTTTATATTTCCCTAAGGACACTTTGCTCCACCAGTATAATTAGGATGACATTTGGAGCTACAGTATTTCAATGCAAGAGCAAGAGACACTGTGCAGCTTGACAAGAGATTATGATGTCAAGTCAATTGCTGCTGCAATATCAATATTTATTCCCTCACTCCTTGCGTCTTGTTTTATTTTTGCTCCTATTTTTCTATTACACATAAAATAATATCTAAAAACTATCCTATTGTTCAGCATAATTTTTTTTCTCTAGATATCCTTGATTTTCCCTAGCTAATTTTGATCTTAAGTGCTTTCCTTTCCCAGGTGTATAGTATTTAACTCTTTCAGTAGTTATATTACTTTCATAGAATGAATTCTCACTTGTTCTAGTACAACACTCCTAATGAGTTCTGCATCTTATTTCATCAAAGAGTGATCTCAGAACTATATTGTTTATTTTGAGTTGTAGTTGCTTCACTAATGGTGAACAAATTGTATCGATGCATTGCATTCACAATTAATGAAGCAATTAAAACAAAAAAATATTCAGGTAGTGAGCTCATTAGAAATGTAAAACTATATCACTCAGGGTACAGGTTTTAAACAGGAAATACACGCCAGCACCATGTAGCATTACCTGAGATTACTAAAATTTTGTTTTTGTAAAGAGAAAAAGAGAATTCTGGTTGACAGCTCATCCATGCTTTCTTTTTACAGTGTAGCAGAAAAAACTTGCCCTGAAGTGGAGTCAGATTAACGGATACATCCCGATGATCATTTCAGCATTGTTTCTGTGCAATAATGTAATAACAACAAAGCACAGCAGCACAGATGCTGAAGTTCAGAGCCAACAGTGAAGCAATTGCATTTAATTAATATTAGTTTAGCCTGATTAATTTTCTTTTATATGTGTCTGATTTTGTTGTAGAAAACATAACTGTAATTATGTTCAATAACACATTTTTTCTAAGAGAATGTTACAGTTTCTTAGAGATAGATGCCTATCTCTATATAAGCAGTTCTATCTCCTACTGAAGCTCAATGTCATTGATAGATTATTTTTTAAATGAATAAGAAAATCAGTCTGACAATCTAAGGGTCACTCGAGGTTTAGTGCACTAACTCTTCTTTGATAATTGTGTTCATTTCTCTATAACATCACTAAGAATTTTTTTGATGTATGATCTGATTAGCTTTGTATGACATCACTAGGTGGCAGTATCTCTTCCAGCCTTGATTTGTGTTTCTACACATTTCTAAGACATTTAATTTTGATTCATAATAGTTCAACTCTTATTCATCATAAGGATGCATAATATTTATATAAAATTAATTTATCTTCACTAATAAACATAGGGTAAATATGAAAAGAAATTATGCTATTTCCTCTAGTTATTCTTGGTATTTATTGTTGCCTTATTTTAAAGTGACTTTGATATATAATGTACTTTATCAGTATGATGAGGTCAAGTTGTGAAATAGCTGAATGTTCCTGAAATTAATGCTACTAATTTCATGTTTTTCTTTTTGTTTTCTGTTTTTGTTATCACTTTTTAGCCCTTTACATGGAGCTCCAGACAATTATTGAAAACTCTAATTTTTTAATAATAGCTTTTTTATTCATAAAAAAGAGAGAAAGAAGAGGGGTAGGAAAAGAGAAGATAGTGGGGCCCTTAGAGTTACAGCCTTACATTACACTATGCTATATTCTAGAGGAACTGGCTCTAGCAGAGTCTCAGAAAGTGTTTATAAATTTAACCTAGTGAGGATGGGCTTCCATGATACTCATTGGAAAGAGATATCTTCTTCCAGAACACATCTGGAATAGTTACAAATGGGTTTAAAAGCATATGAATTTGGGTAGCCAGAATATGCTGGCTGTCTCCATTGCCTCTGGCAAATCAGGCACTTCCACTGGCTTGTTGTATGCTGGGACAGCGATTCACTCATTCATAATGGCCTTGGGACAAGACAGGTCACCCATTTTAGAAAGCTTGCTTATGAAGAGTTGTGTAAACCTGTGAAGACACCTGTCTTTATTAACAGTTATATTAAATGCACCATCAAATCTTATAAAAATCTAAAAGTTAGAAAGAAACTTACTTTAAATTAGACTCCTCTCCATTGATTGAAATTAATTAAAGTTTATGCTAGGTTTGGGCTGAGCTTTATGAGTACTTCTCCTAAATGACCCCAGGAGTTTTAAATTAGTGTAATGTATATCTATTTCTTTACCAAAGTGGAAGGTCTGGTGTACGTGATTTGTTCAAGTTCCACTGGATAAGAGATATCACAAAAGCAATTACGAGTTACTTGTTTGTTGTTTTTTTTTTTTCCCCCACTTTGAACATGGATGTTGCTCTTTTTTGTGTCAACCTTTCATTCAGTGTAAGTTGAAAACAAAAATGAAGCTTTCAGGTTTCAAAATAGGTCACTATTTCCTCCAAAAATTATGATAACTGCAGTCATTCATTTGCAGAGACATCTGTCTCAGTCATTCGCAAAACCAGCTCGTACAATATCTGTGAGCATTCACAACTGTATTAACATAGCCAATACGCTTAGAGAAACTAAAACACGCTGTTCCTTGCGTATGTTAAGGTAAATTTATGACATGCATATTTTGTGAATAAATGCAGTTAGTTCTCAGGGCTTGAAAGTTGGGCCTTATATTTCCATAAATCTTTGCAAATTGTAATGATTTATATGCAAAAAAAAAACTTTACATGTGCCCAAACCTTCAACCTGGATTGCCTAATAACAAAAATCCATAAGTTTTATTGAAATTCCTGTATAAAAAATGGGCTTACTTTCAAAGGTTATATGCATCACTGGTTTTATGGGATAGTAGCTGCTCAATAGTTCTGGCAAATGAAATATTGTTAAAGTACATCAGTATGGAAGAAGATCAGAAAGACGTAAAAAGTCAAAAATTGTCTTACTTTCAGGCCAAGTTGAACAGATTTTCAGTACTCGCTCGAAACTCTGATCTATTTTGTTAAAAAAACAAACTTGGTTTCAATCTTTCTATGCTTTATAAGCTGTTGATATCTCCCTGCTTATATCCATTTTCTTAGTTCTTTTTGCTTTTCGAGTTGCTTTTTTCTTCATGTTAATCTTTCCCTATGCAATTTTCTAGATACATTTCATTTCTATTTTACTATTTATGTTGTGAAATTAAATACAAACAACTTATTAAACTAAGGTGCATCTTTTTTACCTCCTTTTTATAATTATAATTGAATATATCTAGTAGTCAAATGATAAATTTATGTTTCTTTTTCTGTATCCCAGGAAAAGACAAAAACTGTAAAAAATAGCAAGACTAAAATCATGTCATTATTGCACCATTTATGTAAGCAGTCACCTACTATAGAATCATTTATGCAATATTAATTATGGAGGAGTGAAATGTTTTTCACACCCACAGATAGAATGAACTTAGTTTTTAGGGTTTTTTTAACTAAATCCATAACGGGCAATAGAGCTCTAAGAGCATAAAACCTTTGTTTTGGGACAGGTAAATAACCTTTTTAAACAACCACATTCCAGCTCTTACCTTTTCTTTAGAGTACTCCTACCTCTTACACACTGATATTAACAATCATTTTACAGGGACAAATTCATATTTTTTCTGTTAATGGAAGCAGTGGGATCAGTTCTACTTGCAGGCTGGGAGAGCACAGCAGAAAGAATGGATATTCATAACAGTTTTATAATAAGTGATGTAAAATTATATACAAGAAGCATTTTAAATCTTAAGCCAAAGGATCAGTGCTTACATGAAAATTTTATTCTTAGCTCCTTTAACATTCTTTTTTTTCCTCTCTTGATTCTCTAGTATTTTAGAATCTCTCTGAACAGGTGCTGCTGGATCTTTTATTCCTTTAGGTTTCCTCCTTATAAGCCATTTTAGTGAGCATCAACTCCTACCTTTTTGTACAGGCCTGTAAACTATCAGGTACTTCCTTACTGATGCCTTTTCCCACGGCTGTGCCGTGATTGCATCCAAAGGATTTTTCTGCTTGATTCATTTATTTTTTTCTCACCTACATAATACTGTGCTTACTTGCAAGCTCATGAATGAACGCATCACAGAAACAATTTGGAAAAGGACTGAATTGGAACTGTGGAGCATTATTGAAAACCTGGTAAGGTGGGTCAATTGATACCACCTAGGGAGAGATAACAAAGGCCTTAGTGCAAAGAAAGACTACTTTGAATGTTTGGGGTTTTTTCCCAACTGAAATTGGTTTGGGGTTTTATTTTAGTATAATTCATAAAGGGGAATAGCATTGTCCAAAATCTCATGCTACTCAGCCTGTGGACACAACACAGAGAAGCACCTTGTGTCACAGAAAACTATTAAGCCAAATACAAGATAGTAGTAGAAAGGTTATCTCAGTCAGAAATACGGAGAGCAAAAGCAAATTATAAAATGGAATATTAAGGGCAATAATTTTATTCCAGTTTAATAGACTCCTTGGGTTCTTTGCGAGAGAGAAGACTGTTTTGCACATAGAAGTTCCCACATGCAGTACATCATCAGTTATGTTTCAACTCATGTGACTACCTGTGACTATTTTAATGAGTAAGATTTTGTCAGAACTTTTTCATAACTAGAAGTGAGTGTACTTGAAGTCATGAGCTATTTACCGATATAGCTATTTGTATTCTGTGCTTGTCTTTCCAGCGCAGGAATTTTGTCAAGATAAAACTATGGTTGGCACATACAGCAGTCTATGACACCTGAGCTACAGGTGTTTCCTCCACATAGACTTTTGCTAATTCTCCAAAAGAACAAAAGGTACTTCTGATACTTTCTGCTGAAACTTTTCTTTTAATTACTTCATTAGAAGCAAGCATGACAATATGGCACATTGAACCACAAAGATGGGAATAAAATGTTACTGCATTTGATCATGAATGTTCACAAAACAGACCATATTTTCACATAAAAATATGTAGCCCTTATGTTGCATTTATCCTTTTACTTTCAGAAGACATTTCTTTACTTCTGCATGTTAATTCCGAATATTTAAGTGCCAGATTCATTTACCACTCAGGTGATCCTTTTTTGTAAGAGAATGATAAATCTGTGGATAAAGTCAGTTTTGCAAGTAATTGGAAAGAATGTCACTCTAAGCACATTCTTGTTGATTCAAATTCACAACATTGTTATTCTGTACAATAGAACTAAGCACTGTGTTATCAGTAAAGTTCAGCTTTAGAGGCAAGTTATTTTCTTACACAGGTGTTGAATAAGCATTGCAGTTGAAAAAAAATCCAAACCCAACTAACTAGAGGCCATATCCTTTTCATTCCCTGGCATAAACCAAGACTAATTGTTATTTTAAAAAATTACTCCAGGAAAACAATTTAGTTTTCTGATTTTAGCCACATGCAAACAATAACCTCACCTTGGGAAAGAATGACAAAATGGGTTTTGTGTCAATTTTTTTTGCAGAGTATCTTACTGCTTCACTGATTTATCTGCTTGGGTAAAGTCACAGGACACTTGTTAAATGTTCTGCTTTGTCTTCATCCTCCATAATATACATTCTATCACTATAGAAAAGAATCTAAAATCACATGGTGGAATCATGGAATATTTAATCAGTTTTGTAAAACAGAGCAATTAAATTGTTTTCCTCTTACAAATGTGTGCAATATAATATTTTTTTTTCTGAAAACTCAGGTAATCTGATCCAGCTCCACAGCATTCTCCATTTTGCCTTGAACAGAATAAACCCAAGGGGTAACTTCAGGTTTACTGTCAGGCAATTTAAATACTGGAATATTGATTATGGCTTAAAAAACACTAGATTTTTGTAACAGAGTAAGAATGTAACAGTCAGCACCACTGTACAAGCAAATAAAGTGGAACCTGTCCTAGTTCAGCAGGAGGGACCAGTTATCACTGTGTAGGGGTGATCAAAACTATATATTCTACCCCCTCTATTC
>JAWWMP010000116.1:102418639-102432211 GCA_035047865.1 Dendrocincla tyrannina
AATTGTAACTCTGACTTATAACCTCTCTTGTGGTGGGTCCATTTCTCCTGCCGGTTTACCTTTAAACCAGCACAGAACCAAAAAATGTTTTAATTTGATCAGAATCTGAGCCATCATTTCTTCTTCTTTTTTATCCTTTCCAAAAAAGTAGAGAATATAATATCATTTCTTCTTTTTCAGTTTTTTCATCTAAAGTTCAATGGATAAAAGAATAAAATGTTCAGACATTCTATATGGTCTTTCTAAGTCCTCATAAATTGCCAGTTCTAAACATGGGAGGTGTTTAGAGGTGTTTCTAAACATGGGAGGTAGCATGTGAGGACAGTCTTTATTTATCTGTTTACTTATAGCTGTGGTAGTGAAGTATTATTATAATACTGTGTTGCTGTACTGACTGCAACATTTCTATAATCTGTACAGCCACAGTTGGATCAGTAGATTCTAGCTGTACTTTAGTTCCTTAGCCTTGAATTCAGTGATTCACTTAGGATCATCAACTCTGTCATTAAATAGAAGTTTCATTCCAGGAGTGAATTTGGACCACTAGAACATGGTCGCCTGCGAAGTGGTCAGAGCACCAGGTCTACCAGAGTTCAAGAAGCATTAGGACACCACTCTCCAGTACATGGTGTGGGTCTTGGGGCTGTCCTGTGCAGGCCCAGAAGCTGGATTTTGACAATCCTTTGAGGAGTCCCTTCCAATTCAGAATATTCTATGATTCTATGATAATAGTTTTGATTGCTTATGGTATGAGCTAAGACAATCAAATCAGCCTACTTTTTTCTTCTGCATTTTGTCTCACAACTTGTTTATTTCTTATACTCTTATTTTCATCCTGAAGTATGGGTGTCAATGAAAAAAATCATTTTGGTGTAGTAGCTCACACAAAAGCAGAGATATCAATCACATGTATAATATTATTTGCTTTTGACATTATGCCTGTTATTGGAACTCCCCCTTTTACCCACAGGGGTTAATTAACATTTACTACTTCATTGAAGCTGATAATGAAACCCAATAGTCAGAAGATAACTGGAGGGTTCTTTTTAATAATCTTGTTTGTCATGACACATCCTTCCATGTGCTAAATATTTTGCTTGCTTAGATGGTTACCTTGAAAGATTTAATGACGTCTTCTCTTTGTTGAAAGTATTCCCATGCTCAGTGTAAAACCAGCAAAATATCTTAAAAGGTAGTAATTAATGATCATATATTACTTTTCAGTATTTAGGTCTAGGTGAACTAAATCAGACAAAAAGAATCCATATGATATCTTAATCAGGGAGAGACCATTATGTTCTATTCTGGAATGTCATAGATTTCCAGCATGTAAGACACCTACAAATTTACCTAATGGCACATATGGGCCATTTGTAACATAACTATTTCTCTCTCAGTACTAGTACAATAAATTATTCCTGGCTTTTTTTCTAGTTTTCTTGTGCTGATTTCTGGCCTTATATTCAGTTCAGGACTATGCTTCTGCCTGTTTTACTTAATTTCATTTACTTCTGAGTCTGAAGTGTAAATGAACAAGTAGGTGCCTCATTTCCTCCCAGTCAGTAAAGTGCCATAGATCCTGTTGCAGTCTTCTAGAAAAATGTTTTTTCTAAGTCTAAGCACAAAACCTGTAAATTAATTTAGGGTAGTTGATCCAAATTTAAATGTTTTCTTGCTCATATTTTAGGTTAATCATGAACATGTATATTTTTTGGAAGCAAATGTTATGTATTTACTTGCATAGTGTATTTTCTTCATTCTTTCACAGTCAATCTGTGTTCATATATTTTGGTTTTGTGTTTGCTCATATAAAACATGAAGACAGCTTATGAGTTGTAAATTTATTAGTGCTTTTTAATCAATGCTTCTAAACTTTCAAACAGTTTTTTAATATCTATGTGCTTGTAGGTGGAGGGACTTCTTAGATTCTGGGTGCACTAGGTCCTTTCTATTTACTGTTTTTAAATTTTGGGAATAGCATTATTATCTTGTTTTGGTTTGTTTTGTTTGTTGGTTGGTTTAGATGCCTAATACTAGGGAATTTGAGGCCAGATCTCAGACATTTCTGCATGCCCATGAATCTTTTAGAATGTGATTGCATATTGACCTCAAAGTTTAAAAATGTTTACCTTAGTATATGTGTTGTTTTAAGAAGTTATTCTGGGAAGCAATAAGTAGCATAGTATTCTTGGGATTTATGTAATCTAAAGTATTTGAACAGAATTTTAACCAATAAATTTTACAGGAAAAATATACTTTTGAGTTCATTAAGGCCCTGGATAAATAAAGGAGACTCCTCTAACATTTCATGTACAGAATATTGCCATATCCTAGTCTATTGGCAAGTAAGAAATTGTGACTGAGTTTTCTCACACCAGTTTATATTACTCTTGTTAAAGTAAACCCTTATCATTCCTACCACATTTATTTTTCTTCTCCAGCACTTCTTAGTTTTTGTTCTTTTGACCACAGTCTCTTGCAGGCAAGAATTGACATTTATTGCAGTACAATAAATGTGTCAACTGGACACACTTCTATGTGCTACTGAAAAGTAGCACACAGTATTAAGAGAAATTGATCTATGTGGCATAATTAATAGATGTATATAAGGAGCGCATTGTCATTACAGCCTATTATAACAGCCTTGATTCTAGAAGCATAGCACTTCCACTGGACAGAGGACCATAAGGGAGAATATTTACTGAAAGTTACAATTATTATTTTTTCTTTTTCAAGCTGCCTCTATAGAAAAGAGGGATCAGAGAGGTCATCCAGAGGGTCTGTGACAGGATTGCATGGTGGGCCTGTACAAATGTCAAGAAGTTCAACAATGCTAAGTGCAAATTCCTGCACCTGAGTCAGGGCAACCCCAAGCGCAAGTACAGGCTGGGCAAAGAATGGATTGTGAGCGGCCCTGAGGAGAAAGACTTGGGGCTGATGCTTGACAAGAAGCCCAACATGAGTCAGTGTTGTACACTTGCATGCCCCAAAGCCAACTGCATCCTGGGCTACATCAAAAGAATTGTGACCAGCAAGATGAGGGAGGTGATTATCTCCCTCTACTCTGCCCCTGTGAGACGCCACCTGGAGTACTGCACCCAGGTCTGGGGCTTCCAGCGTAAGAAGGACATGGACCTATCATAGCAAGTCCAGGGAAGGCCACAAAGATGATCAGATGCTGAAGCATCTCTGCTATGAAGACAGGCTGAAAGACATGGGGCTGTTGAGACTGGAGACACTAAGGTTTCGGATACACCTAATAACTTCTTCCAGTATCTAAAGAGAGTTACAAGACAAGTGGAGAAGGACCTTTCACAAGGGCAGAAAATGGTAGGACAAGTGCTTAAAACTGAAATAGGGTAGATTTAGATTGGATATTATGAAGAAACTCTTCGCTATGATGGTGACACTATGATGGGGCACTGGAGCAGGTTGTCCAGAGAAGTTGCGCGTATCCCACCTCTGCAAGTGTTCAAGGTCAGGTGGAATGAGGCTTTGAGCAACCTGATCTGTGGAAGGTGTCCTTGCCCATGGAAGGGTGGTTGGGACTAAATAATCTTTAAGTTCCCTTCCAAATAGATTAAATTCTTTTCTTCTTAAATATGCTTTTATGAGTCTTCACACTCTTAAAAATATCCTGAAGACTACCAACTTTAACATAAGAACGACTGTCATCCAAATCAAGAGGCAGATGAGGAAGATGGTGTTTCCTGTGCATACAGGAATTTAATGCATACATGTACAGTATATTTTCCTTTGAACATAAATAATATTACTGCCTTTTTTTTACCTCTCAGTTTGTAACATATAATAGAAAACTCTTAAAAAGTCTGATGACATATTAAGACTCTACACAAGGTAGAGTCTTTGTTTCTATTAATTTCAAAAAATTAGCATTCAGCATAAAGTCCGCTCTGGCTTGGAAAAGCATAACTCACATAAAAAAACCCATAAGGAATATATGTTTCATTGAACATCTATATGGTGAAGCTCTGTACCTCCTTCTATATATACAAGCAGAAGGAAGGCACTTTCTTCTGCTTCTTCAGTCAGTTTTCTGAGGAGCAATCCCTCAGCTTTTGTGCTTTTAAGAGGCATGGGAGCACTGACATACTGGAAGACAAAGTTGTGGAAGTTCAGAAGTGTAGTATGATTATATAAGTGTGCATGAAGTGCTGAACCTTTTGAAATTTATCTGGATGAAAACCATAAATCTTTTCTTTAATTGCCAAGTTCTCTTGAGTGTGCCAATAGATTGTCAAAACAATAAAAAAATCAGCAGAGCAGAAATACATCTTGAGAGAGAATAATGATACTGAGAATGTTAAAACTTTTCTTCTATGTGTTATGCTATTTCATTTGTACAATACAATTACATGAGAGACTGAATCAGCCTGTAATTCTCTGTGCTTAGGATTTGTATGCAGCACTTGAAACCACAGCTTCACTTGCCAGGTTTCTTCATTAAATCCTGAATATTTTTGAAGAGTAAGAACACTGGAGAGTTTGTCGGCTAAGCTACAAATGTGGGTAAAGTGTGTGTGATATCATTAACATTTCTTTTGCTTTAAAGTTTTAAAAGACCTGGAAAAACCTGAAGAAAGCTTGAATATCTCTGAATTATTTTTCACAGGGTATGAAAAAGCAGTTAGCTTCAGAAGAGTGACACTTAGAAAGAAGTTGCAAACTTAAGCTCCTGTACATTCAAGTGTGCTTCCTCACAGCAGAATATTTACAGAGCGATTTTTGATGGACCATCAGCAATAAACGAGAATCCAGAATGTTTCAGTCATATGAGACACATTAATTTATTGCTGGAATAAATTAAAATATACTAAGTGGAACCTCCTGCTCACAATGTTTCTGATCAGGCATCCTGTCACAAGAGAAAGGGGATTTCTGTAACCAGAATGGTGGTGTATGAGTTTTAGCATGTGCATCAGCAAGTCAGAGCTCATGCACTTTGCATGTGCTGAACCTCTCTTTTCACCTGAATTTTGATTCCAATTTATAGTATTAAATCCAAGTGACCACAAAATATGTCATTGTGGAAGAAAGCAAATAAAATTGTGTTGCATTTACTTTTTAACTTATTTCTTGTGGTATGACAGTGCATTGTCCTTTTGCATATCTTTGTTTTATCTTAACTTGCACGTTCACCTCCTCCACAGCATCATATCTAAACAAGAATGAAAATTAACTTTCATCTTCTTCTATTGAAAAGGGGAGAATGCAAAAAGCAAACTTACATACACCACAGAACACCCCCATGAAAATATGGCATTAGGTGGTTCTTTCTTTACCTTTTAAACTAACTTTATACAGGTAGATGACAAAGAGATCTATACTCTGCAATTTCAGCAGGAGCAGTAGAGGGAGCAGCATGGTAGCAGACCAAGATCTAGCGCATACATGGAGTATTATTCTGGGCAATGGGAACCATGGAGTTCTGTGAGGAGGAAGAAGACACCAAAACCCATCCCTCCAGCTTCCCAGGAAATTGAGTGTATTTTGATTTTGTTTTAATCTGTATCTTTGCAGTTCAAAGCTTTGGCATGTTTTAAACTACCGAAGTAGTGCAGCAGGGTGCTCTGACGCTTAGAGGACAATTAAAACTGTCCATCTGGCATAGTGGCAGTTTATTAATGCGCTTTTCCTTAAAATAAATATATTCAGTGTCTCCATGGAACAGTAAAGCAATAAAGGAACTGTGCAAAACATTTATTCTAAATTAAATCAGTCTCACCTGGTGTAAAATGATACAAATATAAACTGGCCCACAGTTCCAATGTGTGGTGGCAGGGGAATTGGTTCTGGTTCAGCATATGCGTTTGAGGATCATGCTGTTGAGTATTCACCTCATATATATTTTACCTCCATATAAATCTCCTGGATTTGTTTCCATTAATTTCTGTGCTTCTTTCTCTTGTCCATACCACTGCTATACATGATACACAATACTGTATCTACTTTATTAACCCATTACTAAACCATAGCTGAATTTATACTGGTCTGTGAAGTAATGCTTGTAGTGAGTTTACTAAATAGCTTGCTAAATGAAACCATGCACTTTTAAGTGTTTACAGAAGTAACTAACCTTACTAAAAGGAAATAATCTTTAATTTATCATTGGAACTGTTTATATCAGCATCAAGAGTTCAAGAGTTACTTCATAACATACTTAATTTATTCCGTCTGCAATGAACATTTGACAAAATAAGACTACCCTTTGCTCTGCAGTATTAAGCAAATATTCATATTCTTCCTTTTAATAAATTTACTTAACTGCAATATATGTCAGAAAAGGGAAGATTCCACAGCAACTGCTTTTACTTGTATTGAATTTGTCCTATAAATACCTTACATATTGCCAGAAATCCATCAGGATTGTTTCCTTATAAATACTTTGGAGCGTGATTCACCTTCTTTGGAAATCATCAGTAGATTTTCTATGAAAACCAAGGTTATGGATTACTGGTTTAAAAATGTATTTTATATTATTGGGGAAATGTCTGTACTAGTAACAGAAGGCAGCAGGTGTGTAGATATGTGTTACTACCCACCCCAGGCCAGGGTAACCCAGTTACTTGTTAATAAACCTCTTGGGGTGGAGTAGAGTGAAATGACACTGAATGCTGTTTGTAAATATGTGGGGTTTATTTTAGAACAATTTGGTTTCAAAGGAAAACAGGTATGTAGCTGTTTTGTCATTATCATCTATAGTAACACAGCAACACTAAAGCAAAAAAAATACTTCAGAAAATGTAAAACGGAGAGAAAAAGAAAGGATAAAAGTAGAAAGATATATAGTCACCACTCGTTGGATCCAGTGATGAAATTTGGTAGTTGCAGCTTTGATGTCTGTTCATTGAAGTGGTGAACACAGCCCTGTCGAAGTGATGGTCTTCATCCATTGGGGGTGGGAGAAGCCCCCCAAAACTCAAAGATATTTATGAGCTATATACACTCAGGCTCAGGTGGGAACCCTTGTACTTCCCCTGTGAAATGGAGTTTTAGTGTCTTTTATGCTTCCCCAAGGAGTTTTCACAGCACAGCCATCATGGGAGAACTTTGGCATGATAAGAATTATCCAATCTCACAGGATTTGCCTCATTAGCTTCTTCCCTTATCTGGAAATCTGGTTGTAGCTTCAGGTATTCACACCCTTCTGCACCTGGGGTAGCTGGACAATGGCACCCACTTATCTGATACAAAGGTCCTTTCCCAGTAGGGTATTCAGGGAGGGTGAGGCTTTGCTGAGTGAGCAGCTGTTTCTTCGAAGTCTGCTACAGTAGACAAAAGTCTTTTGGTGTTCTTAACAATGTTTAAGCCATTAACCATTTCAGTCTCTGACAGGATGTTACCTCAGTTCTGCTAGATTGTTCTGGGCAGAGCCAACAGACATGGGCCAGCTGCCACTCTGGCTTCCTGTTCCCAGTTTTGATTTGTGGTCAACCATGAGATAAGGGACCTCAGTCAACAATCAGCTTGGAATTCTGCATAATCTTTTGGGTACCAGGGTGTAGCTGTATACATAATCTACTATCCATTCCAAAAGCAAGAGAAATGCCAACAGAGAAACTACAATGGAGAAAGGTTTCTGGGCTGTTTGTCTGTTAAAATGGGTTCTTAGCAAGGGGGAAGATAATGGCCAATCAACCATGCTAATAATGGTATATGGCAGTCCTGAAATCCTTTTAAAATATATTTCTTTTTTGTCTATATTTTAACTAACTTAGGTGAATCAGTTTGCCAGTTACTGCAGGAGGGTTTTGGTCATATGCTATGGACAAACTCCAAAAAAGAAAATATTCTTTTAACATTTCTGTAAAAAGAAAGTTAAAATATAACAGCTTGTCTCTCCAAAATGGATTTAATCTCTTTTTAATGTTCTTGAAGTGTTGCCAAGATTTAAATTGAACTTCTGAATTAAATTCTGGTTTTCAGAATATGTTATTAACCAATGCAATTCCATGAGAAGGAGAAGGAAAAAGTTTAGCATCTATTCATTAATTAAAAAAAAAAAAGTCCGAAGTTGTTTCCTTTCTTCAAAATTTGAAATGCAGTTCATGAAAATATTCTAGTACTACAATTAAAAATAGATAAGGAAACACTTTTAATTCTTTAAATAATATTTTAGTAAAATGACTGTTTCCAATAATCCACACTATTTCAGAATTACAGGAGTTGCACTCAGTGACACCATTGCACAAGAGGGCATCATTTGCTTACAAATTCCCAGGACTTGTCCCACCTTAGACTAAAGATGCTGAGTAATAACATCCCTCTGCTGTGTCCAGCCTCATGCAGTCCCATCACCAGAACATAAACAGAGGAACACTGTGCCACATCAAAGCAGTAGTTTATCTTACTGTTCAAGTAATTAAAAGATGTGTTTAATCGAATGGCCCCCACTATGGTCATAATGGACGGGAATGAGGTCTTTGCACATTTTGCTCTTTATCAGTAAAACCTGCCACTTTGTGGCTTGCAAACTTTGGCAATTCTCCCACTTAGAGCCTTGGTGTACTCTGGAGCAACAGTGAGGAGGGAGATAAATGGGAGATTTCTCCCATAGAAAAGTGCGAACAATCAACATTTGCAATGCACTTGGGAACATTGCATTTTCAGAACTGCAAAGGAGATTGCTTATATATCCTGAGGGAATGCACCTGGAGAATTTAAATGCATTTTTAACTCTACTCTGGAATTCAATATATCCATACTGTGCAGCTCTACAGAATGATATAAATACCTTGTATCTAAGACCTCATTCATTGCCCTTTTTCTTGAATTTTAAAAATAGCTTCTGTAGACAAGTAAGTACAACAGCTCTTTCCTTTCTACAATTGTTTCTCTATGTAAAACAGTTGCTTTCCAACATCCATTTCATAATTGTGGTCATTTGGACTAGGACAGACACTTACTGACATGGATCATAGTTCCCTCTCAGAGTGCCTGAGTTTATGTGAGGTATGTAAGGACATGGGTGGAGGGCAGGGAGGGGTAATGCAGTTGGACTGCATCCAAGGACAAATTCAGAGCACACCAAGTACCAGTGCCTGATCAATCATTCCAGGGCCCATTGTAGAGGCTTACTTGAAAGAGCCTTCTGTATAAACCAGTCAAGAGTGGGCAGCTGCCACCTTTTCTAGTTGTCAGGACATATTGGAGAAAAAGTTCTTCACTTTTATTGTAAGAAACTAAAGAGATAATTGTACTATGTACCATCACAATCCTCAACTTTATTGGATTGAAAACTACTCATTACCTCTTTTGAGACAATGTTTTTATTTAATCAAAGGGCATTTTCTATAATAGAAAAAAAAAAAGGGAATGAATAAATCCATATCCAAGAAATTGTGAAGGATCCTAAAGAAAAAATAGTTTCCTGAGTTTCAATTGTATCTTCTGTTTGTAGATAGACTTTCAGTGGTTCTGTGCACTAAAGTCAAGGCGAAAGTATCTAGAAAGTTAAAATGAAAAGCTTTTTCCCAGGTTAGAAAATGCATTCCTGTGAAAAATATTAATTAGAAAAAGTAACAAAAAAAAAATAAAAAAGGAAGAAAACACTTTAGACTTTCCAGTTTTATTTGTTTATTCTTTTTCTCTTCAGAAAACTATGGAAAAAATGCTCAAATAAAACGACAAAATAAAAAGATAAACGAGAAACACACAAAGAGAAAGAGGTTAAATGTTCATCATCACAAGCTGAGATCACACATGAAAAATCAAAGTCTGGAAAACTGATAGTTTTTCAGAGTAACATATTGTTTAAAGTTAATACTGAAAAAGACCTCTACCTGGAAGTGATTATGCAACCATAGCTCAATGCTATTACTACATATCATCTTTTTTATAAAGTCATCTATGACATTAGCGCTTACATTTAAATTATATGCTTGGGAAACCTTCAACAAATTTAATCCAATTGTGCATTAGAAACTATAATTTTTGTAATTTACTGAATACATAACTCTTAGCTATGAGATAATCAGGTCAGAACAGGGTCAACTTGCTGTGTATACTTAATGCTAAAAGCAAATTATTTGACAGCAAAAAGTGAAAGCAAAAGAAACAAACAATCAAAAATGAACAGATAGTTGCAAATTTTTAGAGTTAATAATTATCTTTGGACCATTTAGGTCCAAACACTTTGGGAACACTTTGGGCTCACACTTCATGCTTACATCACTTTCTAGCAGTGTCGCAGAAGTCCTTTAAAAATGGTAAAGCAACTTAAAAGCATATAAAAACTTATGTGAGAAAATTCTTTATGGATAAGCATGTTGATACTTATATCAAAAGTATATACATTATTTAATATTCTTCAGAAGAAATAAGTTTCTCTAATAAGGAAAAAAAGATATTTAAAGATTTTAAATTTGCCAGAAGTCTAATGTGTAAAGCTATAGAACTCTGAACTGTGTAAAGAGTTTTTATTTTTCTTGTTATTTTGTTTTGTTTTCTCTTCTGGAACAAATTTGTCAAATCATAATGCAACACATATTTCTCAAGATTTTTATTTCAGTGCAATAATTACTTTGTTCAGAGGAAATAGAAGAAAAAACACTTTTATCATTGATTGCTCATGTTAAACTGTATTCTGTTTTTTTCAAAATTTTGCTTTTTCTGTCATCCTGTATGGATTTGAGAATTCTATTGCTACACTGTGCACTATTACAGTACATAATATTTAATTTCTTTTTCACAGAGAACCAGTGTCCCTTACTGATTTTATTTCACCATTAAAATTAATTTAATATTAAAGTTTCACTCTTGAAAACATCACTCTTATTTGTTATAATTAAAACATGAATATTTAGCAAGTTGGAGCCATCTAAAAAATTTATATGCACACATAGAGAACACACAATTAGAAAGAATCTTTACTGAATCTACCTTAATACTCTGTTCACGTGGATTTGGTCACTCTTGATACACTAGGACAAACCTAAACATTGTTTAAGTGTTTATTTTTAAATGGAAAAAGCAAGATGTTCTGTTGGTTTTCTTGCAATTTTATGAAGGAAGAATGGTTCTTTTTACATTACCACCTGTGATGACAGTCTCCTACGTCCACAACAAAGCAAAGTAAACTGAAGGATTAGAAAGTCTGAGCTTGATGTTGCACAAATTCTCTACAAAATCCTCTCTTTGCCAAATGGGAGAACCTGGTGAATCAAAGTTACACCATGGACAGAGGCAAAATAAAGTCACTTCTGCAGCTTTTAAAATCAGAGTATGGACCTATGTGAATCTTAAAAATGAACAAGATGTCAGCAATGGTGCCTTGAAATATGATGTTACGAAGTGGATCTGTAATCATTCATTACTTTGAGTGAAATCTTAGCCAACTAAATTTTCTGATACAATAACTAATTCTACTCTCCTTAGTCTTTACTCTTAATCTTTCCTTTCCAAACTATTTTGTCCTTATTTATATTATCATCTCTTGTGACGCCATTTGGAGGGAAAAAAAATGAGAACATGCCTCATTTTGCTGCAGATTGCTCGGAAAATGAATGCAGGATTCATCTCACTTTCCATAATAACCTAAAAGTTTAAATTACTTGGTCTGTTTCTCTGCAGTCATAGACAGACAGGCCTGAATGGTGGAAGTGTCAGTAGGTGGGGTAACTTCTGCAGAAGGGCCTCAGTCTCTTTCTTGACCAGGAATAGTTCATGCTTAACTCATTTTCTGCTAAAATCATGTCTGAAGTATATCATCTATAGGGAAGGAGAATTTGTAACACCTTATCCTAGCCAGAATTAAGGGTGTCAATATTTTCAGGAAGGCATTCATGAAGTGCAGTGTTCAGTTAGGAAAAGAGAAATACTTAAGTCTGCCCTGAGTGCTATTACTGCTAAAAAATAAAATACTGTAACAAATATATGCAGAGACAATTAGAATTGTCCATTAAAACAATCTGACAGGGAAAGTATAAGTAAAACAAGATGTTTTAAAAAAATACTAGGGTTTGAATATATACGAAGCTGAATATCTTATGCCTAGAAGGTAAATATCACACTTGCAAGGGTAAGTTTGTCACCACATTCCATCTGACTGTTCTTGTTATTATCTTGTTTGAATAGTATATTAAAGCCATTTTTATTTTTTTGGTTGCATAGAAATGTAATATAGAAAATCAGAGAATTCTAATTCTTTTTAGTATTTGCTCAGTAAACTTGAATTTGAGTATTTTTAATAACATTTCTCTCTATATATGAAGACCAATTATGAATCTGTATTACTAATGAATTTTGAAGCACCGTTGCACCTAAAACATAGGGATCCTTAGCTGAAAGATTGTAAAAACACACAAATATTTTCTTTTTATTATTCATACTCTCTAGCTGGCAAATTCTCTATTAGGGCTAAAGTCCAGAATATAGCATTTAACGGCTGCTTAAGAATCAGTTATCTGCTTGGCACCGGGGGCTGCTTTCCTTTACAGAAGCATTTTGCAAGCTTTATGACCCCCTTCTGTCAATTCCTGAAACAATATGCTTGCTGACACAGACCACTTTTTCATGTACTTAAATACACTACAGATTTTCAGGGTATTTACGTCGTCTCAAATCTTTATGACCCATTCCCTATGACTATTCTCTTTCCTGATATATGCCATTTCTGCCTTGTTTGGTTTATTTCCAATAGTATGTTTTCAGAGATTGGCATGTCTTTTAAAATATTCCTCATGGATGTCAATTTTAACAGAATAGTAACAGCAGGTTGTCGTTGAAAAATGACCTTGGACTGCAAGTAGTCAATACACTGTCTGAGAGATCAACCCTGCTAGAGGATAAGAATGACATACAGGAGGATGCTTGGGCACCTTTCTTCATTATAATATCTCAGGGGAGCTGCAAATTGTTTTTTTAACTAGTCACTAAACAATAGAAACAAATTCAGCCCTAAAAAATAAATATCAAGTTCGGTGTATGTAGATCTGCAAATTAATTTGGCTCAAAGTATTCATTGAAGACAAACTTTTAGCTGTATTCTTTAGGTCTGTTATGGTGGAGTTTGTGGTTGATACACTGATCAGGCAAAAATGCAACAAGTGTCTGGAGATTGTCTGTTCCATTCATAGGCATAGTCACAGACTTAGAAATAACATGAGGAGGTCTCAGGTTAGGCTTTTATGACTTTCCCTTACACCTATGGCTCTGGGGAGCAAAAAGAGAGCAATGATTTGAGATTCTGAATTCAGGGTAAAGAAGGACAGGGACTTGAATAGAAACTAAAGGGTTACCAACTCAGAGTGGGAGAACACTATCCACAATGGCTTCAAAACAAAGGCTTATTTCCAAAGCTGAATAAAAAATAAGGAAGATATTTAAATGCCACAGAACTGACTTGGTAATGTGATTCACCTATGAGATAAAGACCTAAAGAAATAATGGTGTGTAATGTTGTATCACTGTTATAGTCCTGATTATTGATGCCTAAGGGTTTCTTTGATTTTTGATTTTTCAGTTTTATAGATGCTAGAAATTATTATAGATCTAATGTACTAGTAATATAACTTCAGTAGCTGAATGTTTATACATACTAACCTCATCCTA
>JAWWMP010000116.1:102432311-102448659 GCA_035047865.1 Dendrocincla tyrannina
CATGAAGCCTGTACCACAAGATAAAGAGAGAGACAGAAGGACCTCCAAATCTGAAGCTTTGGAAGGCCTCCAAGGACCTGACGTGTTGTGAAGGAGACAATGAAGACGAAAGAAGGGTCCTGAGACCACAGACCCAATTCCCAAGGGGGTATGCTAGGGGCAGAAGGGGGCAGGACTGGGGGAAATAATAGAATGGGATTGGATGGACATTATTATTAAATCCTGTAACGCGGTCTAAAGGGGGATTCCTGTGTAAATGTATTCCTGGAGCCTGTTGGCTCATTAAAGCTCCTGGTCACTTATCTCCTACTAAAAGTTGTCTGCAGTGTTTTTTCTCACTCCTTAAGGCAACATTATCTAGGAATTTAAACACACAAGATCTACCCAGAGATGGTATTATTTTTTGAGCCAACTATTGTGGTGGGAAAAAAGAAGACATATTTGCAATTTGAATAACTCCCAGAAGAAGGGCATGGCCAGATGGAGGCTGGAGGAAGAAAAAACACAGCCATGTAGCTGAGGGGATGACCCCAAGTGCCAAACCCTAGGAGTGCTGGGATTGGGATCACAGTTTGGGCCTGACATGATTACATAAGCAATCCTAATCAAAGGGTCAACTATTTATCAACAGAAAATTACATCTTGAAAAATAGCCACCCAGTTCTGGATCTCTCACTCAGACAGAGCTACAAAAGCCTTGGAAAGGTGAGTCTGAGAACCTAAACTCATCAGTCCTGTGGATACCAAATCATGGGCTTGATAATGGTATGTTTTTTTGACATACCATAACCTTTTTCTCACACTTTCTGATCCCACATTATAATGCTCTGCATCCTACTCTTTGCTATATGTTACTAAAAAATCCTGTTTCCTTTGTCATAGAAAATAACCACCACATCTCTCTTATTATTTAAATCCTCCCTACATTAAGTGTGCAATCTACTCTTGATAATATAATTGACAAACTTCCTAAAAATATCAAAACCTGGCATTTAGGTCTGAAGTTTGTTACTTTTTTTTCAGATTTGAAGGAATGCTTGCTGTGCCAGAAAAGTTGTCTGTCACTCAATGATGAGTTTACCTGCAAATCTTGCTTATGGCTATGGAAAGACTCAGGTTTACATTAACATTTTGAACCATATTTTCTCTTAATAACTGCTTATCAGCAGGGATAGTGTAGAACCTTGGATGAGACTCCTGGGAAGAAAAAAAGGGAGGGAGCATCCAAGCTGTCTGCCCACACTGCTTGAACTATATTTTAGAAAAATTTTTTTTTTGGTGCCTTGTCTTAAAATACGACTGTGTACTAAGGCATTTCTGGATGCTGTTCCTAACTGTGCTTGAACCATGTAGCCTGTCTTTGATGGAACTTTTAACTAAAAGATTATCTGCATAGATTACATTACTGTCTTCTCCTGCAGTCCAGAGTATACTATTGAACCCATTAAATGCTTCTGAGGGACACGTAAAGTTAAGAGTTAACCCTGCTAAACCCAGTGAGATTTTTCATAGATGAAAAGGCTATGAAGTTGAATGCACAGTTGTGGGCGAAATTGTAGGGCTTCAAAGAGAAAACAACTGCTGTACAAACAACGTCACTGACATCAGCAGCAAGTCCATCTTCCTAGGACCATTAATAGATTTTGTGCTATATTTCTCACGGTTAACACTTACCACACAGTAAACACATACTTTTTGACTTTCACATGTGTTTGATACTATTTCTATAAAATAATCTCTGATGACTATCTGAAAATTAAAGGATCATCTAGGCATGATTGAGTAAGTAGAAAAAAATATCTAAGGAATAGTTTGATAATTACTAAGTTTGAATTTATTTTGTAAGCAAGACAGACTACCTTTTTGTTTTCTTTTGTCCTAATTAAGTTCTCTCCAGTGTTGGTTCAGGTGAGTTTTCATGTATGTATATTCTTAGTTAAAAAATAAAGCAAGTTAAAAATGTAAGTAGTCACTTTTGAATCCAAATTGAGTCAGACTGTAAATTCTATTTTGAAGCTCAATGAATTTGTGATTCCAAGTAGAGAGCTAATAGCACTGAATGATACTGTGTCATGACTCCAAAAGAAGTTCAGAGTGTAGAGGCCCTCGCTGGATCATTGCTGTAAGCAATATTATTTAAAACAATAAGACTTACATCTAATGAACTCCTAGATGGTTTGATCAAGGCATTGCTCAAAAGCAAAGTGAAATGAAAGGAAATGTGAAAGAATGCCTCACAGACAAGAGAAAGAAAGTGAGTGAAAGTAAAGAAAATACCCTCTGGGTTTCTGAATACTGTGGTGGCTGAACAGAGGAATCTGTCTGAGCAAATGCATACTCTGTTCTGCAGTGAGAATGCATACTGCAGTAAAACCAGGGCTCAGGCAAGCTTCTGTATTGAGATTTGATGCCTTAGGCAAGCTCCAAGCAATGATTCTATTCTCATATGATTATTCAGGTGAGAAAGAATGTTCTAAGCAGGGCACGAACAGTCAGAAATATGATTAGTGAAGGAAATAAGTTTGTATGCAGCACTTTCCATAAGTACAAAAGGGTCCCAAAAGATACTTTTCAAATGGGGTGGATGAGAAAAATGCAATATTCTGTTCCCTTTCAAGTCAATAATTAAGCAATACTGTAAAAAAAGCAGTTAATTAAAAGAAAGCATTAAGATTCTCCTTTTGTCTTAATGCAGATAACTAGTAAACTTTACAGCAGTATATTCTTCTGGAATGAAGAAGAACACTAGCTACAGAACTGGACTGTTTGGTGGATGAGGAGTTGTTGGACAATCACATCTAGAGAGCAGTTGTCAAAAGCTAAGTGTTCAGATGGAGATCAGTGACAAGCGTGTCCCCTCAGCGATCCATGCGGTTTCATCCTCACACGGGGCACCACTTGCGGCAGTGGCCGCACACGGGGCACTAATTGTGGCAACTGAGCAAACACACACACACACACACACACACACACACACACACAGAGGTCTGAGACAAAGAATATTTACAACTAACAACAACAACCAACAGCCAACAGCATGAACCCACAGCAAGAACCATTTTATTAACAAAATGGTTAATATATACTTTCTATACTTTTTCTATACTTTTTCTTATCTGTCCATGCATACACATCACACTCTATTAGCCAAGCACTTCTGTCCACGAGTCTTAGACCATCTTCTGATAGGTAGTTCACACCTCTCCTCATGCTAGTAAGACTCAAAACATATCTTGTTTTTCTCAGTTGTTTTTCTTCTTTCTTCTACTTTCCCATGCATCTGCAAGGCTGCAGACTGGTTTTTCTCCACTTTCCCATGTTCACAGCTGCATCCTTCCCAGGCCAAAGCTGTCTTCAGCCCAGGAGTCTCCCATAGATGACTGGGACCAGAGCTGTTTAATGTCTTCACCAGTGGCAGATACAGCAGGATCAAGTGCACCTTCACCAAGTTTGTAGACACCACCGAGCCAAATGGTGAAATTGACACACCTGAAAGACAGGATGCCATCTAGAGGAACCTGGACAAGCTCAAAATAGGCCCAGGGGAAACTCATAAAGAGCAACGTAGCAAAGTACAAGGTCCTTCACCTGGGTCAGGACAACCCCTGATATATCCATACAGGTTGAAAAATTAAGAGTGGCCCTGAAAAGAAGGACTTGGGGGTGCTGGTGGATGAGAGACTGGACATGACCAAGCAATGTGAGCTTGCAGCCCAGAAAGCCAAACATGTCCTGGGCTGCATCCAAAGCAGCACGGGCAGCAGATCAAGGGACCAGATTCTGACCATCTACTCCACTCTGGTGAGACCCAACCTCGAGCACTGCATCCAGTTCTGAGTTCCTGAGTACAGGAAAGACATGGACCTGTTGGTGCAGGTCAAGAGGAAGGCCTTGAAGAAGATCAGAGGGCTATAGCACATCTCTTATGAGGAAGAGCTGAGAGAGTTGACACTGTTTAGCCTGGGAGAAGAGAAGGCTCTGGGGTGACCTTACTGAGTCCTATTAGTACTTGAAAGGAGACTTACATGAAAGATGACCAGTGATGTGGTAGATGCCACATCACTGGAAACATTCAAGGTCAGGTTGGGCAAAATGCTGAGCAACCTGACCTAGTTGAAGATGTCCCCAGACTATTCTATTATTCTGATTCTGTACAGAGTAGAATGGATATCCAAGAACTATAACCTATTCAGATAATATCATCTTCTGCTTAGCCAATTTTGAAAATAAAATAAATTTTAAACTCATGCTTTATCTTGCATCCAGTCTATAAAATTTTGCCTTTAATGAAGGACTTGTATTGTTGTTTATGCACTGGTGTAATTTTTATAAACTTCCTACTACTCTTGTGTGACAGTATACATTGCAGAGAACCTGTAGCTTCTGCCCCAGAGAATAAGGAACTGAAATTCACACAATATTTAGTAGATAGATACAGTCAGGACATTTGTTCAATGTGTCTCGCATTAAACAATCTTGCAATGAGGGGTTTACCTGTTGTATTCTAACTCATTATAATGTTACTATTACAATGAGAATGTCTGATCCATGACTTAATTTTATGTTCTTAGATCCTGAGTAACCTCACAGAAAGCTAGAAGGCCAAGTTGTGTGGTTCTGGAGAAGCAACTTCTTGAGAACCAGCTTTTGTCACTTTATTAGTAATTTAGTTGCAGTCTATAGACCCAGAATTCAAAAAAGACTATGAAACTATCCTGGTATGAACGAGTTTTATATCTTCAAATGAATAGGTTTAGAAAGGTCAAATTCCCATTGCACCATTGTTATTAAGTTTTATTTTGAACTTTGTTGGTTTATATATTGAAGTTCAGAAGAACAAAACAAAACCACTGTGACACAACATTAAGATTTGTAGAAGAAACTAGGAAAACTCACTTTAAATGTACAGCTTTACACTGTTTTAACTGTGAGGGAAAGAAGGATAAGAAAAGAGAATTTTCCAGTTATTGAGTTTAAATTTACTTAGTTTTAAAAAAAATTAAAAAGTAGTATGATTTTCTACATAAAAGATTTTTATTTTATTTGGAGACACACAAATTAATGAGAACTATCTTCTATACAACTTCAGTTATACTTTTCCTCTCTATTTATCAGGATTATTATTATTCTTATTATGTCATGTTTTGACTCTTAAAGATGGAGTTCCCATATATTTTACTGTTTGAAGCAGTAAAACTTTGAAGAAGTTTGTTTGTTTTTTCAAATTACTGTGTCTTCTTAGTATTGAAGTACAAGATAGTATGGAATGATGAATAAGTGCTATGTCAGAACATAGAAATGACGGAGTTGTGTCGGACCAAGGGCCAGGTATGTCAGCTTTTGAAAGAAGTATCAAATGATCTTTTTTCTATCTTTTTTTCCGTAAGGTACATCAGCATCTAATAACACAAGCTGTAGTTCATCGCTTTAATTTTTATTTTATTTCATTTTTTCCTTCCTGAAATAAAAGCCATGAAGTAATCAGATAGTGAAAATGTTCCAGTGGTGGTTGTGGGTTATGTGTTATTTCTATCTTATTTGCTTGCCAAGGAAACAACTCTTATCTTCACAAGACTAGCTGAATTCAGAATGTTATTCTTTCACAAATTGGAGAACTGGTCTTTGTAATAATATCTTAAACTTTGAATAGTAATTTTATTTATTGGTATGCATTACACAACTAATTGCTTTTTATAGTGACCAAAAATTATTAGTGGATTCCAAAAAATGGAGGATTTTTTTTCTCTGTCATAGACAGCATTGCTGAGATCTCTCTTTTTTTTTGCTAGCCAAACTTGAAGCACTAAAAGTTGCTTATAAAAGGGTTCTGAAAGTGTTGATTGTATTAAATAGACTAATTTATATTTAGTGTTCTTTTAAACAACATTTTTAAGAAGAGTTTTAAAATCAGGACATAATGTCTTATCTTTTCTTATGTTCTATCTCTAAACCCGCTTTCGTTTTACTCTATTTGATGATCTAATTCCTTAAGAAATACAAATGAGGTAAATCTCCAGTGTGTGTTACTTTGCTAGTGTTATTGTGATATTGATACATTAATAATTAGGTTTGGTATCAAAATATTTTGACATTTTCATAAGTAAGATATATAGCAATTATGTTTATTTATATAAGGTTTATTTTTAAACAATGCTTGTAAATGATTGCCAAAATCAACTGATCTGACTATATGAGAACTAAGCAGATGCTTTAAAAGTGTGAGAAACTGAACAAAGGTGAGTAACATACTCCTAAAAACTTTCTTAGTCCTTTCAGTGTTTCTTTCAATTTTTAGCACTTTTAAGGATTTATAAAAGATCAGTCTTCACAATACAAAGAAAAATGACAAGCCAACATCTCCTTTCAGGCATTTTTAAGCTTTCTTTTTCCTTGCAAAAGGAAACACGAGGACACAAACTGGGTTTAGAGTGTATTTTTCTGACTCTGATAGAACGTCTGGATTCTTTCTTGTTTCTAAGCATAGAGTCTTCACAGTTTTTAAGACACAACTTCTTAAAATAGATATTTTTGAACATGTTGCTCGAGCTGTAGTGCACTCCTTTTTAAAAAGTGCAAAGCATTCTCAGTTTTGATTAAATTATTGCATTACATATTCTTTTTTCAGTCAATGTTCCTCAGATTTACAGTCTGACATTTATAGGTTTTAGTACTTGCTTTGAATATCATCCATTCAATATTTTTTCAAAGTCATATTACTTGACATATTGGGCTCCTCCTTCAAAATAAAATGTAAAGAGTAATGATATACAATTTAAATGCAAGCATTTGCTGAGTTTCAGATTCTTTGTAAATCTGCTCTGTCATCAGCAAAAGGTACGTTTCAGAATTCTCATTGTGAATACTCTGTATACATAACTCAAAAAAAATAAAATGATATACCATAATTTTAAGCACAACAAAAAAATCATCCCGAATGTCACCTGCATTCATAAACAAGATGTGCAGAAACAGAGAGAGCAAAGAGGTTTTTCATGAGCATCTTGTTTCAGATGTGCACTTTGCTTTTCTTCTGGTGCTTAACAAGTCTTCTATTTAACTGTGTTTAAAACCCTCTCACCTGGGGGAACATGATCCTCTGAAGTCTCATTCTCTTTTGTGCCTTTGACTGTTTGAACTCAC
Organism: Dendrocincla tyrannina; assembly: GCA_035047865.1. NCBI lineage: Eukaryota > Metazoa > Chordata > Aves > Passeriformes > Dendrocolaptidae > Dendrocincla > Dendrocincla tyrannina. Next base: position 102,439,452 of record JAWWMP010000116.1, read on the forward strand.
ATTCCCTCACTGTCATAGTCTAAAGGGGCAGCATAAAATCAGGAAGGCCTTTCACCTTCTGGCCTCTGAGAAGGAGTTTAGTTGCAGTACCATAAAGTTGTAAGAATACATATACAGTAGGCTGGAGAGGAAAGCATATTTTTGTAGAAATTAGATTAGATGACTTCAAGACCTGTCATATATCATAAAATCTATCCTGTGACAAGACCAGTATTCTGTCAGCTTCCAAATTATAGTTCTTTAGCTGTAGGACTAAGCATGCTTTAGTATCTTCTTCATTAGACCCTATATGAGGTACACTTGATGGGTCCTGCAAAACCTTTCCATTTTAACTAGTACTCTTGTTACACTAGTATGCTTGTGCTGATCACATTCTTCTGTTTTCTCTCCATGGGTTTCCTTTCTTCTCAGTTCCCCTTGCTTGCCTATTTATTGTTTATTTGTAGTGTTTGTTTGCAATATATTGTACTTAAACCCACTGATCAGTGCTAATATCCTACCAGCACTACTGTCAGAAATCAACTTTTTTTCCTTCATCCCTGAATCCCTTCCTAGTGCTGACACAAAGGTTAAAATCTGTACAAACACCTGACATTAAAATCTATGACCTGGGCTTTTAAAGGTAGTGAGCTCCTGAACTTGCAGTTAGACATTTAGGCATATTTTGAAAATGTTGTTATGTTCTTATTTTCGTCTCTCTGAGATTAATCATGTTTCACAACGCAGCCCTTAGTCTCTCAATATTCAAAATTTAAGCTTTAACTTTTTCTTAGTCTTTTCATCCTGCTTACAGCCTAGCAGATAAAATTTATGTGTGGAGCTGTTCTCCAATATCCATCATAGTACTGTTGGTAAAGTTAATCCTCAGAGTTATTTTCATTTTCTTTACTTTTCTTTCTTTCTTTTTTTCCTTTATATTTTATTATATTTTTATTTTCATTTTTTTCCAAAGATTTTAAACCATGCTACATTATAGCTAGAGTGGTTTTCTTAAACATTGTTTAAATCAACAGTTCACAGCACATTACGTTGCACTGTCAAATGTTGGAGTCCATCACAATAAATCTCATGTCACATTACATTGAACTGTGTCATCTAGGGACTAAAGTGTAATGTAAGTGTCAAATTGTCATCTATGGTTACACTTCCTAAGGAAAGTAGTGCAAGCCCCATTGTTAGAATAATTTAAAATGAGACTGGGCAAAACACCAGAAAATTATACTATGGGGAACAGTCTCACTTTGGCAGGAAGGAAGAAATTGGGCTTTTCTTTTTTTTCTGTCCTCAACTTTCATTTATTTGCAAGACATGACATGGTAAGTTTTGTTTTGTTTGCATGTCATGCACTCCTTTATAGACCTGCATTTTTCAGTAGTTTTTGCTTCTTATGTATTGTCATGTAAAGACATCATTACCAATTACACAATTTACTGTTCTAAACAGATCACCTTTTGTAGTTCTAAAAGGGATCATTATCAAATACTGACTCATAGATAGTTGTCTTATTTCTCTTATTGTTGTCTTGTTTTCTAACCTATTGGGGCTTAACTATAGAATCAAGGAAATAAAACTTGAGGGAGGCAGAAAAGTATCAGGTTTTTTCAAACTTCTGTGGAAATATTTTCTTCTGCAATATTCTTTCATTGACATTCAAATAAATATAGGCATAATAATGTAAATGCTGGAACCCAATAATGTAAATGCTGGAACCCAAAGCATTGAGATGGAGGACAAAAATGGGACAAAATGCAATGCTTGGAGTCGCTTTTGATTTACTCAGACACTCTACTTACCTTACAGAAGTGGAGCAGGAAGAATTATTATGTTACTATTGGAAATTCCTAACAACATCTTCAGAATGATTTTTTTTTCCTTGATTCTTGGGACATAAAAATTTAGCTGTGTTTAAGTAAGTAAGTAAAAACTGAATAGTTCAGGTCCAGTCTTCTTGGATAGCTGTGGTAGAATATTCAACACTGGAATGCCAGGAACAGGAATAGAATGAAAGAAACAATGAACCTGTACCTATTCTAGTCAAAACATCAAGTCAAGCCGTACAATATTGCGCACATTCATACAGCTAAGATCTTTTATTTCATAAAAATTAGATCTTCATTCAAAATGTTGAAAAGAGTTATTTGGGATAACACACACTAACACCTGAAACTCATGCATGTTGTACTGGGGATGCAAACCTTGGCATATTCCTGAACAAACATGGTTAAATAATAACACAGTCAGTTTGCATGGTGGTGTTCAGCCTGAGAAAGAAAGAGAATAAAACCCAAATACAGGCATCAGTCTTTGTGGGAGAATGTTTTAGAAACCAAGGAAAACAGAAAAAAACAGGAATCAAACATCTTCCTTTTTCTGGTCCGTGGACTGTCACATCTCAAACAGAAATACTGTGCTATTCAACAGGAATTATGCTACAAAAAGGCAGGTAAATGTTTTGTTGTATTCCAGTTTTGAACGAGATACCTGAAGATTTCCTCCCACTGCTCCTCAGTAGTAGGAAGTGGGCTGTATAGTTTTTGCCAGTCATTAGTCACGGAAGCAACAATTTTTGTGTTAACATAATGTAATTCACCTATTTTGATGGGTGCTGACAGAACTTAAGGGTAATGCATAGAGGATGACTAAATTTTATTTGAAATTAATTGTAGGGTTGACTTAGAAAATATTAAGGAGTGATGTTTGACATAAATAGAAACAAAGGCTGGCACAAGGGCATTGTATAAATAATTCCATAGGCATATACGTTGAAGCTAGAAATGCTGCTTTTACAGGTAGGATTGATCAGAGCTTCCAGAGCTTCCTTCCTCTTTGTTTCCATTAGAGTGAGTGCATGAAAAACTCATAAAGAAAATTTTCCCTTCTACTGCTCCATCAAGAAAATGTTATGTGAACAGAGATAGTCTTAACTGAGAAGTAAGGAACTGTGCTGTAGACACACAAATAAGTGCAGGACAAAGAGAAGTGCTGAAAGTTTATTGACCTTTGCAATTGCCAGGAACAATATTTTGGGGGTAGCTGCAATGAGTAAACCCACACCTCATATTGATTCAACCAAGGCTCAGAGATGGAATTCACACTCTAATCCTGGGGGGTGTAAAACCTGCAATCTTCTAATACAAATGTAGCTGCACTGCACAAATAAAATATTAGTTCTTTAACTCCTTTTCTTTTACAGTGCCAGACAATAGAACACAAACTCTCCTTTCATCCTTTCCATTCACAATGTGATGAATTTTCCACAAATTGTCAAAAGGTTTATCCTGTGTTATCACCCATGACTAGAGGACATTATCCTGATGCTGTTTACTTCATAAAAAAGAAATATTTCTCCTCTTGCTAGTAACTAGTTCAGAACCTAATAATAAAGATTAATATGTTTGATCATAATTTCCTGTTACACAATGTTTCCTTCTGATAAGCAATTGAGTTCTCAGAAACATGATGTGGTTAGATGACACAAGCTTTTGGAGCTTTTGGAAGTGTGGAAAAGTGTAGAATGATTTGGCATTATTCAGTCAGCCTCTAGAGAGGAAGGCTGATTGTGATTGCTATTTATGTACATACATGATAGGGAACAAATTCACAAAAGCATAACCTGCCTGGAGATTCTATGGCAATTGATTAAGCTCTGTAGGGAGTGAAATATATTTTTGACCCATAAAACTGAATTTCTGTTGGGAGTGAGTAAACAAGTTTTATGCTGAAAAAAAAAAAAACGAAGCAGGCATAGCCAACTGCTTTTTAACTAAAAGTCAGAGAATTAAATTTATTTCTGTTATTGCCACATCTTCCTGCAGATTCAGCATATACATGTTTCTACAGGAGAAAAAATCCCTACCATAAGCATTGAACTGGCATGAAATAAAATATGTTAGCTGACAATAAGATTCTGTGCTCAAAGGGCCAGGCTTTTTTTGTTGTCAAGTCAAAAATCAAAAAATTAATTTAATAAACATTGCATGATGGTTGACTATTACCAGAAAAGGAAATCCTGGTATTCACTTGCAATGACTAGTTCCTCAATACTTAAGTCGTTGAACTTATTTGAATTTCACTGGAACTTAAGGGAGCACTATCAGTTGCTGACATCCTCTGCTCTCACCAAAAGCGTCCTTAAGCAACAAAGTTTATCTGATTCATTTCTCTTCTTGATGTCAAGACCCACATTTGTCAAGTCAGTGTAAGCAAGGCAATTTGCCTAAAGTTATTTGTAACTCCTGCTAAATGTACTGTTTCTCATTTGTTCCTTGTTTGTTATGAAAGACCTATCATGCCAAATTTTCAGAGTGCAGTAATAAGAAGATAAAATTTGTCAAAGATCCTACACAAATTCTATTTGAAAGCTACTTGTTTTATCTTCTTGAATAGTTTTCTTGGTTTTTGTTTTCCCTAGAAAAATGCCAAACACAGTTCCATGTGCCTATTCACATCCTCATAGCACATTAATCATTTTTATGTTGGCTTTTTTGTAGGGAAAAAAAAAGCCATGCATTTAGATGTGAAAGGATTTTAGGTAGGTGAGAATTTAAACATATGCCTTACTTTCAACACAGGACTAATCCTATTAATTTCGACCTATCTGGACAACTCCTGGAAATGTTAAATGTGGTGTCAATTCTAAAAACAAAGCTGTCTTTGTTCCTTAACTTTTGAAATAATCTAAATTATTTCATCCAAGATATATTTACCTGCTAACCACTTTTAGCACTTAACTGATTATTATTGGTAGTGAATACAATCATGCTGTTCATTCTTCACAGCAATGAGTTGCAAAAGTTTGTTTTATTAGCAATTATCATTATGTCCATAATGTGGACCAAGGCATTGTAAGTTCAATAGAGTTGTCAACTGCTACCTACAGACAGATAGAAAAGTGATTGAATACAAAATGTGTGCAGAGTCTCCAGTTCAACAGCCTGTCCTGTTTCTGAGATCACATTCCCTGACAGGTCTTCAAAGAGATATTGCTAGAAATCCATCACACCTGCTTTTTCAACCTGAAAGATGTCAGGTAGTTCCCACACATGACACTTACAGAATGATTAGCCATGGCGATTAACCACTTTTATAGGCAAAAGCTTACCTGTCAGAATAAAGGTTTGGAATCTATGCACTGTGGCTTAACTCCGGCTGGCAACTCAGCCACATATAGCCACTTGCTCACTCCCCCCTCCATGGTGGGATGGGGGAGAGAATCATAAGGGTAAAACCAAAAATTCATGGGTTCTGGAGAGTTGAATAGGTAAAATAAAAGCTGTGCACACCACCAAAGCAAGATAAGGAATTAATTCACCACTTCTCATGGGCAAACAGTAATTCAGCTACCCCCAGAAAAGCAGGGGTCCATCAAGCCTAATTGTGACTCAGGAAGACAAATGCCATGACTCTGAACATACCCTGCTTCCTTCATCTTCCCCTGGCTCCATACGCTGAGCATGATGCCATATGTTAAGGAATGTCCATTGGGTCAACTGGAGTCAACTTTTCTGTCTTTGTCTCCTCTCAGCTCCTTGTGCACCCTCAGCTGTGAAGAAAACTAACTCTCTCCCAGCCAAAACCCATACAATGTTACATCATAGAGAGGAAACCCATCTGCAATGAAACACGTTATGACACTAATAGTGCTAAAAGTACATTTTTTGCTCAATGGGAAGAACACGTTTATTGAAAGGTTTTCACAATTTCCACATTGAATAGCTAAAAGTATTTTAATTGGATTCAGTGCTTTAGAAGGAATGGTGAGGAATTTTAATAAGTTCTGAAAATAAAAAAGAGGATAATCATTCAAAATTTTGTTAATAGATTGATATGTGTATTTTGATGCCAAGTCAGGTCAACACCTTGAAATACACATACAAACTCTCTCCTACTCAAAAAAAAGTACTGATGAAAAAAAGTTTGGTGGTAACATATGTAAAAGATAAATCCCTGACACTTAAATACTTATTGAAACCATCAAAACTACTTTTTATTGGCAGTGGGAAGCCATGAGAAACTTCTCCATTTTCCCGTCACTCAGCTAAGTTACATTTTCAGCTTCCTCAGAGATTCAAAGACTGAAATGAATTTCATCAGTGTCCAGTCTTTTTATACCAACCATTAAGTACCCACTGCTCCTTTGTTTTCCACTGTACATCTCATGACTTATTAGGCATAGTAAAAAAAAGCAAGAGCTATGAAGAACCAGCAGGAAGGAGAATAGAATCAACAAAAGGGTCTGTGTTTGACGATATTTAACTAGATACCCTTTGAAACATAGTATAGTGTTTTCAATTGTTTTGTATTCCCTTTTAATATGCTTTTACAGATGCTATTGCGCAATATGGCCTGCTGTGGAAACCTCTTAGTTTACGCCTTATTATTCTCTACTCCAAAATATCTAGTTTTTACTGTAGCATGTGTACAAATGTGACATTAGTGCAAAATAATGAAGGCCTATATTTTTAATTGCTGTCAAATAAAACAGATCCTCTGTTTGTTGTAAGAGGACTTTTTTTCTTTTAAAAAGACATTGAATTATAGAATGGTTTGAGTTGGAAGGAACCTTAAAGATCATCTAGTTCCAACCCCACTGCCATGAGCAGGGGCACCTTTCACTAGACCAGGTGTGTGGGTTTTTTCATTTAAAAGTTTAGGGTTTTTTCCCACCCCACACTGACAGATCTATAGAACTGTGTAATTTTGAAATCTGGAACATCTATCAAAGTGGGACTGAGTATTATTTTCATTATAGGTGTAATGTCACTGTCATTTTGTATCAATAGAATGATTTTTCATATGTGGAAGAGAGATTAATACAGTTTTAGTATGTGTCTAAAAGTACATCCAGCCCTCATTTATTTTTTGGAATGGACTGTCTGAGTTTTGGAAACAAAGGCAGAAAAATAAGGCAGTAAAATTACTTCTATATACTGTATCTATAATGAACTACTATGTGCACCACTGTTGTATTGAATATAATGATAAACCCTTAATTCTGTAGATTTATCATGTTGGCTCTTGTCCTTTTTGGTTGAGTGTGTTTTGAATTTCATTATCCTTGTGATACAGACAAATTTTAATGCCTTTATTTCACAAGAGAGACAAAGTCAAGTATTTAACTATATTTAGGCAGTAGAAGATGCAAAGATTTTTTTCAGAAACACTTTTCTTCAATGTTTAACCTTAACAATAAACAGGTAAGGGCGAGTGGCATTCATCTGACTAGTTTTAACAGTAAAATATAGATGTTTAATTCTGAACTAGTCATTTATACAGTCAAACCAGAAAAAAGGCATCAGCAGATGGTAATGCATTTGAGCTACTTTCCGCCTGCATTTTTGAGAAACAGTTTTTTAGTGAAACTTCATTGAAAATGAAAGTAGCCCACAGGACTAGATCAGATTTAGAGAAAGTGGAAATCTAAGTATCAGCCTGTATGTTCTTGTAAATAATTCCTCTTCCTTTTCATTAAACAAGTGCAACAGAATTATACAAATGACAATTAATCCCATATATCAATGTTTTAGAAGGAGCCTCTGTCACTCTTTGGTCTCTATATAGTAAGGCTGTACAATTAGCTTTAGCTAAATGCTAATTTTTTTTAATGGCTAAAATTAGGGTATATTAATTCTATCTAAAGCTACGTATATATAATATGTTTTCAGGGTCAAGGCTTAATTATCCTGATATGGAAACAGTAGAACTAACACTTCTGCACTGTCTATAATAAGATGTGTTTCAAAGAATTCCTTTGAAATTCTTTTATGCTACTAATAAATATCACATAGGCCTCACTTTTCATATCTGATAGGATTCCACTCTATTGCTTGCTGAAAAACTGCTGAAAAAACCCAGGATTTTTTCAATCAATATACTTGAAATGAGGTTCTTAAGTTCATGATGAAGTTTTTAAACAAATCATTCAATTAAAATAACATTAAATCAAAAAAAGAAGCCATCTCTCAGGGATGTCAGCAAGAGTCTCTGGTCTTTCTTTGAAGATAAAACTACTTGGCTAGTTCATAAATAATGCATGGCCTCTGCAGTGAAAACTGAAAAATTACAAGTTTCTTAAAGAACACAGTGAAATAAGCTGTGTGATTTAGTATATCAGATCACTTTTTCAACCTTGAAAATGGAAACATTTCTCCTTATTTGTAGGTAAAAACTCTGAATATGTGCATCTCATTTGGCTTTTAGAATGGTGCCTCTAAGGAGTACTATGTCTCCTGAGGGGGCAGAATTTAGTTTTATACTTGACCCTTGAGGAAGTGGCACCAAAATGTGCATACGTTTTAAGAATAGGTATAACTAGACTTTCAGTACTATGCCTTTTTCTCTTCAGATCTTTTCAAAGGCTCATATTAAAAGACTTGTGTTCAGGAATCCTATAAGACAGGTTTGAATCAGCTGTTGAGTTTGTTTCCTGCTTTTCACCTGTCAAGGAGAAATTTCTATTAGACTGTTTCTCACTTTCAAACTTTCTATTTTTAAATGAGCTCTTTATAACAAAGACAACACTATTTTTGCTATTTATACATCACTTTTTTCTTCTTCTGTGAATTTGTCTACTTTCTCTCTAAAATCTAGTGTTTGTCTCATCTAACTCTTCTTTCTTTTTTATTCTAAACCAGTCAGTGTTATTTTCATGTGAAATCTCATAGGTTTTATATCATGAGAAAATAGTCATATCTATTCAACTTCTCTGTGCCACTCATATTTTAAAGTCTGTTACAGAATCTCAGTTTTGTCTTTTCAAGGTTATAGAGTCACAGTCTATTTACTCATTCATCACACTAAATCCACTACTTTGATCATTCTTCTTGCCCTTCTCTCTTCTGACTCTACTATACTTTTTAGGTGGAAGGTCCAGATAGATTCCAAAGTCAAGCAAGAAATAGACAGATAATAATTTCATAAAAATATATATATTTTCCTTTACCCTTCCAAGTCAATAATGACATTTTGTTTGCTTTTTTGACTGTTACAGAATACTAATAAAATGTTTTGATACATTTTATGCAAATATGCCACTATTGCCCATAAATCAAACAAAAACCACTATGTTGTTTTCTATAAATTACTGACTGTCATCTGTGTGGAATGGATTAAATTCAATCACAATGTCCATCCATCCATCTATCTATCTATCTATCTATCTATCTATCTATCTATCTATCTATCTATCTATCTATCTATCTATCTATCT
>JAWWMP010000116.1:102450494-102492966 GCA_035047865.1 Dendrocincla tyrannina
AAGTTACAATTCATGACCTCCTGGGTGCTTCCTTCCACATTCACTGCCAAATCACCATTTCCTGGTTCTGGTCAGGAGTCAAACATGAATTATTAAACATGCATTAGATAAATAGCAATCTGACGCAAGCTTTCTCTGAGTCATGGTCAAGCTCTTGGTTTATATACTGCAAACATTTTCCTTACTCGTGGAAAAGTTATTTTTTACAGCATTTGTGTTTCCGGGATAAAGGCCATACCTAGCTGTACTGGCACCTTGGAATTTTCTGCTTGTTTGTCTAGCAGGAATACATTATCTCATGGCTGACCTGAGAATTTCAAAATGTATGATGCTCATCTCAAACTGCAAAATATAGATGACATGTTCCTCCTACCTCACACCCTCAAATGTGAAATTAATTTATAAAACAGGGCAGCAGAAATAGTATTTGTATTAAAATATATGAGTATATTACTTCAAATATTACAATAATACACTTTTTTGTATGTGTTTCTCCATCTGATGAAAGAATTACAGGTGTCAATCATATTCCTAAATGCATAAAACAAACCTAGTACCTAAGACATTCAGAAAGAATGCAGTACAATTGCTTTATACATTTCCTAAGAATTAGAAATGTTTTCCTTTTTCAAAAGACTACAAGCTGCTTTTATGTTGGAGGACTAGGCTGTACCATCTGCCTCCTACATGCAGTTATTATTATTACGCATTCATGGACATTTTACAGCAGCAGCCTTGCAAGTAGGTGGTGATTAGTCAGTTGTCCAGTTTCTAAAGAACTAGGTTTGCAGAAAACAATGCACCAGTTGCACCTCTGCCCAGAACCTTTGTGCAGATGGTGTACTGTCTTCTAGGAGGTAAAAATAAAAAGCCTTGGTCCGAGGACATACGTATGTATAACTTGGAAGAAGTAGATTAGTCTCATCTATCTTTTCTCCTTTATCTTTCCATAACTAGTTATGAGAACTGTTTTGTATTATTCTTTCTGAGATTACTTTAGTTCTTACAAAGTCTATTAAAATGAGGACGATCAGAATTCTCAATGGCCTGAGACTAGCTTTATAAAATTTAATATTATGCATAAATGATGTTCTTGTCTGTGATGAACAGATTCTGTTTTTATGAACATCAGGTAATACTAAAATAAACAACAAAAAAAATGTAGCAAAGGATCTGAAGAATAAAAAAATCTGTCAAATGAACATGACTCATCCTTCTGAAAGTTGAGTTTGCGTAACTATTATGTATCATCTGTTTTTACATTGCCATTAACCACAGATTGGGCCCTAATAGAGCTACTCCATATATATTCATTCATTAACTAAAATATATATACTTTAACCAAGTGTTGAATGCTCATGTAATGTCATGAGTGTTCTGTTGACCTATTCAGTATAAATTTATATTTCTTTTGAAATACCCTAGCAATGGTCAGACTTCATATAGATGACAGATGTGTTATAAAATGTACTGCTATCTCTAATATTATTCATAGATAGGGGACATGGATAAATGAACTCATGCTTACAATGGAGAAGTAAGATTCTGCAGTGTAATTAAATCACAACCCTTGCAACTGAAGGCCTTGTAGTTACTGCACAATTTAGAAATTGTTTGGTGACCAGAGAAGGAAATAAAACATCTCTGAAAGTTGGGATAACAGGTCTGACTGATTGACTGACTGATTAAACATTAAGAACTAAATGAAAGGCTGACTTTAGATAGAAGACAGTGAAGTACAAATAGCATTATTTAATTTTTTAACACTCAGAAGAAATATTTGTGTCACTCTGTCATGTGCTGGTATTATACAGCAAATGCATTACATGCCAAAAGTTGCTCCTTTGAGCACTGTCCAGAGCACAGCATGCAGCTGAGTGTTCCTGTCTACAAGGGTAGAAGCTGTACTACCCCTGACCTGGCACAGAGAAAGGCTTCTCAAGCAAGTAATGGGATCATCAGGGGGATGGACCACCTCTCCTATGAAGACAGGCTGAGAGAGTCACGATTGTATAGTCTGAATAAGAGAAGGGACCAGGGAGATCTTACTGTGTCCTTTCAGTACTTAAAGGGGACTTATAAGAATGAGGGAAAGCAATTTATTTATTTATTTTACATTTACAGGGCAAGAGGGAACCATTTTAAATTAAAAGAAGGGCAATTTTGATTAGGTTTTAGGAGGAAATTTTTTACTCAGAGGCTGGTGAGGCACTGAATCAGGTCGCCCATGTTGTGGGTGCCCCATCCCTGCAGGTGTTCAAGGACAGGTTGGATGAAGCTTTGAGCTACCTCATCTGGTGAGTGGCAACCCTGCCATGGTGGAGGGCTTGGACATAGATAGATAATCCTTAAGATCCTTTCAAACCCAAACCATTCTATGATTCTATGATTCAATGACTCTATGAGTCTAGGGAGGGTTATAGCAAATTTTCCATGGTCTCAAATCCTCACTAGATTTTCCTAGAAACCTAGAAGGGATTTCTTCACCCTCTTTGTCCAATGCATAAAGCTGATGACTTTTTTTCTTCTCAGATTGGAGTATATTTGGTTTTGGTTTTAAACATATTCTTACCAAAGTTTACATCAGTTGTTTTGTTCGGATTGTTTGGTTTGGTTTGGTTTGTGGTTTTTTTAAGGATTCAAGCTCTTTCATCTTTCAGTTCCTTTTTTTTGTAAAAAAAAAAGCAAGAATCAATTTGCAGTATGTCAGAGTTGCTTAATAAGGGTTAAGAGTTATTATACGCTACAGATATGAAGAAAAGTGTAATAGGTGATTATAAAACTTGATTATTACTTTTTTAGTGACCTTCTTTACAATCCATCTTTCTTAACAGAAAAAAAAACTTATGAAGAGAAATTTTAATAGCATGGTGATTTACACATTATCAGTAAAAGAAAATTTAATAACAGACATGTTTTTCTGTATACCTTTACTTCCTCTAATTTCCATTGATTAATTTGACTAATTAAATATTTTTAATTGATCCCAGTTGCCCACTGTCAAGCAAATTGTAGCTCCTTTTATGAGTTTGAAAATGTTATATATGAAAACCCCATTATTTTATACTCATGTGGATGGGTGTAAAAAGTAAGGCATGGCAGAGAACAATCAGAAATTTCTTTCCTTTCAACATGTATTGTATGCTTTTTAGCTAATCCTCCTAGAAGTTCTTTTCCATTTTTGTAGCACTCAATCTGTTATCACCATTTTAGAATTGTGATTTAACATTACTCCTGTAGGAGTTATCAAGCAGTTCATTCTTCTGCTCTTTGCTATTGGGAAATAATCCACGGTAACTAAAACAGTACTTTCAAATTAGTCAAACACCAACATGCTGGGCAAATGAAATAGTTTTGTGAAGGTATCAGTAACAGTATTACAGGTTGCACCTTGGAACGGGGCGTTAATGCAATTTCTGTTACTCTGCCATATTTATACTCAATTGATCTATATTGTGTACCATGACAACTTGATAAATTTATATCAAGGATTACTATTCCAATAAAAGAGCTTGGGATTTAACTGTTAATAAGTGTATACTTCTAGTAGTTAGCCAGGAGAATATTAATTTAGGAGACTGATCAGAATTAACAAAAAATTGAACCAAAATCCTAAGGACCTAAAAAGAAAATGTGATGCAATTATTTTTTTGAAAGACAGAAGAAGAAAAGAAAGTCCTACAGCAACTGAATGTAATTTAAACTCTGAAAACAATGCACATTTCAGTCTTTCTAAATTTTTCCACTTGTATCTTTTATTTTATATCATCTGAAAAATCAATCATTGCAAAGGTTCAAAGCCACTTCATTACAATTTAAATACAAAGGGTGAGATAATCTCTTATAATTTTGCCTATTTCTTTGACAGAGATATCTGTCAAGAGACACTATCTGCAGCAATATAAAAGAAAAAAAATAATTACAACAGTGATAAGGGAAGGGTTTACAATTTTTTCCTGGTTTTTATATCACCGGATCACAGAATGGTTAAGGTTATAAGGGACCACAGAAGGTCATCTGCCCCAAACTCCCTACTTGAGAGGGGTCTTCCTAATGCACGTTACACCGGATTGTGTCCAGGCAGTTTTGGAATAAATATCACCAGTGAGTAAGACTCCACAGCCTTTCTAGTTAATCTGTTCCGTGGTCACCTGCAGAGTACAGAAATTCTTTCTTATGTTCATGTGGAACTTTCTGTGCATCAGTTTCTGCACATTGTGCTTGGCACCACTCAGAAGAGCCCGATTCTATCCTCTTGGTAGAGGACAGAATACTCTCCCTTCAGATGCTTACAGTGAGATCCCGTTAATCACCTGTTCTCAAGACTGAACAGGCTCAACTCTCTCAACCTTTCCTCGTAAGACAGATGTTTTTGTCCCGCAGTCATTTTTGTAGGTCTCTGCTGCACCCAGTCCAGGAGCTTCATGTCTTTTGTACTGAGGAGACTGGAACTGGAACTGTGTCCAGAGGCCACTCTGAGTGTGGCCTCACCAGGGCTGAGTAGACAGGCAGGATGATCACCTCCCTTGACTTGGTGGCCACACTCTTCTTAATGTAGGCTAGGATACCATTGGTCTTCCTGGACACCAGGGTGCACTGCTGGCTCATGGATAGCTGATTGTTCAACAGGTCCCCCAGGTCCTTCTCCATAGAGAAGGATTATTGATGTATTTGAAGAAGGCCTTCTTGTTGTCCTTTACATTCTTGACCAGATTTTATTTCAGATGGGTTTTGGCCTTCCTTGTCTCCTTTCTACTTATTCCGACAATCTTTCTAGATTCATACCACATGGCCTGACCCTAACTCAATTTCCTGTGCATTACCTGTTATGCTTGAGTAATGACAGAAGTTCTTTATTTGTCCCTGCAGGCCTTTTGTCCCCTTTGCTCGATTTCTTTCTCATCGGGAAGTGAGCTCTCTTGGGCCCCTCTTCCATGCAGGACCTCTTTCTTCCTATGGGATACTTCCCAGAAGAGATCTAGAGATTAAAGTTAGCTCTCCTGAAGTCCATAGTTGTAATCTTACTTGATTCCCTGCTTCCTCCTCACGTGAAACAGAACTCCACAAAGTCATGGTCACTGTAACCAAGGCTGTTCCCAATTTTCACATCGCCAACAAGGCTTTCCCTCTTTGTTAGTATGAGGTTGAGGAGCATATCGTTCCTTGAGGGATCCTCTACTACCTGTGTCAGAAAGTTGTCATAAGTGCTTTCGAAGAACCTCCTGGACTATTTGTGCTTCATTCTTCTTGGTAATGCCTCTTACCCAGGCACCAGGGAGGGAACACACATCCCTGTGAGTTGGGTCTGATCAGATTCCAGGTTGTCATATCTGTTGTATAAGGGCACCTGGGGTTTCATGAGTCACCCTGAGCAGAAATGCATTTCCACTGCCCTTCGCATTTAAGGTCTACTCCTTCTGCTTGGTGGTGGGAAGGTAGGGATGGTGGGTCCATTTGTCTAAGGCATGGTAGAGTGTGGCTCCAATAAGGTAAGAGAAGGAATGGCAGATAAGGTAGTAAACCAGCAAATTTCAAGTATTTGGGGTTAAAATTGAGAGTTCAGTCTTGTATATCAGAAGTAGAACTCTATGAATAGTTAATATATAAATTGCAGGATTGTCAGGATTGTGTGGGTCCTATTTTCTTTTAATGAATAAATCTTGAAAAGTAAATAGGCATTAGGACAGACGGTATCCTATTGCTTTATTTCTCTGCTTGAGAAAACAATTATTTCTGTGACCATTTCAAATTTCCTTAACTTTTTTGCACTTTCCCACCGAATGGCAGGTCCTTTCTAATGCAGTTACTCTTATAATAATCTCTTCATGTCAATCCTTATGGTCGACTTGGACAAGATAGGTGCTGTTAGTGTCTGAGCCATAAAGGCCCTTGTCATATAAAGTCAGAATTGTTTATCTTAAACTTGTATTCAGACAGTTAAAACACCAGCTGCTCACTGCTGTAGGCGATATATACTTTATTTCTCTTTCAATCATGATCCCTAGTACCTCTTAGGAAGGAATTTTGAGAAATTATGTCCATTAATATAAATTTGAAGTCAGAGAAAAGATTATCACAGAAATTTGCCATGCTTGTGCCAGAAAACATTGGCAAACCCCTGTGATTTAAAATATCTCCTTGACAGTTTTCATTATAATTAAATCACAGACATATGGGAGGCGAATAACTGAATGTCATTTAAGCAAAGAGAAGTTTTAGAAGCAAAGAAACAGGGAAGTTCTTTCTTACTGAATATCACTTCTTTCTCTCCAGCAGTGTAACCAATAATTTATTGCTAATATTTTTCTGATGTAAAAAATAGATTCTGATGTTTACAAAAGATTTTGCATATTCTTTGTAGTCTAGAAATATAATAAATTATATTTTCTGGGAACATAGTCAGGACATCAGAGAAATTAGAACTTGCTTACCAGATTGGAATACCTTCTGGACCGCTTTCTTGATCAGCAATTTCTTGAAAACTATCTATCTGTTACAGATGTATATAACAGTAAGGATATGGTCTGATTGCTTTTATTTATAAAATGTCATTATTGATTCAGTTCTGAGGAGATGTAGCAATGAATAAGACAGCTGTGTTGATGACTATAAAGACTAAAAAGAAAGAATCAATATCTGTTTTTAAAATATTGAAGTGTCTAAATAAGCTGTTATTTTTATTTTCTAGATTACCTTTTATCATGCTGTAGATGAACTAAATGCAAGCCTTGGATGGATTATTTTGCTTCCAGTGAATTTTTTCCAGTATTTTTAAATACACTGACTAAGTCCTGTTTAGTGACAGCTTAGACAGCTAATTGAGCTATACTGCAGCTTAAAATGTTCCAATACTCATTTTTACAAACATATAACAACTAAAACTTAATCCCTGATCTTGCCAAAAACATAGAAATTTGCTATTATATTTATAATGTATATATGCTTAAAATACATAATACTTGTAACTTCCCTCAAAAATATTTGAGATCATGAATTTTTGAACTCTGTCTTATCAAAATGTTTCCTTAAATGTTGCACATCTGTTTTTCTAATTGGTAATTTATATGACAAATTTGATGCCACAAGAAGAGCAGAAAATTCAAATAAGCAGTTTTGGTTATAACACGGGTATCTTGATTGCTTGGTTTGAGTATACTGAATATTTGCTTCCACTAATTCAGGACAGTTTCTGAATGCTCTCTATATGATTGCTTAATTTTAGAATCTCCATTACTTAAAGGCAAATAAAAAGAACCTCTGGAAAAATATTAGAAAAACCATGAGAAACTGATATTATAGAAGAAGATTAAAGCAGATTACATAATAACAGAATGTTTAAGAGGCCTCTGGAGATAAAAGGAAATCTTGACCAGATGAGATCAGCCACTGCAATGGTGCTGAGAGAATTTAGTTTTGTTGCCCTGAAAGTGGACTACAAGGTAGTACTTATCATGGAAAAGGGAAAAAAAAAATGGTTTACACAAATGACAAAATGGGAGGCAAACAAAATATATAAGGAGGTACTAAGACGTTCTCAGAGGAAGAGAATGCTCAAGAACAGAGGCAGTTGTGGATTCACTCAAATGCATCAGGATCTGCCAAATAGGAAGGGAAATAAAAGCTTTATAAGGAGCATGAGCACAATAGAAGGAAATCAATTGTTTAGGGAAAGAAGTAGAGACAGCTTTAATAGTGGCAAGTAATTAGCCTTTATTAGCAATTTTATTAGTATTAAGTAATTTAGAGATATAGCATTTAGAATGAATGTAAGTCCCAGGAAAAAAAGTTTCATTCAGGCTAGGAAGGTAATCTTGAGGCTCAGTTCTTCTTTTACTACCACTGTAGTTTAAAATCTGATATTTTATATTTAGATTATTTTATTTAAAATGTCATACTTAAAGTATGCTTAGAAAGTTTTTCTCATTCATTCATAGGACTGAAGCTAAGAACCAAATCTTCTGTGCTTTGTGTGAGAGGTTAAATTGCTAGATTAGGGAGTGTATAGCTGAGACAAATCTGTTACTATGATTTAACTTTACAATGGCTACTGCACACTTTCACTCCTATGTTAAAAAAGGGATCAATAACCTTGAAGTAAGAGTAGAGCAAGAGCAGACACATTGGCAGTTACCACAGACCACCTGACAAGTCTAAACTCATCCTCTCTGTCAGTACAAAACACTTGCACATATATCCATACCCTTATGTTACAATCACTAGGTCCAATGCTCACTCTTCTATCAAGGTGTCCTTCAGCATGTTGCCAAACTTTTAAGATCTGACAGAACCATGACTGACTAATTTAATTTATCTGAAAATACTTAAGTTTTGTTTCCTAATCTTCTGTACTGTTATTTTTGTCTGAAATAGTTGATTTTTTAAACTCAGAAAGTCAGATTCCAATCATTATAGTAAAACTAGTACTGCCTCTTTCTTCCTTTGTGCTTAGTGTTTGCTTTCAGCGTACTACACCCTTAATTTCTATGATCACACATGTCCAGATAAATCATCCAACAGTTTGATATTGACTCAAAAAATTACTGAAGTAACATGCATTGCAGCACACATTCTTTTTTTCCCTTTTGATCTTATACTGAAAGAAAGCAAAAATCGAGCATGACAAATAGAAAAAGATGTTATATGAGACTGTAAACATAGATAGCTCTAAACATGAATAAGCAAACTATTGACCTATTTTTGGTGATGATCTTTTACTAGTTAGAATAAACCACAAGCTTCTCTGTCACTTTGCAATTTTGAAGTTTGGCATTCTTATGATTCTAATAATGTTAAGGCTGGTCTTAAATCATACAGCACAAATCAGGAAAAAAATGTTTTGGGTTTTTTGTTGTTTTTTTTTACCTGTATATGTTTTGAGATTGTCATAATGAAAAAAATCCTATTAGAATGAAAGTTCTTGATCTGCTGTGAACATGTTACCCAGAGCAATTTAGATCCTTTGGTCTAGAGCTTGCTCTTGGATATGCTACTGTTATTATTTCTAGCTTTGTTCACAATTGACCTATCCAGTCTTCATCTAGAAATTGCTTAATCTCTGTACACCAGAGATGCATCAACTTCAAGGAATGTGAAGTTAATACCACGAGATTCTTAAGGTATTTATGACTCCTTAATAATTCTGGAGAAAGATATAACTTGACAACTGCTCATAATTTTAGGAACAGGTTAAAGGAACATCAGGCAATGAAAACGTTTCTCTTTAAGCTCACTTATGTGTCTAATTAACACAGGTTTCAAAAACCTATTGATGGCCTTTTTTTCTGACAATGATTATGAGCAAAGAGTTAGATTTTCCCTGATCTCCTCTGTTGATTTCTTGTGGATGAATGGAAGCATGGAACTATGAAGGACACTTGGTCAGAATACAATGCTAGATAACCATCACTTTTCTACTTCACCTAAGACGATATATATAGGGTAGCACTGACAGCAAGAAATTGCTTCCTCCACTTTAGACCATAAAACATTTTATAAGCATCATGGGTGAAGCCTCTGGGTCTCGTGTTTCTGAGTGCTACTGGGTTGCTATGGAGGGACTGGGGATGTGATCCTTGTCTTGTTTCTAGCAGAAAACTAGGATGAATAAAAAAAAAAAAGTAAATTCTGGCTTATTTTGGCCTTTTCTTTGTTCCTGAAAATATGAACTTTGATACCAATCTGTTACAAATTGGAAGGAGAGCAGAACTTATACTTCACTTGTGGATTCATCTGTATGTTTCATGGAAAGGACTAATCTTTGTCAAGTTTTTGCTAAAAATAACCTTTTTTTTCCCCCCCAGAATTCTGCAAAATGTTCTGACAAGTGCAGACTATGCCTGTATTTTAAAATACAGGATTTGGGCTTCATTTTACTGGAAAATTTTTACTGCACTTCTTGAGATGAATTAAAATGCACATTTCTTATTAAATATATATAAAGGAAATAAGGAATACTGCATTAGAGAGAGTTCTATTGCCATATGTGGTTCTACAAAGACTCTGCAAACATGTCTCATAAACCAGTTTCTCATACCCACTTGCACCATCATCAATCCTGTGAGCGTTGGCGTGGGGCAACTCAGTGCAGCCTTGGATTCTTTCCCAGCCCAGCTTTGCTGCCCAAAGGCAGCCCCTGAGCACACTCATTCCAGCCTGGCTGTAAGACAATGCTGAGACTGTTTCTTGTCTCATCATCAAAAGGAAACTTCAGTCCTTTACAGGACCCTCACTGCAACAAAGATCTTGAGAAGGGCAATGAAGCTGGTGAAGTGTCTGGAGCACAAGTCTAATAAGGAGCAGTTGAGGGTACTGGGTTTTTTTTAGCCTGGAGAAAAGGAGGCTTAAGGGGGACCTTATCACTCTATACAACTACCTGAAAGGAGATTGTAGACAGGTTGGTCTTTTTTCCCAAGTAATAAGTGATAGGACACCCTCAAGTCATGCAAGGGGAACATTAGATTGGATATTAGAAAGCATCTCTTCATGACAAGGGTTTTCAAGCACTGTAATGGGCTGCCCAGGGAAGTGGTTGAGTCACCATCCCCAGATATGTAAATGTGGAACACAGGGTCATTTATTTCTGAGCAGTACTTACACAATGTCAAGGCTTTTTCCTTTTGTCATCCCACTCCACCAGCAGAAGGGCTGCAGGTGTACGTGGCGCTGGGAAGGGACACAGCCAGGTCACCTGACCCAAACTGACCCAAGGGATATTCCAAACCATGTGGTGTCATGCTCAGTATATAGAGCTGGGGGGAAGAAGAAAGAAGGGAAGATGTTCACAGTGATGGTGTTTGTCTTCCCATGTCATCATTACACATGATGGAGCCCTGCTTTCCTGGGGAAGGCTGAACATCTACCTATCCCACTATCCATGGGAAGTGGTGAATGAATTCCATTTTTTGCTTTTCTTGCATATAACTTTACCTATTAAACCATCTTTATCTCAACCCAGGAGTTTTCTCTTGCAATTCTGATTCTCTCCCCCATCCCAACAGTAAGGAGTGTATAAGCATCTGTTTGGGGCTGAGCAGCCTATCAAAGTTAACAAAATAACTAGTAAAACATGTAGAGACGTGAGGGGAAACGGCATAAATAAAAGACAGCTGCTTTGAGCAGAACTGCTTAAGTTCACAGAACATTTTAAAGTAGTTTCTCAGAGCTTTCCTGTGCATTTTCTGTTTGGATTGGAGGTCATACATAGAGAGCAAAGTATTCATAATTGAGAATTCTTTAATAAAATAAAGAGTTTATAGTATCAAAAAAAGAGAATCATGTTTTTGAACATTAAAAATATGTGAGTATCATGCTTGCATATCAGCTTCCCACAGTAGAGGGAAAACCTCTGAGTCCTGCAGAAAAACCTATAAATGGAACATCCATGATCCAACTTTCATATTCCTTCCTTACTATAGCACAACTAAATATTCTTTTCTTACCTTCCAATCAGCATATCCCTCAAGTATACAGGCAAGTCGAAGTGGATTTGATTTAGTAGCAGATGTTTTTTTAGAAAAAAAATGAGAGGGTAGGTCAGATTTCTTTTTGTTTTCCTAAAGCTTTGCCACTTAGTGTAGACAGAGCCCCCTTTATTTTCAACTTCTTTTATTTACTATGTGCTCCCATATAGGGATCACTGCTATGTATTATATAGCTACAAACTGGAAAATGCAGGAAATTATGATACAATGATTTCAGGTTGCAGCTTAAGACACGCTCATTTTTCTTATAAATGCTGAGATATAGTAACATTAACACAGACTGTCTGGCCTAAAAAATCAGATATCGCCTGAATTTTCCAGATGGAGGTATTAGATTAATGGCTTTATAGTCTTTGTTTTGCTACAGCTTCCTGTGCAGATCAAGAGCAATAGTACCAATGTACAAAATCTTAAGTTGTATTGGTACTTTTGATATTTCAAATATTATTCCAGAACCTGATGGCTGTTTCTGGACCCTTGGATAGTTAATAACACCTAGGACAATCTCAAGACTAAAATACTGCTTCTTGGTTGGGACTGATTCATTTCTACAGAGAACAAGGACACTCCATGCTTAAAGTGAAAATTTCATCTAGAGCGGGGGTGCTCATTATCTCTCTCTACTGTTGCTGCAGTAAAAGTGGAAGATAAATAAAATTACTAGAGTCCTTTCTTGGGGGATATTTAAGGTATTTAAAAGAGACATAGAAGCAGATGTGATTTGCATAGGTTTTCAGCTCAAAATGAATGTTACTGCTCACAATGTAATTTGGTATCAGGTACTAAATCCCGAAGGCTTTTTTTCATCTTGGAACACTTTATTAAGTATGCTGCAAATGTATCCATATAGCTTATATGACAAAAAATGTTCTTCAGACTGCTTTAAAACCATTTTCCATATCCAATTTTGCATCCAAAATGTATGGAAAAAGTTGTGATATAATGTATAAAAAGACAAATATGTGGAATTATTTAATGTCTGGACTAAAAGAACCTTGGGATTATTTGTGACATATCTTACAGCTCAAAATCTTTGTTTATGATGGATATGGTTCTCAGTGAAATTCTTGTGCACTGCTACAATTTGAGAACTCATGATGTTACGGGGTTTTTTTCCTAGGTGACAGCATTTGTCTTGTCAATATTACACTCTTGGTTTCTGAAACAGAATGGTTTTGATCAGACTGACTGTTGTGAATTATCTCTGGGCTGCACTAACATTCAAACTGTGCATAAAAGTTTTGGTCATTCTAACAAATTGAGAATATAGATTTCCTACAGCCCATAACTTGGGCTATTGTCCCAGCACTTTTTGTTTTACTTGCACAATCATAAGCTTTGAGTGTCCCTGACTAACTTTTTTGCTCCTGCTTCATCTTTTAAAAGTTCTACACCAGCTGTGAGCTGCAAGTGGCACAACATACAAAGGGATCAACTTTATCGGTTCTCATTAAACATCTCTAGTGTGAAGCAGAATCACCATGGTTTCCCTGTCAGTTAAAAGTACAGTTTGGACCTTAAATCCAATGTAGAGGTCTGCTTGTTTTAATGTTCTGAGCCATAAAATCATGCAAAGAATTGTATATTTCCTGTTTATGGAGAAGTTTATGACCAGTTGGTCTGTTTTGCAAAGAAAACTGAATAGTATTTGAAGTGTGAGCTCTGGTAAATGTGTATTCTTCCATTCTGAGAGTAAGAGGAAGGGATTTAATTTTTCTTTTAGTTTTGTATCTTCATATTCCATTTTTGTTATCTTCTTCTGGTAATTCTAATTTTAATTTTTCTTTAAAAAAAAGATTGTTCTGGGATATCCTTTTGTATATTAGTGATAGAATAATGTGAAAAAAAAAATCAACATGAGTCTTCCTGTGAACAGAAGAATCCTGAACTGGATTTGTGATATTACATTTGCTATAAATCTTTCAAAGCATTAGCCAGGTATGTATAATCCAAAATATGTTTAGATAACTTTCTTGCTTCAAGCTGAATCTAGTTTATATGGGAGAAAAGTACTGTCAACGTTTGTAACCTATTTGTATCTTTTACTAGACCCAGTTATTAAGCTGGAAAAATATATGAAACTATTGGTCCTACAAGGTTTTCTTCATGGTTGTTCAGAGAGTTTTTAGTATCTCCACCTTTTAAACTGTTTTTAAGTTGACTGGATGAGGATTTGACCACTCTGTTCTTAAGTTTTAGAAATTTCTTCCAACATAAAAACCATAATGATTCTATAATAAAATAGGACTAGTTTTTCCCTTTATTATCTATCTTCTTCTATATCCAGCGGATATCAAAATTACCAGCGCACAATTCACAGCCATGCATTCTTTTTCACCAGTTGGTTGAATAAATATCTCAACCATTCTTACTGTCAGCTCTTCAAATTAACAAGAAGATTGGGACTAGAAGCAGTGGGACTGGTATGACTCTACATATGGCTTTTGCTTCTGGACATACTGAGGCAATGGCTGACCTTCAGAGAGGCGAGGCCAAGTCATGCTACACCTGCTACAAACATAATCCAAATATCTCAAGTACTTTTGAAATAACATCCTTTTCTTACCTACAAATACATAAGATGACCTCTGGGTCTCCCTGATACTGACCTCTTGTTGTGTTCAACATGTGTAAATGAACTATGAGAGGCCTGAATCCAGGCCTTAACAGAAGATTCACTGATCAGGATAAATTCAACCTGGGCTCTGCTTAATTTCTTCCTTAATTCCTCACCACTAGAAGAGTTACTTATGTTCAGCAGAAGGTGCCCTGCGCATACCTTTAATCTGGATGACTACTCTTTTGGAAATTCCCATATCTGGGTAAGGCAAATACTCAAGCCTGTGACTTCCTCACAAAAATCTTCTGACCAGTAAGTTCTTGCAGGGAAAGTGCAAGGTAATGTTAATGACCTCAACCCTTGGAGAATTCTGGCCATCAATGGTCATATGAACTTACTGTATGTTCCTGGATAAATGAAATATCAATGCCTCCCACTTCCCATCAAGGGATAGTGCTAAGAATTGTAAATTCTGAGTCATTTTCTGAAGCTTAAATGCTCCCTGAATTGGAAATTTATGGGGTAAAAGTATACAGCTTTTTTGAAATTCATTCCCAGTTCTGCTATTACCACCTGCATAACTGGGCAGTCAGATCTCCCATATGCATTTTGTGTACTTAAAGGATCTATAAGTGATTGAATTTTACTACTTGTATTTGCGGTACCTGGAACAGGGATTAACATGTGATACAAATACATAAAAATGGATCTTGAAATAATTATTTATGCATAAGGCTACTCCAAACTGTAAGTATTATGCATCATACCCAGGGTTGATATTCTGTAGTTCTTCATTTGTTAAAAATATACTAGTGAAAGGGAATGTATTTTGCATCACTATGAAATAAATCTTTCCATGAGATAAAGAGTCGTACTAAATTTGCTTTCCATATGTGAAGGTAAAATTTGATCTATATAACTGTATTTGTTGTGGTGTGCATTTATCAATGAACTACTATGTATGATCCTTTTCATATTCTTTGGGGTAAGAGACTTTTAAACTCATATTTCTTATATAATAGAAGTTATGTCATGAATAATAGGGCAAATAAGTATTCATAAGTGATTTCACTTCAGAACTGCATTCTTTTAAGTTTGTGGACATCTTTCATTCCTCTAATAGATAGATACACAATCACTTCATAATGTTACTGGAGATACTAGTGGATAATTAATCAGTATAGAAGACCTTCAAGGAATAATTAAAAGAACATTTAAAAACCCAAAAAACAAACCTGCAAAATAACCCCACCAACCAACCAATCAATCAACCAAACAAACAAAACTCCACCAGATTTTAAGTGAAGATGTTTTGGGTTAGGAATGATACACTCCAATTTAGTGCTCTCACTCATAACAGGAAGCCTCTGTAGAAGATGAAGAAAACAATCAAAGTGTTTTGTAAACCTGAGTTTGTTCCTGCAATTGTAAAATGAGGTCTTTTGCTGAGTTTCCCTTTTTCCCACGCCCCTGGAAAGCAACCCCTTACCTTCCTAATTAGTATGCAAGCCCCACCCAAGGGGTGTGAAACCTTTGATCGGTCTTTGTATCCCTCCCCTTTACCCCTACCGGCTGTGAGGTCTATAAAAGACCTGGCCAGGTGAATAAACCCCTCTTTCTGCTTCCTGTCCTCGACATGTGTGGATCTCTTTACTGGGACCTCAGGAGACTGCGTGGCACGGCCACATGGACCTGGGGGGGAGGATGGGAGAGGGGGAGCACCCCAACCAACCGTTGCACTCACTGACACTCCCCAAGCCATGCACAACTCACTTGCTCTCCCTCCTCTTCCCTCTCCCCCTGCCCTGGGATGGAGAGGCAAATAGATGTGAAGAGCACAAGTTGAGATAAGAACAATTTACTAGCAAACCCCATGATATAAGAAAACAATAACAGCAATACTAATGACAAAGGGTACAAGAAAGAGGCAAAAGATTCACACAGGCAATCCCCAAACATACCTGACCACATTCTGCCCCAATATGCCAACACAGAAAAGATCCCTTCCCACATGCCCAGAAAACAACATGAGACGGTATAGAATAACCTCCTAGTCCTAGCCATGCCTCCTTCTGCATGCTGCAAAAATTAACCCTGTCCTGGCCAGAACCAGGACAAAAGACCAAAATAGAAAAAAAGTTGTCCCAAATTCCTTTAAATGAGGTCACAATAATATTGCTTAAAGAAACAAGAGGGTACGAACGGCTCCCTGGTGTCCCTTCTGAGGAAAGATGGTAACTGGGACCCAAACCTTTATTATCAGACATCTACTTCATTTAGTGTTTTTTGTTCACTAGGTTGACCTCAGAAAATTATTTCCTTGACTATGCCTTAGAGTGTCTGTCACACTGCCACTTCAATCAAATATATTCTCCAAAGGGAACATGTGCAGTGATAAACCAAAAGACAAAGTAACCCATTATATCTGAGGAAAAGCTGTCATGAGGCATCATTAAATGACTAAAAGGTGATTATTTTGAATATGTAAATAAATAATGACTCCATAGTGGAAAGTGTTGAAACTTAAACTTTAATAACTCAATAGGGGTGGATTGTTTTCTACTCTTTCTAACCCAATTATTATTTCTAGGAAAAAGTATTTCTGAAGAGCCTTCCATATTTTTCACTCTATTGCAGACAAGAAATATGTATTGAGTTTCTAATGCTTGAATTTAGTGAGGTTGTACATTCTGTTGTGACATATGTTTAACATTTAGTACATAGGTGGAATCTTCATGAACGTATAATGAAACTGCCCAAGTATTAATATATATAAGCTATTCACATATCCAGAGATAAAGTTGATTACAAGTCAGAAGTTATCATTTGACCCAATGCTTATACAGTTTGACACTGTGATTAATGGGATTTACACAAAGAGGTGGCTCATTGCTGCTTCTGATAAATCCCATTATGTTCACTTGTCACTAGCCAAGTATTGAAATAAATGGCTGATGATGTATAATTCAGATAAGAATTGTGATCAAAGAAACCTAGCTGATGAAGGAAAAGCAAATACCTCTTGAGTACGTATACCCTGACCTCTCTATTATCAGAAGAGTCATACAGTCTGCATATATGTTATAAATAAATAAAACTGTAACATTCATAAAAATGTGGGCCAAAAAAAAAAAAAAAGTTCACTCTAGTTTCCCATGTTCTAAGATAAGGATATTAGCTACTGAAAGAGAAAAGATGAATGTCATTCATACATAATACAAGGCTCTTTTTGAGGACTTTTCGTAATGGACTAAGATACATAAAAATAACAGAAATTAAAGACAATTTTTTTTTTTTTTAGAATAATCTGGTTTGTTAGTGAAAAAAAATTACAAAAAAATTTGTTCCTAATACAATTATCAAACTAGAGGCTTCTGCTCTCTGCTTGTAAAGGAAAGAAGGTGGCAGTAGCTGTTGAAATGGGGTTCACGCCTGTTCCCTCAAAACTCTTTCTTCTCTGACTTATAGACTGTTCTCATTTTCTTTTTTACCTTGTGATAGCCATGGGACATTTTATACAGAAAATACTTAGTGTAGCACTAGCCAATCCCTGTGCTCTACAGAAAAATTTACAAGGGTTTGGGTTAGTGTCTGAATGCAAGTGTCTGAAAGTCTGATTTAAGACATGGTTTGTGAGTAGGAGCATATTGCTTTTCTTCATAATCTGAGATTAATTTGTTTAAATAATCTGCCTGTACTAGTAGGAAGTATCTAAAAACATATTTAAAAGTAGTATTACTACCTACATGATTCAAAAGAAAATTTGGGTCAATAGGGATTTTTAAAGAAAGATCCTGATGGATGAATATATTATCCCTGTTTTGTAAGGCTATCACAAGTCATAAAATTACTAGGCTTTCTATAAAGCATTTGCTACACAGTTACTCAGAGCTAAGGAGACTGCATTTTTACATATATTCCTTTTCTGTTGTGCGCTGATAGCCATGGCTGAAAATTACTGCAGGAAAGAAAGGTCTGTGTAGGATAGTCAAATACGGGATTAATTTCACATCATTAAGGTCTTGTGCAAAGGAAAACTAGATGGTGCTAGAAATACATTTTCATTAAAGATATCATTAATATCATTGCAGAAGGTCCTGACAGTATAAAATACTTCATGTTGTTCTGAATTTATATTTTCCCATTGGTAACTACATATTAACTACATTCCACCATTCACACAACCTACAAGTGGTAATTTAGTTTGGACCTAGTTACAAAAACCACAGTAGGAATGGAAGGTCCTGGCACTACAAGAGCAAATAAGAGCCACAAGGCTTCTCCATTCCCATAGACTTAATGCACATTCAGGTTCCTTAGATGGTCATGAACTTGATCTTTCCTTACAGGGGGGGTGACTTTGCTCCCCCAGTCCCCATTCTCTCGTCCATCCACTCAAGAACTGTGGGAAGAGAGCTTGTCATTGAAAACTGAAGCAAAAAAGTTGTTGAGTACATCAGCCCTCTCCTCATCCATTGTTACCAGTTTTCTGTCATTTTTTATCAGGGGGTTTATACCTTCTCTGGATTTCCGTTTTGGTTAACAGAAGCCTGTAGAAGCCCTTCTTGTTATTGTTTGCATCCTTTGCCAGGTTCAGTTCCAGCTGATGAGATCCACCTAAGTTTAAACATGATATAGCAGAATGGGTGTAAGTATCTGAACAAAATTAAAGTGTGTACTCTGTTTAGCAAAAATAGTCCCTGAAAGGATATCACAGACATCTGGTAACACATCAGGAGGATGTATAGGGAAAAAAGGAGTGTGGGGGGGGAAGGATATGCGTCAAGTATCCATGGTAATGTAAAACCTGTAGATTCTATCAAGGCATAATTAGTTCAGACTATCAGCTAAAGGATTTCTATCTTACAAAGAGATGCTGTTACTATATTTTACTAAGTTTTGAAAAGGTATAAACTTATCAACTTTGAAAAATAATTTGTTTCTAAAAGGAGTCACTTGGCCTATTGGTTATAGTAGAGACACAAATCTAGAGTTTGCATTGTATACTTCTTCAGTAAAATATAATTCCTTTCACAATTTTAGACTCGTTATATATACATTATATATATATACTTTATTTACTTTTTCAGTAATTTTGCTTTAAATACAATTATATAAGCTTTGCTTGTTTACTCTTCTAGCAGGCTTTCATCTCTATTTTGTGTGCAGTTATTACATGAATTATGCAGAAGCAATTTTTTTAGTGTGATATCCTGACAAATATGAGTTTGTTCAACTGTAGTAACAACGGAGTGCTGGCAGTCAGTTATTTCATAAGAGACTTTTATTGCTACCAAAAGAAAGAGAAGTGGATAGTCAGTATCCTAAGGGAAATATATGAGTGCTATAATTCAATTCCTAAGTGACCTGGCAATTAATAACCTATAATGATGAGGGCCAAAGAGCAAAAGAAAAAGATATGCTGTAAATTGTTTCAGAAACAGACTGTGTGAAAAAGGACACAGTTCTCAGACATCCTATAGGCCAATAGAGAATTCTTTAATACTCCTATGTCTGTAGGTGGACTCTGTTGTATGAAACAAAATAGTATAGTTTTCATCCTTTTATGATGAAAAAATGATTGCACAAAGAGTGTTAAATATTTCTCATAGCTGAATTATGCAAAGCTCAGCAGTTTAAGCAAAGTAGGGTTCACAAATATCTACACATGCACAAAGTATGGTATGCCTTAATGGTAGTGCTGGGAAATAAGATATCATGCAACTTAATACAGGGTAAGGGAAAAAGGTAAATAATCTCTACATAAATGTAAGTACACAATAATACAGTGTAACACCACATTATGAAGAAGGAATAATTTGATCTAATACTGTATCAGCTAGATGTTCCTACTAATCTGCGCTTTATTGTTGTTCTTGAATTTTCTTTTTTTTCCTATTACTTTTTATGTTAAATCTTAGATTTGTAATTGTAAGATATAGTATTGTCTCTTTTGTCTCTTTATTGGGCTTCTCCTGACACTCCAATATTCAGATAAAACCTTGACTAAAAATGGATGATGATACAGATGGAGAATTTGTGAAAATGCAATCTTATTAGCGCCTAAAAATAAAAATTCTAGCTCCGTCAGATTTCAAGTAATTGTGTTTGTACACACATGTAGCTGTATATGCATTAAGAGGTGGGGAAAGGACTTGCTTAAAAATGCATTTTTATTAGGATGCGTCTTTAGTCATTCTTACTTGAAAAAAATTTCAAGTATCAACATAGTCAAGCTGCTTATCCATTGGAAAACACACAAAGCAAATATAGTAAAATATTTTAGTAAGCCGTATCTATAAACATCTAAAAGGAATCATTTGGGCTGGAAAAGACCTTTAAGACCATTGAGTCCAATCATAAACCTACCACTGTCAAAGGGTGAAAACTGTCTAAAAAAATAGAGAAATATTTTCTTTTGGTAGGGCAAAACCCATAAGAATGAATATAAAAATATAAATATATAAATTATGCATATAAATAATAAATTGTAAGATAAACCTCAGCTTTACAATGTCAAAAGGAAAAAAATTGACTTTAAAAATATCAATAATTTCAGTAATGTTGACATGAACCAAGTAAACAAACTAAAACTTCTGAAATGGCATTCGGGAAAAAATTTTCCACATAATTGAAATCTGGGAATTTTTGAAATTGTGATTACACAACACCTAGCAATTTGGAAAAATATGCCTCTATGTTGACATGTAGCATAAATCCCAAACAACATAAATATTAAGAAACAGAGTTCACCTGTACCAGGGAAACGTTTCTTTACTAGGCAACATTCTCAGTCAGTGGAGTTCAATTTCTCTGTACAGCTAAATTACTGGAAAAACTCTGTCATAATTTTGATTTAAATCATTTCCTACTCTTCTTGGTGTGTGTCAAAATTCAGTACAAGGCAGAGACAGTCCCAATGCACAGTCTGGAAGTAACTCCTGTAGTCTGTTAGCAAAGAGAGCTGAAGACTCATGCTTGCTTGGATTGCTAGTACAGATTCAGCCAATAAGTTTATTCTGAGGACTTATATAAAATTCAAGATCATTTTTTTCCACTTTTTCCCTAGAGAATTAGTTCATTGCAAGGACTTATTGTTGCTTGAAAATGTGTGTGAAGGGAAGGGTGTCCTATTTGCTTCTTCCATGTTAATTAAATAAGCAGTTCTATCAACATTAGAAAGGATTTTGCTTCAAGTGTTTTGTTGTTATGATGACCAAATGCTTGTGTGGTTTTTAAGAATTTTGATCTGTATAAATCCAACGATTTTAATGTAACTTGTATGATTCTTTCCTTACTCTCAGTCATGGTTTAACCCCAGCCAGCAACGAAGTGAGCCTCTCTCTCACTCCTCCACCAGTGACATCAGGGAAAGAATCAGATGTGCAAAAGCTTAATAGGGAAAGCAAAAGCCACACACACAAGCAAAAAAAAAAAAAAAAGAAAAAACCAAACTAAACAAAAACAAAAACAACAAAAAAAAACCCAAAACCAAAAACCAAAAAACCCCACCAAAACAAAAACAAAAAACGAACAACCCCCCCAAAAAACCAAACCAAACAAACCAACCAAACAAACAAACAAACCAATGAATTAATTCACCACTTCCCATGGGCAGGCAGGTGTTCAGCCATCTCCAGAAGAACAAGGTCCTGTAATATGTGACAGTTTCTTGCGAAGACTAACAACATCACTCCAAACATCCTCTCCTTTCCATCTCCTATCCCCCACTTTATATACTAAGCATGATGTCATATGGTATGGAATATCCCCTTGGTCTGCTGAGATCGGCTGCCCTGGCTGTTTCTCCTCCTAATTATCCATTCACCCCCAAACCCCTTGCCAGCAGTATGGAAAGCAGAAAAGGCCTTGACTTTGTATATGTACTGCTAGGCAAAACAAAAAACATCTCTATATTAGCATCACACTGCTTCCAAGATAAATCCAAAACAGCCCCATACTAGCCACTGTGAAGAAAATTAACTCTACCTCAGTCAAAGATCTCAAGAACAGTATTTGGAACTCTGTCAATGTGGAAAATATTTTGAACATGAGCAAGGCTTGAGTTACACCATAATTAACTTTGCTTTTTAGAAAAGTGGTGGCTATTCTCATTTAGCATTTTATTTCTGTCCTTCTGCTTTGATCAGGTACCTCTGAATTTTGGCAGTGGTAAGAATATAGAAGAAAGCTAATATACCTGGAATTGCCTATTCTTCTTTTGCATTCACAATAATAAATTGTTCATGCTGCTTTTCAAACATTGGGTGTTATAAGGTGTTTTACAAAGTAATGAATGAAATGTTTGTAGTGTTGTGCCCTGTAGGCAAATAGAGCTTATATTATGCTACAATTGCTCACATACAGATGTAGAATTGCAACCTAATTTTGTATTGAGAGCATGAATGAAGAGGACACTGAGGTTGTTCTCTACTCATTTTATGCTGTTCCAACAGCTCTAAAAATTTTCACCTGAATAGACAAAGATGTATGAGGCAGGAAGAACAGTTATAGATGAAGAAACTATCAATGGCTACATGTTGCAGTTATTATATTTAAACCACCAGAACTAGTTAACCTAAAGCCACTGTGATTTTTCAATATATAAAAAGAGTGTAGTCGCAGAGAAAAAATGTTCAACAGTATTCACAATTTGTTTGCAAATCAACATATCCAAATTTATCAGCAATATAAGGAAACTATTGTAAGTGAAGCATGTGAATTGTGATAAATGCTAATGTAGATCTGAAGAAATAGTTTATTCAGTGTCCCCTTTAGCCAGACTTATCATGTTAATTCCATCTGATCCCTTCCTATCCCACTTTTATTTTTTTTTTTTACTGTGAATTGAAATCTTTCTCCTGCTGTATCATCTCACAGAGAAGTCATTCACATAAGAAACTAAACATACTATTTTTTATTAAACAGGAGATTTAAGTACTGATTTAAAGAGAAGGATTGCAGACAGGGGACTTGGTGCTTAGTTGAATGTCTCCACATCCAGTTTACTGCAAAAAGGCTTTTGTGATTATGTTTATCTACCTGATTATTTCTTCTTCCTAAGGTAATAGTTTTGAACTAGTTAGACAGTCACAGACTAGCTTTACAGTCTTAGTTTTGCAGTCTTTGCAATATCATTTTTTGTAGAAATTTTTGACTAGAGAGACATGAGAGAAGCAGATGTAGAAACAAAATATTGTAAATTTTTTTAAGTCTCTGTCCCACTATTATTCCCTGAAGGAACTCTGAACCTGCCACAGCACAGGATATTTATGCAAGTGTGCAAAATGTTTAGGCAGATATAGGATATTTAAAGAATTACAAAACATATGAAGCAGAAGGGACCTTTGGACATTAGTCCCTCACTCCTCTCCAAAGTAGAGTCAACTCAAGCAGGTTGTTCAGGACCATTTCCTTCTGAGTTTTGAACAACTCCATAGATAGAAACTCCAGAACTTCATTGGACAGTCTGTTTCAGTGTTCAATCACCCACTCAGTAAAACATTTTCCTTAATTCGGGGTAATAAAGGACACTGGAGAAGACAGGAAGGAATGGAAAATCTTCAGAAAGCCTCTTGCACAGCAAAATGAGTGTAAGGGAGAATGAAGAACTGAAATAGAGATGGACTCAGCCTTGGTCAGTGGCACCATCATCTTGGACCAAGCTGGCATTGACTTTGTCAGACATTGGAGAAGTTCCTGGAAGCATTTCACAGAAGCCATCCCTGTAGCCTCCCCATTACCAAAACCTTGCCATGCAAATCCAGAAAAATGCCTACCTTTTGACTATATCTTATGAAATTAACACAGGAAATGGTGACGATAAAAGTAACAATGGAAAAGGACAGCCAAAGGCTACTGAATCTGTTCATAAGAGAAGAACATCACTTTTCTATATTTGTGACCTACCACTGCCATCATGTTATACAAATAATTTTCAATGAATACATTAAGTCAAAAATAATTGCAAAAATTGCGTAATAATAACCTAAATATTAGGTAGTTATTCTGAAAAACATAGAGGAAAATATAACACTAAAACACCAGAACAGTTTTTTCTGTATGGTCCAACAGTGATCTGTGCCTATATGGTAATGTGATATATGTGCTAATAATTGCTTTGCCTCTTTTGATCACTATGTTGTATTGTTAGCTAGCCATGGGGATTGAACTTGAATTGAGAAAATTGAAACCCCGTGCACTGAATGAGCATAATAGACTGCTCTGTGTGTAAATTATACTTATTAGGCTGCAGCCTGCAAGATAGAATGCTTAATCTAAAAACCTAATAATCACAAAAGAGAAATTCATCACTATAGCTCATTTCTGTGGTACATATTACAAATTAAAAAATAAACACCAGAGGAAACTACATATAAAGAATCCCAGAGGCTTTTAAACTATTCAAAATGGATAATAATTTAATAGCTGAACAACTACAATATTACTTTATTGATGGATTATGCTCATAAGTTGTGACTGTGCAGATAAATTATATTTTTTTATAAAATCAGGAGTAAGAGAAATATATTTTTTTATCTTGCTATTGAGGTTCAGTTCTTAAGTTTCATAGTTTTTTTTGTTTGCCTTTCTCATGAAAAGGTTTCACACCTTTCACACCTTAAACAGTCATTATTCATCTCTAATTGATATAGATGTTCTTCCTGTTTTGACTGAAATTAGAAGCAAAATTTTATGTATTTAATGGTAAAAGTATTGTTTCCATTGGATGGAAACATGCTGGATTTAAAATAAGATATATATTTAAGACTGCAAAGATTGTACAACACAATCACAGAACCACTTAGGTTGTAAAAAATGTCTAGAGTCATTGAGAACAACTGTTAACTGAGCACAGAAGTCCACAACTAAACCATGTCCCCAAGTGAGACGTCGACATGTCTTTAAATGTTTCCAGGGACAGTGGCTCAACCCTTTCCTGAGCAGCCTTTCCAATGTTTGACAATCCTGGCTGTGAAGAAATTTTTCCTAATATCCAATCTAACCTTCCCCTGGTGTAGTTTGAGACTGTTCTCTCTCATTCTATCACTGGTTGCCTGGGAGTAGAGACCAACCCCCACTCACCTGGTTACAACCTCCTTTCAGGGAGTTGCAGAGAACAATAAGGTCTCCCTTGAGCCTCCTTTTCTCCAGGCTAAACAACCCCAGATCGCTCAGCTGCTGCTCATATAACTTACACTCTAGGCCTTTGTTGCCCTTCTCTGGACATGCTCCACCACCTCAATGTCTTTCTTGCATGAGGAGTCCAAATTGAGCACAGGATTTGAGGTGCAGCCTCACCAGTGCCGAGTATGGGGGGATAATCACTGCCGTAGTGCTGCTGGCCACACTATTTCTCGTACAAACCAGGATGCCATTAGCCTTCTTGGCCACCTGGGCACACAGCTGTCTCGTGTTCCACTGGTATACCTTTTACTGAGGGAGGTAAAACATGGATATTTCTATAAACAGGGTTATAAGGAAAATGAATGCTCAGACTGTCATTCTGATGAATAATCTTTATTTTCTGAATTAAACTAGTGTGGTCTAAGAGTACATTAAATTTGAAGACTCCTTTCCCAGAGCAAATTTACTTGTCTTGGTAATTCTTCTGTAGACAAACTGCAAGACAATCTGTGCCGAGGGCATACAATTACATTATTGTCTAGTCATCAGCAACAGAAAATAACCCGTCACCTTCCTGATGAATGTAAGACCACCTATTGATCTATTAATTTATTTTTATGTTAATTTACAAATTTTGCCAATCTGGCGAGCATTGGTGCCTGTATAACTGGTCGAAAACTAGTAAATTATATAACTTTTCAAAAAAGTTATGTTGTGTTTAAGCCTATTGCACCTGACACATTCTTAACTAGAATTGAAAACGTTGTAACTCTTACCTTTGGATGAATTACTAACATTTAAATAGACAATTAAAACTTCCAGAAAGCTTTCTCACTTTTCAGATATATGTGCACTCAGTAAAATATAAACCAAGATCTTTTTACATCATGAGAGAGTATAGTATCAAATGATCAGGCACACAGAATTTTATGCCAGTAATGACCAATAAATCAGACTTCAGAAAATCTGTTTCTGGTTGTCATGCTAGCAGTAGCCTAAAAATTATCATATCTATAAAGGATGGGAATGAAGCTCTCAATTCTACTCATGCTTTTTACGTTAAACAGTTTTTTGGATAAAAAACCACACAGAATCAATTCAGGGAAAGACTATATCTCACCTTTGATGTTTCTCCTTAAAACTCTTCCTCATCACAATAGTTTCTAAAAAATCAAATTTCTTCTTTACTTTAAAACAGATGAAAATAAATCAGCTGTTTTCCATTCATGATTATAAGTACCTGTAAGTAGAAAAGCTGCTTGCTTTTTAGAAACTACATACTTGTACAGAAATAACTTCACCCTAACTGAAGCTAAAAAAAAAATAAAATAAACCTTAGCCTTTCAGCTTTACTAGAAATATGTAGTACATACATCTTGAAGAAAGTGTCCATCACATGTGATTATGAATATGAGGAGTATTGTACATGTAGAAACATCAATTGAAGCTAACAGGAATTCATGATTTTTTACGGGACTCCACAGAGATTTAATCTACCTCAAAAAATAATCCTATGAGAACTATTTCAAGACATGAATATCTGGATGTGAATCCAAGAAGTAATGACTAGCATGTTGGCAGTAAACCTTGCTGTTTACCATATTCAAAATATATTCTACTTGAATTTCATCTTACTAGTAGGATATGCTATATCTCTTTAAAGTAGTGGCAAGGATACTGTAGATCCTTACCAAGGACATTACAGTTTTCTGTGCTCAATCACGTATATATGTGAATGCTATTTAATGAGTTGGAAATGCCAGCAGATTAATTTTTTAGCTATCATTTACTGAAATTCTTTAGTGAAAGAGTCCAGTTATAACCACTTGATTATATTCATAATCTGCTCTCCAAAAAAGGTGACAAGCTAAGAAGGCTTACATTTAAAATGGTCCATCAGAATCCAAGACTTTTATGCAATGTTTATAATAATCCCAGTTTAGAATAGAGATCAAATTCTATATTTTGTGACCTGAGAAGGTACTTGGACCACCCTTTTCCTGTATTGTGAATAAGGTAAAAGCAGCAATAATGGAGTTTCAAAAAAATTTGTCAAAAATTAATTATAATCTAGATAGCAGTACCACTAGACTGTGATTGGAATTTGGCCTTTATGGAAATGTTGTATGAAATATGGTGTTTGATAACTTTGTCCTTTAGTGTTTTATATATAATTTGAAGACAATACGAAATACCCTTTTTTTTCTCTTTACTAGGTCTAACTAATTATGAATTACAACTGTGTTTTTAATGAGAAAATTAGTTTGCAGATTTTTTTTCAATTCCCTTTAGACCTTAAATAAGACAGGAAACCAAAAATCATCAAAATTACTCTGCATAGAAATTACCGTTCTACTTGTGTGCATACTTAGATAAGAATATCTTTATATTGAATCTAGCCACTTATTTTTCAAGAAATATATATACTATCATTTGCAAGTCTCTTGATAAGAAAGTCAAATGGAAAGGGCTTTTTACATCTGTTCAGTACTATTATCTAAATCGTAATCCAGTTATTGATGCATTCTCTATCTCCAAATGTAGGCACATGAACCAAACTGCAATACAGCTGAATGACTCTGCTGGAAATGCTTAGGCCAGGTGAAAATTCTTGCTGGTCCATATGTTTTCAGTCATATGAGCAGAAAAGTGGGGCAAATGAGGGTTTGAAAAATTGCAGGCAGTGAGATTTGTTGCAGGAAGTTAGTTACATGAAAATACCCCTTCTATTATATGAACACCTAAATGTCTGGACTTCATAGTTTCGGGAATAAACTAAACACAATTTGTGCTACCTCTAAATACACTGAAATAAAAAAATATAAAAAAATTATTTATTATTTTTAATTATATTTTTAGTGCTAATGTTATGACTGGCATGCTTTTTTGAATGGAAAAGAATGACAATCTCAGGACTTGATATTTACTTGGCCATAGAGGAATGTTGTATGAATGGAGAACAGAGAAATCTATTTCTCATGAGGGGATTTAATTTAAAAGTACAATTAAAAATCAGAACTGCTAAGAACAGTTGTTGCATTAGTCAAACCAGAGGGACTATTCCAAGGAAATTAAATAATGTTAATATGGGAGTAAATACTGAAGAACCAAAATGAAATTATTGAGAGCTGGTCAGTATTTCTGAGAATCTTTTCAAACTGAATGACTGAGTTGACTGATTCTATGGTTTACACTTTTGCTTTGCTCAATGTGTATGAAGAATTTTTAATTTTGAGCGATTTTAATTCCGTTCTTATTCTCTTACTGTTACTTCTTCATACTGAAATGACCCAAGTGAAGCCATTTAGAATATTTTTTTTTGCAAAAAGAAATTTGCCCAAATGATCAGACTTTTAATCAGTCTTCTCTCAAAATAACTAAAAAAATGTAACCTGAAATTCATTTGCTTTCAATAGACACTCTTCCACAAACATTTCAGTTTTGACACCACTATTAAAAATAAATTAAAAAAACTGTATATTGTATCAAATATTTTCATATTTTTGAGGCAGAATCGTCCTTGATCCTTTTCTAGGGTGAAACATGAACCAAAAAGAAAATAATTGTTCAAGAAGGAAAATTCTGAACAGAGAAATGAATATGTTTGATATGTTTGATATTTTTTTCTAACAGGAATCATAAAGAATTTCAACCCAAGTCTACCCAAAAAAAAAAAAATACAGTAACTCAAAATTTCATTTTTCAGCATACAATATTTTACCTGCAAAGATTTGTCAGACTCTAGCTACCTGCGAATCTACTTGCTCCATCACTAACTTTAGTTGATCTGCCAATTAGTTGCAATGACTGTTGCTGTTGCTCTCCCTTCTGTCTCTCAGTGATAACGCAGGATGTGCTTCGCTTTACAGTCTTGAAGCCCCTTTTACCAAACCAAAAATATCACCACAATAGCCTTGCAAACACTGATTTAGTTTCTCTTTGAATTGCTAGTTGAGAATAGCTGAAAAGCTATTCAGGTTCCTAGATACATTAATGCTTTCAACCAGATGCTATCCCAGTGTACTTCTACCAAGCTGCCCTCATCTAACCTTTAGCTTCAGTATTTTTCTTGCTCTTTTTTTCTGCTTTCACCAACAGAACACATGCCTTTAACATCTCCATAAAAGCTGGAGATTTTTTATGATTATAGGGAAAAAGTATTTTTATATTTTTATGGAAAGAGAATATTGACCACTTTTATTTTCTTATTAAAAAAAAAAAAAGGGGAGCCAGACAGCTTTCCAGCTCAGCTAAGAAGATGGAAAGCAGATCACAAACAAGAATAGGTAGAAGAAGGAGAGGAGGTGGCTGCCAAAATAAGAAAGGTCTTGTCAGTTCCAATATGCATGAGTTCGCAATGGGAAGGTAGTCATTAGGACACATCAGAATAACTTTTTTTTTTTTTTTCATAGCCAGGCATCATCTACCCTCTTTGTAGAGCTCATAAGGCTGTTGTTGACTCGCAGGGTTAAGCACATTTTTTCATAAAAGACTCTACAACATAATGACAATGTGACTGCAGACTCAGTCCCATTGTTGCTTCTTCAGTACTTTTGGCACCCCATCCTCTTGCAGCCCACACATCACTACTTCTATGAAAGTTCACTGCATGTCCAGCAGCTCCCAAATTACCTCTCCTGTTAGGACAATGGAAGCCTGAAAGACTTCATGCTCTTGACTGATGTAATTTCATCAATATGGCACCTGCTATTAGCAAATCCAAAACAGTAACTGGTAGCTAAGCAGACTCAAATTGCTTCAAATGAATTTGTTCTGTTTTGCAATCCATTTTTCACTGTGTATTTGTTTTAATAGAGCCTTATACAGTTCATTGCTCACTGTGGAAGTGCAATCATATTTTTGGCCCTGCAGAGTGAGTTAGCATCACTGACAAAAAGATCAGAGATGGGAAAAAACCTCCAGAGCTGCCAAATGCAGTTTTTGGGTCCCAAAGGCTGTAGGGCTGGGATTTGAAATACAGCCGAATCTGGATTCTCAGCTACAGGCAGAAGGTTCAGGCCAGTGGCTGCCAGAGGCTACACTGTGAGCATTCAGTGACACCAGGGGAAAGAAGGAAAAGAGGAAAAAATTATAGGGACTCTTTTTAATGACTTGCATCTGCTATCTATGAAATTTCCCAGTGCAGGCAAAGGCCTGTCAAAAATTTACATAAAATTTTCATCCAGGATATCCCTTAGGATTTTTTCGATTCACATAGATGAGTGAACCAGACTCAGCTGGCACAGATAGTAGCCATGGTTCTACTTGATCTTATGCTCCTGTTCATTTTTTATGTGTCCCTTTTGCTATTGCAAATACCAAACTAGAATGAGACTAAGTAAAGAAGAGTGATTTAAATCCATTCCTCCATGAAAAACTTATTCCCTGACCGTCTGACAGCATCTTAGGTGGTAACTAAAGATGTTTAGTGATAGATGAGGTTGCATTTGTAAACTTTATGAGCCACAGCAATAAGAATCTAAGTGGTCTGCCAAGTAACAATGTCACAAAGGCTCCATTAATCTCATCTAGACCAGCACCATGGTTATACAGAGTTGGTTTCCCATCATATTCTGGGAAGGTGATGTGAACTGGGCCACCATGTGTTTTTCTAGGCCATCTGACAGTGGTAATAGCTATCCACAGTGACAAAAAGTATCCTATAAAATGTTGGAGTTCCATCTTTTTTATGTGCTGAAGCACGGCTGTGGGGGAGTCTGGATATGTAGATTTGTGTGTCATCAGTATTGTCAGAGCTGCTGGGAAGTTCACTTGGGCAAAGCCTCATATGACTGCTCACAGCACTACTGAAAGGTAGCACTGATCAGGAACAGGGGATGTTACTTTCCAGATAATTTCTTGGTCCTTGAACCATCAGCAGAGCAATGGAAGTTTAGGTTGCAAGCTTCCAAATGAACCATTTAAGTTGCCTTTTTGACAGCCACCCTTATTGCTGTACTGGTCATTTTTCATTTTCTTATGAAGAGAACAGAGTTTTTCTTATCCTGCAGTTTTTCTTCTTACAGTCTCCCCATATTTTGCATAGTGACCCTGTGAAATGAGGCATCATTACTCTAATAAACCAGACACTCAAGGTAAATGTCAGTTCAGTTTAATTTTCACCTTTCCTCACCACCCCCCCTTCCCCCCCGTTTTTTTTTAACAAGTGCAGACCTGACAATTTGGGCTAGTGTAAATTAATCTGCATCTGTACCCCTGGCTCTGGACAGTTAAGTTCAGGTACAGTGCAGAGATTCTTCTTAGAGCAGTGTCACTGATAGATGCTCCTTACTGCTACTGCTGCTGACATGGTTGCCCAAGGCAGAAGAAAAAAATGTCATAATGCCACTAGTGTGCTCCAATGCAGCTGTGGATTAGTCCCACTTTGGAGTAGAGGACTTGTTTTACAGGGGTTGACTGACAAGCAGAGCAGCCAAAAGACACTCTGAAAATGACGATATAAAATGAGTCACAACAAACCCCAGAGGAAAAGCAAGAACAGCTGAATACAATGCATTTGGAGAAGCAGGACAGCCTGTCTGTGGTGCACACTCACATAATGGAATCCTCTACCTTCTTGCCAGTCCATTGGTTGTTACTTATAATAGTCAGGTGCTCATGCTCTTTACAGTCTCAGCTTTCCACAAACTGATGATCTCTAGGGCATGTATCCAGTACCAATTATCATCATCAAAAAAATCAAAGCTTTATTCTCTACCACATCTTCTGTATCTTTGTCTGGTACTGAACTTAACTCCTTTCACCCTTCTACGCTTTCCTTTTGTGTATCTTCATGGGTTGCTCTTGGATTCAATTTCAGTTCTCAAATGTCTATTTTTTTTAATAAATATTCAGTATATTTAAGACTTTGTTCTTATGGTAGAGCAGAACTTCTTTTATGACTGACTTTGTTCTTAAAATAGAACAGAACTTCTGTAAATTTTCTTTTTTTATATTTCAGTGAGTCTATTTTCTGAGATATGTTTTCATTTCCATCCAAATTTAACAGGATTCAAAACTGTGTTTCAAAAAAGTCAAAAGAATCATAGTTTATATATATATAAAGTCTTTAAGGTCTCAAAACAGTCATTTAAACTTTGAGTAGTTCTGAATTTATTAAAGTTCATTTTTAAACTTTAACAAAACTATTAACAAATCATTAACAAAACTATTCTTTCTTCTTCCTAACACTCTTAGGAAAGGTTAGTCTTCTGAATTTTTTGAATGGTTAAGATATTGCCAGGTAACTGATTCCTCAGAGAATACAAGTTCTCTTTTGTAGGTTTCTGTATTAGTTACTTTTCCTGTAACATTAAGGGACTTTATTATATTGTGCAATCATTCCTAACATTCATAGAATCATAGAATGGCTTGAGTTCGAAGGCACTATAAATATCATCTAGTTCAAACTCCCCTGTCATAGGCAGGGATGCCACTCACTAGGATCAGGTTGCTCAAGGCCCCATCCAACCTGGCCTTGAACACTTCCAGGGATGAGGACTCCACCGTTTCTCTAGGCAACCTGTTCTACTGTCTCACCACACTCACAGTAAAGAATTTCTCCCTTATGTGTAAACTAAACCTGACCTCTTTCAGTTCAAAGGCATTCCTCTCTGTCCTATCACTAAATGCCTGTGTGGAACTTGCTCTGTGTCTTTTTTTTCCTCTTTTCTAAGTTGAATAAACCTCTCAGCCTGTCTTCACAGGAGAGTTGCTCCAGCTCTCTGATCATTTCAGTGGCCCTCCCCTGGACTTGCTCCACCAGGTCCATATATTTCCTGTGCTAAGGACCCCAGAGCTGGATGCAGCACTCCCAGTGGGTCTCACCAGGGCAGAGTAGAGGGGCAGAATCACCTCTCTCAACCTGCTGCCCACCCTGCTTTTGATGCAGCCCAGGAGGCTTTCTGGGCAGTAAGTGCACATCATTGACTCGTGTTTGACTTTTCACCCATGAGAACTCCCAAGTCCTTCTCAGCAGGATTCCTCTCTATCCCTTTATCCCCCAACCTGTATTGAATCTTATAAAGTTCATGCCAGCCCACTTCTTGAACTTGTCCAGGTTCCTCTGGATGGCATCCTATCCTTCTGTTCTGTCAACTGCACCACTCAGCTTTGTGTCATCTATAAACTTGCCAAGGGTGTGTTTGATCTCACTGTCTATGTCATTGATGAAGATATGAAACAGTACTGAACCCTATATGGACCCCCAAGGGACACAACTCATCACTGATCTCCATCTGGTCAAAAGCATTGATTGCACTTGAGTTTTCCCTCTGTATGGCTAGTTGAATGACTCTTCTGATTACGCCAAATCAGTATTTGGTTATGAAGTGTGAGTAATTTAGGACTAAATTATTCAACACTTTTCCAGAATAAATTTAGAGTCACCTTCACATCTCACATGAGCATGGGTAAACTTTAGCTGAATAGGGAGATACATTGTTGCTTTAGGGATTTTCAAGAAAATATTAGTAATCATGGATGCTATTTTTTTTACTACTGAGGAGGTATTTAATTTTTGAAAGTCTTGGCTATGTAGAAATATGAATTATTGGAGAGAAACTTTTCAAGACTTTCCTTCCTTCCAATCTGTAAATAATGCCATTGTTCATAGAACTATTTATGATACAATTATTTTCTATGCCAGTGAATTTACGTACAATGTTTATTAAAAAAAAAACAACAAAACCCAAACAAACAACAAAACAGAAGACAAAACCAAGAAAACCAAATCTTTTCTTCTTGTTAGAAGGCCTTTGAGCTCTATTTTTAAGTGTTATTTTTTTTCCACTCAAAGTGATGCAGATCAAAAAAGACCCAAAATTTGTGTTTAGCTTAAAATATTTGACCCCATTAGGTGCTATGCTAGGTCACTGAAGGCTGAAATGTTTCAGTCGTTCTCCACTACCTTGTATCTTCAGTAGGCACATGGACACAGAATATTTTTGATAACTTTTAGGCAAGTAATGTTAAAGTACATATTAACGAAGAGCAGGTTTGGCTTTTTTTTTTTTTTAATCCACAGTACACATTACTCTATACTCTTAAAGGTTAGACTTGTTTTCATTAGAATGAGTCATTTCTATAAGTGTGCTTAACATTGACTAAATGGGAGTCTTTTTCCATTTTTTAGTGGTCCAGTTGTTTTCATACAGTGCCTGACTTGAAGAGGATACTCATATGGATGGTTTACTCATATGTAACAACATCTGTCAACAGAGCAGTGCAAGAATGTGTGAAAACTCCTCCAGACTTCTTACTAATTCCTACCAGACCCAGCAGGATGATTGCATGTATGTTCATTGTCTTCAAGGGTAGTACTGAGCTGATAATTGTTGTATTTATATTTTCCCTAAATAGCAAATTCTTACCTTAGGGCATATTATTAAGTCTGAAGAAATTTAAATGAGGATATTAAAAGTTTGGTATAAGTGAGCTATGAGACCCTCAGGACCTCCACAGTGTGCTCTCAGAAAGCTAATCCTATACAGCATTAAATTGGTCTACCATCCTTGAGGACCTGAACGCTTTTTATTTCAAGTAACTTAATTCACCACTATTGTTTGAATACACAGACTTACAACAGCATTGTGATTTAGCATATCTGTCCCATTAACAAAAATGAGCACAGTTTTTTCTTCATTACACGTAAAAACATCAGTATCTCTGTTAAAATATTAAAATGGATTTTATTACATTTTTTAATCGAAAATAAATTTGAGACATATGAATGACTGCCTTCTTTTATTATTATTTTATGCAATATAACATCCCTCCAAGCTTTCTTTGCTTGATATAAGATTTTCAAGAATTGTTTCGTTTTGAAAAGAAATACATAGAACTTGATCTGAGAACAGATCTTGAAAATTTAGTGCATTTATGGTTTTGTTTCCATCCTTAATCAAACAAAAAAAAATCAGCATTATTAAAAAGCATTTTGATATTTATATTTGGATGTTAATATAATGAAAAATATTACCTCATAGCATTAATGTGATAAATATGAAAATGATTCTAATTATATTTTCTGTAGTACCAATAAATAAACACATACATTACAACCACAATTTGTTATCCTCTTCAAGGTGTAGCTAATTAGTTGAAAACTGTCCTTAATGTTTGAGCTGAACAACTATTGTACCATGACATCAAGGAGCCATCTGGGAGTTATGATGTTAAGGCTCAAGGAGGGATATGAACAATATACATTATCCCTGTTGTTTAAGTAGAGGTGTCAGTTGTTGCTTTGGATCCACATTGTGAGTAGATCAAAGCTAAGACCCCTCTATAATATCAGATAATTTAGGGTATTCCTAGTTTATGCATAGTGGTGCTAAACCTCTATCA
Organism: Dendrocincla tyrannina; assembly: GCA_035047865.1. Lineage (NCBI taxonomy): Eukaryota > Metazoa > Chordata > Aves > Passeriformes > Dendrocolaptidae > Dendrocincla > Dendrocincla tyrannina. The sequence continues at coordinate 102,486,009 of JAWWMP010000116.1, forward strand.
AGCAGTAACTGTACTTCATTCACTGGAGTGCTGAATTCAGTCATGTCTTTGTCTCTCCCATGAATGCCCCATGAATATCTCAAATATGTACCACTCAGACTTTAGGAAGAAAAAAATACTTTTGACTGCCTCCTTTTTCATAAGACAGTAAGTCATGTTTTATATGTCATTTGGATATTCGTGAACAGAACACGTAAATTTATTTTCCCATCTTCGAGAAATACATTTATTTTGGTAGCAATGGTTAAGTGTGTTTGCTTTAGTGTAATACTAGGAATACAACTATGACATTTTCATTTTAGGTACATTAGACAGATTATTATATTCAGTGTCCTTCCATTGATTGGTTAGGAAAGGTTCTGGACGTTAATTCACTGTTTCAACCATTATAGAGAACCAGTTGTGTAAGTCTGATGCACTGAGTACAGAAAAACAAGCTGGGAGTCCTTTTCTTTTGCACTTAGAAGGCACTGTTTTCTTGCTCTGAAATTTCAAATTTTGCCTTCCTACTCATCATGTTGAACATGAATGTCAAGGTCATGTTCTTAAAAATATTGAACTATTTACACATATTTTATTTTTTGCCCACATACATGTCCTCAGATTACCTGTAGATGGGACTCTGAGAAAGCTCTGTCTTTTGTAGAATTAGGATGAAAAACCACATTTGTACCAATAAAACAGCATAATTAAAAGTTCAGTTAGCACAGTCATTTAATTCATCTTTATTTTTAAAGTATATTTATTCTACTACATTTTTATAATTTATATCACACATGTTATCTGCATTGAACAAGATATTTACTACTACTAATCATAATAGCTGAATTAAATGTAGAGTTGGTGTGACTTCCAGTTAATAACACACTTCTCTTTATTTTAATATCTTCCTCACAAGATTAAATTGACACCTCTTTTATGCTCCTTTTAATCATTTGGTCTTGTCAAAAATTGCTGTCAATATCCTATTTCCCCCTTGTTAGGGATAGGGTGTGATCTATGCATTCCTTTCCATTCACTACATAGACTGTGTCTGATGTTGTGAAGACGTTTCAGGGTAACAGAAGATGTTTCTGTTTAACAGAAGTATCTGTACATCCAGATTTATTGACAAGTACCCTAGGAACCCCCATCCACTAGAATGGACGTGATAAAGATGTGTTCACTTTGAGATAGCACCTTGACCAAGCAGTTACTATTCTGAAGAGGGTTTTTCAGGTGAGAAGTGGCTTTTCTGCCTGTTTGCAATGAAGTGGTTTGAAGAATAGAAATTCCTCACATGAAACAAGAAAAGAAAAAAGAGATTCCCATCAGAACCTTAAAAAAGATGTAAATAGCTATGCCAGCTTATGACCTCCCTGCTTCAGTGTTGCTGTTCCACTCCACATCTCCCTATTCCTCTGCTGTATGCACCGTCGTTCCCTCCCTTGTGAGATTTTCTAGCTGTCTCCTCAGCTGTCTGTGATCCAAAGCCTACTCCTGATACAGCATCACTACCTGATTTTGGTTCAGATTTCTGAGAAAATGGTTAAGTGATAAACTTCCTCTGTTAGATATATAGATTAAGATCATGCCAAGATAAGGAAGATAAGACTGAGGTTAGAGTTAAAAATTTCAACCAGGACAGTTAGCTAGCAGCTCAAATTTTGAAGATGAAAAACATTAAAATCACAAGTTATGAAAGCATAAGGAGAAAAAAAGGGGGACTTGGAAGACAGCAACTTAAAAATCATTCCACTGCAGGGAGCAGCAAAGGACAAGGCTTTTGTCTGTTTTTTTTGTCCTTTTTGTCCCTGACAAACAACTGGCACACAACCACAGCGTTCTATCAGGGATTTAGTGGGGCTAATGAGCCCCATAATGCTTACCCTAGTACCTAATATTTTTATTTCACATTACTTTTCAAGCAGGATTCACAGAGAATACAGGGAACTATAGGTTGGAAGTTAAAATTTTTATCTGTGATAAGTAAATGTAAATAGGTATAATAAAAATCAGACATAGTGAATTAATGCATAAATGTTATACAATGGGCAAGTCTCAGCAATGCTTTAAATTATAGAGACAGCTACAAAGACAACAGTTTATATGGATATCTAACAGATATTCAACAAGGTTGCTCACCAAAAGCTTTTAAAGAAACAAGTGCTGTGAGATGAGAAGGAAGGTCCTCTTGTGTACTGGTAGCTCATTAAGAAATGAAGTGTGGAAATAAATCAGTAAGTAGTTTCTTTAGTGCAGGAAGGGGTGTCAGAGGAATCTGTGTTAGACATTTTGTTATCAAACATAGGTGATTGAGTCTACCATTAACAAATTTGCATATGACACCAAGCTGGGGGGGAGTGTCAATCTGCTGCAGTGTAGAAAGGCTCTGCAGAGAGACCTGGACAGGTTGGAGACATGGGCTGAGACCAACAGTACGAGGTTCAACATGACCAAATGCTGGGTCAGACTCTTTGTTTCAATAACCTCAGACAGCACTACAGACTGGGGGCAGAGTGGCTGGAAAGTGGCCCAGAGGAAAAAGAGCTGGGGATGTTGGTTAACAGCTGCTGAACATGAGCCCAAGTGGCCAAGAAGGCCAATGGCATCCTGATGAGCTGTCGACCAAATGACCTTCTGCACACAACACCACACCACACAAGGTTGAGGGTGAAGGCACAAAAGGCCTTTATTTATTTAAAAGGATTCAGGTTTTTATAGGGTTCCGAGGGAAGGTTCTGGAACTTGGATGCGATTGGACAGGAACAGGGGTGGAGTGTGTAACCAGGCAAACAAACAAGCAATCGGGGCAACTCACCAAAGGCGGGAAAATGAAGCAATAGGGAAGCAGGGTCCAGGGCGGAGGTGGGAAAACTGTGAAGGGGAAGAAGACAACATAGAGGAGAACTGGGGATAAAAGAAGAGATCTGCCATGTTGGGGATCAACCTGAGGGGTGTACAGAGGGAAATAACCTTGGGGAAAACCATAAACAGGGATGTTATAACTTTTAACAGACAACCATATTTTAAACAGTCCTTGATATCAAAAAGTGTCCATGGACTGCTGTCTTGTACTCCAACAGCATCCTGGTCTGTATCATGAAATGTGTGGCCAGCAAGACTAGGGAAGTGCTCTTTACTCGGCACTGGCGAGGACGCACCTCAAGTACCATGTCCAGTTCTGGACTCCTCAATTCAGAAAGGACATTGAGGTGTTGAAGCAGGTCCAGAGGAGGTCAGTAAAGCTGGTGAAGGTTCTGGAGTGCATGTCCTGTGAGAAGTGGCTGAGGGAGCTGCAATTGTTTAGACGGGAGAAAAAGAGACTCAGGCGTGACCTTATCACTCTCTACAACTCCCTGAAAGGCAGTTGTGGCCACGTGGGGATCGGTCTCTTCTCCCGAGCAACAACTGGCAGGACAAGAGGACACAGTCTTAAGCTGTGCCGAGGGAGGTTTAAGTTGGACACGGAAGAATTTCTTCACAGAAGGGGTGATTACATATTGGAATAAGCTACTCAGGGAGACAGTGGAGCCACTGTCCCTGGCAGTGTTTAAGGAAAGATTGGACACGATAATCAGTGCCATGGTCTAGTTGACATGGTGGTGTTTGGTCATAAACTGGATGTGATGATCTCAGAGTTTTTTTCCAACATGATTGATTCTACAGTTCTGTGGTTCTGTGATTCATAAATTACATTGAACAAGAGTTAAAAGAGCAAAAGGTCAAAGGTAATGTTATAATATTTGTGATAGCAAACCCACTATGTCTGCATCAGTATTTTCAAACTACTTAGCATTTCACCAATGCAATTGGTTGTAATCTCAAAACAAGTCTAGATTTTGACATTATTTAAAACCAGGCAGAATTTTTCATATAAATTCAAGTTTTGAATAATAGTCATCTTTTCTTTAAACTGAAGCTTAAATTAGAAAAATTGTTATTGATTCCTATTTCCTATTTTTCACAGAAATGTTCTGCACGTCTTCTGTAGATTACTTGTAAATACATTAAGACTAATGAGATGCTACAGCTGACTAAATAAACAAATAAAAACAATTTAATTTGGCAACACAGCAGATGTTTCATTTAGTTAAAAAATAAGCCTTGACAGGATATCTAATAGGGACATTGCTAGGACCTGAGATACTAGAAACCCAAGGTCAGAAACTTGTCTCTAGTTAGAGATATTTGTGCAACTCTCAATACCTCACCTCAAAAAATAGCTCAAGCTGTGTTCAGTGGTAGAAGTAGGAACACACTGAAGCTCCCTTTGGATGGGTAAAAATTCTTGGCTTCCTTTATATTACCCAGGAACTACCTAAGGAAACTTCTGATAAAACTAATAGAGTTCTGATAAAAAAAAAAAAAAAAAGAAAAAATAATATAAGAAAACAACATTAAAAGAAAAGTAAAATGATTTACTAGAAAAAAAATCCCAGTTCTATCTCTAAAAAATCAAAGACAAGCTGGTAAATGAAAATACCTGAAAAAATACTTACAAATTAATTTAAAAATAATTAAAAGCAGATAAAGTAAAAATTAACATAAACATTAACATCCCTATTAGGTAATGGATTTGTTTTTATTTCTAAAAAATCACACCTTTGCTTTTTACTATTTCTTTGCCAAATATTTTTCTGACATGTTCACAGTACACCTTACAGCTGCTGTTGACTTAGAAAGGTATCAGTCCTTTGAACTACATGGAAAACACCTATATTTCGAGTTAGATTTATAAAAGTAAGGCTTTCTAAATACTAATCAAAAAGTCCTAAGATAGAAACAGTTTAACAGTCTTTGATTTAATATTTGCATTTAAGGAAAAAAGAATAATACATGCAGAATAAAATTCAAGGCTCTGGTCTGCAGCTTTTGGATGTGTTGAAACTCTTGCTTTATCCCATGATGTAAGGTCAAGTTTTGAGTTAATTTTGAGTTATAAACAATGTTAATGGCAGAGTTTGTAGGGGAGAGGGTGTGGGGAGGTGTTATGTACCCTCAGAGTGACTTTCTGTTCTGTAAAAATATATGTAATGGTTCCTTCAAAAATGTTTATGGTTACCTCAATTTTCTTCTATTGAGTGAATGCTTTAATGGACTGACCTTGAATTTATAAAGCTCAAAAATGGCAAGGTAGAGTGTCATCAAAGGTCAGCAATGGCAACAGCCTAATGATCCATAATCCATGAAATTGACACAAAACTTTGACTTCAGGGAATAGTTTATTAGACATTTATTGTTGGAATTTATTTGATGTTTCAATAACAAAATGCTGATCATAACATTACATTCTACTAAGGTAATTGCCTGATTCATATTTGCCTGACACACATCACAAGAGCTTGGCATAAGATAAATCAATTGATAAGCTTCAAATAATATTATAATATTATATTTCAGATCCTTATCTTCAAGAGCAATGGGAGAAACATTATTAAAGCAGGCAAATTCTGAGCAAATGTACTATAGCCATGCATCCCATGTTTTCCTTAACATTGCAAGCACCATCAGCAGTGGCTTGAGGACAGTACATTTGACTGGCATTCAACAAATTTAATTTGCATATTTGGCAAATGTGATGAATTGGGAATTCTGAATTTTAATCCTGCTTTTGACACACTGTCTTTGGGCACTTGCCCATATAAGTGACTTTGCATCACTTTCTGTATAAAGAGAGTTATTGTAAAATTTATATATCTCAAAGACTCAAGTAATTTTGGCAAAACGTGTTGAAGATAAAATGCATTATTCAAGTATTTTTAATGTAAACAAATTAAATCTTAGACAATAGAGTAACTTTTTCTCTAATCTGACCTATTTACTAAATAACTCATTGTATTTGGCATCTGATTCTTCTGTATGCCTCAGCTGGACAGCTAGTTCTCATTTTGATATTTTAAGAATAGACTTTCAGACCGGAAATTAGATACAGGACTTTCATTAGCATAAATATAGAATTTATTTTTACAAATAAATTTATTTTTAGATTTTTTTATTTAGATTTATTTTTACAAATAAATCTAGAGGCTTTGCATCTAGAAATTTGTGTATTGTGGATTTTCAGTGTTATGTGCTACAGCGAGCCTTATCATAACCTTGCATAATCAATTTAGTTTGAACTTGTAAACAACACAGGGTAAAAATTAGGAAGGGAAAATTGAGAAAGGAAGTAAAAAGCAATTAGGGTGTTAACTCAGCCAAAATAGAAAGCTGAAATTTAGAGCTCTACTTGATGTAAATGGGGTACTCCTTAGAAATTGCAATTACATTTATGAGCCACAAGAAAGATATGTGCTTATTATTTTGGCTGAATTTTGGTTAGGTTTGTCAAACTGCCATGTAGGACAGCTGAGATCAGGAGCTGGGGGCCATGCAGCCTTCTCAAAGCATCAGGGCAGGCCCTCACAGAGCATATTTAACCACCCTAGCAGGGAGTAGGAAGAAGAATTACTGCCCTGAACCTCCTGGCTACAGCCCTGTTAATATCACAGAGGGTTTATTTGACTGCCTTTGCTAGAAGGGTAAGGTACTGTATCATGTTCAACCTGCAGCATGTTAGAACTTCCAGGTCCTGTCCTTCAGAACTGTTTTCTGTCCAGCTGACCTCCAGCTGTTGTGTGGGTTTATCCCAGGTAAGGTGCAGGACTTTCCATTTGCTTTTACTGAACTTTATAAAGCTCCTGTGATCCCATTGCCCCAGTTTGCCAAGATACTGTAGCTCTGCTTTTCAGTATGCCTTCCTTCACCAAACTGTGTCCCCTATGAACAGTCTATGGTTTCATTATCCAGGCCACTATTAAAATCTTAAACCTTCTCATTTCCAGTTTCAACTCCTGATATACATATAACTAAGGACAACTGATGAGAATGTTGTAGATGCTCAACATGCAAGTCAGATTAAAAAAAAAAAAAAAGAAAAACAACAACAACAACAAAAAAAAACCAAAAAAAACCCCAAAACAAACAAAACAAACAA
>JAWWMP010000116.1:102493066-102503177 GCA_035047865.1 Dendrocincla tyrannina
AAAAAAAAAAAAAAAAAAAAAAAAAAAAAAAAAAAAAAAAAAAAAAAAAAAAAAAAAAAAAAAAAAAAAAAACCAAACCCCTGATATATACATACATATATATATATATAAAAGATAAAAAAACACAAACATACAAACTAAAAATTTGGTCAGGAATTTTAAATATAAACTATGGCCTCTGTCTTAGGAAGTCCCCGAATAAAGTGATGGGAAACTTGGAGAAGGAACTAGCATTTCATAGTTATCTTTTCTATTAGAATATGTTACCAATCACTGTAGAATATTGAATTATATTACCGTTAGACTGGTTTTGTGAGGCAATTGTGATTTTGTTTGTTTGGTTGGTTGGTTTTCTGTTTTCACACAGGCTCTTGCCTTCTCCTCTACATTTCCACAGGGCTGGATGAAACATGCTGGTTTTTGTTGCTGTTTATGACTTCACACCGGTTTACTCATAGCCTTTTAATTCTTGAGAAGACATACTTTTTGCCTTACATTTCTCTTTTGCCATCAGGGTGCTTAGCTGAAGAATCATACAAATGTATAAGTATTTTTAGAAACATTTCCAAGCTATTTGCAATGAAAATCGTAGAAAAAACTACCCTCCATGGCTAGACTTCTAACTATTCAGTATTCTACCTGGGTTAAAACAAGCCAGTTTTTCCCTCCAGTTAACTGAATTAATAAAATCTGAAAAAAAAAAAAAAAATCGATATAGCACTCCGTTTTTGTTATTTTTTAAAAAAGTTATCCCTAATACTGTGTCAATAATCTTTAATGCTGTGTCTATTTTCATTCAATTTTCCTTTCTTTTCTCATGAATTTCTAAGTTGTTTAAATGATGCAAAGAAATTATGAACAAAACCCAATTATTAGATCAAGTAGTCTGATATCCTCTTATATGTAGTACATATAGTTTAATCCAGTTATTCCTGTGTTGAGACATGCAGCTTCTTTGGCACTACCACATTTACCAGCAGGATATCAAGCGCTGGTGCAAAGATTGCTAGGGAATAATCCATCACATTTTGAAGGTTCAGGTGTTTTGTCATTCTTTCTTCTCTGAAAAGGAACCTTTCTGTCTAATATTTGCTGCCTTTATATTACTTCTTCAAAGGCCTGATCATCTAGTAATTATAATAAATATTAACAAGAATAAATATTTATGCAGGGCAACATAGCATTTGAAGACTGACATGCTTTCTATCCAAAAGTGCCTCCTAAATCAATAGACACAGAAAAACAAATCCAAGAACTCTATCTTTTTACTACTGGAAGACAAACCAGGAATGGAAGCATGTCCAGTATTAGTGCATGTAAAGGAATAACTCCTACAAATATCAAACTCATGCCAACTGTGCTGTTTGCCAGTAGCATGTCATCTGAATCCTTCACCTGGCAAAGACAACACTACTATGGAAGGATGTGTTTGGTCTGAATTAGCCAAGAGAAATCACAAATATTTCAGGCTTTTATAAGGTTTTTCTCTATTTTAAGTTCAAACTGAAGAATTTACAAGATTGTAACTTGAGTGACCATTCAGGACTTCAAGTTTTCCTTCAGATAAACTTTATCCCTTAAGTGCTGGGTCAATGCAACAAGGTGATTATGAACCATTATGGCAATTAAGGCCAACAGTGTCCTGAAATGCATCAGATGGAACGTTTCCAGCAGGTATAAGGGGCTAATCCTCTCTCTCTACTCAGCACTGGCAAAGCCACATCTGGACTGCTGGATCCAGATCTGATCTTCTATAAGAAAGATAGGGAACTTCCTAGAGCAGCCCAGGGAAAGGCTACAAAGATGATTATGGGACTGAAGCATTTAACTTAGAGCATTGAGAAAGCTTAATCATATTCAAAATGACAATCAGAGTTCCATTAAGAACCCCCTTGAACATGTCATGAAGCCATAAATGCAGGACAAGCACTTATTGTGTATTATTAATGGGGTTCTCCAGGTTAAAGTAATCATATTCATATACTGTATTACACTATCCAAAGTTCTCAAATTACCCACAAGTAATTTAATATACTTTAATCATATGTCTACAAGCACTGCCAAAATCCATTTGCATTTTTTCCATTGAATAGGAGGTTACACAGGGCAATATGATAGAAATATACTTTAAATAAAATCTTCCTTTGGAATGTCAAGTAGATATATACCAGAGACAACATATTGGCTCTGTGCTTTAGATGATGGATTAAAGAATATGGTGCTGCAACAGGACTAAAGTACTTAGATCACTGATGAAAGGCTTCATGTCAAAAGTCTTGTACAAACCTTATGGGCACTGACCCACAGTGACAGCAGTTATCATCAGCTCTTGCTGTATCTCACAGGATGTAACAGAAGAGACTTTTCCTCTAAGAACAACTTTCTCATAATTTTACAGCATTTCAAGGGAATATATTAGTCATTATCAGCACTCAGGCACGCAGACCATGTGTTAGGCAATATTACATCAAGAAGCAGATATCTAATTAGAAAAAAAGAGCTCATGTTAAAAAATTCCTTTAGTTGAAGAACATTTTGATAAGTTAAATATATACATATATTCTAAATCTTTGTTGCCATTAGACCTATTAAGAAAAAAAATGAAGAAAACTGAAACTCAGAAACAGAATTGTTCATATTGGAAGGGACTGATTGCGATCATCTGGTTCAGTACCACAGGTCAAGGCATCTATTAATGACAACCACAGTAAACTTCTCGTCTTAGTCTTTGGTTCTCTGACATAATTTTCTCCATTTTTGTTGTTGTATCTGTCTAGGCTACCAATATTGTCAGCTCATAATTCATTCTCTCTGTTTACTTTTCTCTTGGCCAACACAGTCAAGTCATCACTAAAGATGTATAGTAGAAACATGTTTTATAATGTATTTTGTTATGATTCCATGTAAAGGTATTGCTTTATAGTGCAGATACCTGTAGTATAAGTTTCATAGAGATTCCAGTGCTTTTACCAATAGAAATATAAACTGTGTTAAATGTAGAGATAATACTTGTCTCTCTTCATTTAAACCCTTCTCAAAGTTCTGTATTTCTGCAATGCCTGCCAGAAAATTGTACAGCAAATTTTAGATAGCTGAATAAAGGTCTGACATACACTCTTCTTCTTGCCCCGATTTTAGAAGTCAGAAGTGTAAAGAAATATGCTGCAAAGGAAGCTTCCACTGTGTGTTTTTACCCACACAAACATTTTTTCGTGGACATCTTGCTGGATTCCTGTTAGAAGACAGTATTGATTCCTTAATAAACATGGGATGAACATTCAGTTTCCTTGACAGCTGATCACACAAGGTAGAAGTCTGAAGAAGTACTTGTTTGTAAATATTGCTAAAGAATAAGAAATTTGGTGCATTTCCAGCCAGTAAAATATGACATATAACTTGCTGTACTAAAATGGTAGCTTTCATTTATTCTAAAAAAGCTGCATTAGACATTGGTCCTCTTGATATTGATTTTATGTTCAGTTAGCACATGGCGGGATGATAAAGAAAATATTACTAATGCTTTTCTTTAGTTTCCTATGTTATTAAGACAAGTGGAAAAGAGGCTTGAAGATTTCTTTGAGGGAGTTGCTCCAGGCCACTGATTATGTCTCAGAACATGACGTTTAATCCTCTGCTTTAACAATGCTTTTTCACTAAAGGAAAATTTTGTTCTCTATACATTAATAAAAAGGTCTGAGATGAGTGACACAGAAGAACAGTAGCATTTCTTATCTGCAGTATAGTTTTTCCTAAAGTGGGATTCATGTTAAAGGAAAATACATAAAATCAGATGACTTTGAATGGAATTCTTCTGACAAAATCTAAATGTCTACATTTTAAATAATCATCTGAGGTTTCAATTATTTTAACATACATATATCAATAACTCCCTGGACAGAAGCCATACAGCACTAGTCAGGAATTGTTCCCAAGAGATATTTTGGACATATCAACAGTAGTTGTGATAAATAAGGACATTTATGCGTGCAAGCATCAGCAAAGCTGTGTCAGTTAGAGATAGAGCAAAGGAAAAGTCTTAGTCTGCTTCATTTGCTGGTGCACACACTCAGTTGGTTTAAAACAGTTTGTGTAATGCCTGTATCATACAAATACAACAACTTTGGAGAAGTCTTTCCTTGTTTTTCTTGTTCATTAAGTATATAAGTAATTCCTATTTTTGTGTTTCTGATGATAGGGGGAAGAAAAGGTTAAAAGCACATATGTTTGAAAGTATTAAGGAAAAGGGGACAGATCTTAAAGACTGTTTTTACTATATCAGCTCTCATGTAATTTTCATAATATGAGAGAAAGCCCTTGGGATTTGAATGCTCTTTCTGAATAATCACAAAAGAGAATTATATACAATTTACATGATATTTAACAAACCCAGACTATCAACCATATCAGTTTTAAATCTGTTAAGCTGGTGAAGTTCTGGCAATGTGTAAGACTTGTTAGGATTTTATGGATGTTTAAAAATCCCTTATATTCAAAACTAAAGTACAGCTGCAACATAGTGTGCACTTAGATTCTCCTGTTCTAGAAACAAAAAGTTCAGAAGGGCTAGATTTTAGGTTTTTTAGGGTTTTGGGGTTTTTTTGTTGTTTTTTTTTCTAGGATTCTAAGGTCAATGTTTAACACCACTTTGTCACCTACACTTGCCCCTTTGACAAGTCAGTTCAGGTTCAGGTTCATTCTGTTGAGGTCACATTACCATAACAGGTCAAGAACTGCTTCGCTATTAAAGTCTGGATAGAGTTTTCTAATACTTTTGCTAAGCACTCACACAGTACTGTCCCAGAGTAAAACAGAACTAGAGGTTAGAGAGGGCAGCAGGAACCTTACAAAGGATTTGGAAGAGGAAATGCCACATTAACTACTTGAAAGTAGTAGGTGGATTTAAAAAAAAAAAAATAATGTGGATGTGCAATTAATATTTAAGTACTAAAGGTGTGATTGTACTAATTCTGGTAAGAGCTGAATGAAATGGAAACACTTAGCATTGTAGCGATCTTGCATAGTACTAGTCATAACTACAAGTAATGAGTGCAAAAAAATAATATTTTCTTTCAAAATTTGCTGACACATCAAATGAAAATATACTATGGATTTTAAGTATTTTTTTTGGAAAAACTTATGTGAAGCCATCTGAAAATTAAACCTCCAACAGAAAGATATGACAATTTAGTCAACTGCAGTTTGGCAGAGCCAAGAACTGTGAATGTCACAGGATTCCAGTCAACATGCTGATTATAAAACCTATAAGTGGATTTCCTTCTAGCCAGATAGTTAAATCTTGCAGAATGAGATGCAATGCTTAGAAGGAAGAATTAAGTTGTTATTGAAAATTTTGAGTTGAGAGATATAGCTCAGAGGTCCTGCTCCCATACTGGTGTTTCTAAAGAATGTAGAGCTGATAAGTTTTTTAACACACATGGTTTTGAAACTAAAAGATTGAGTGAAGTTTGTTGAATATCTTGTATTAATAGTAAATTAAAACTATATATGGTTCATCAGCTAGTAATCACAAGCTAATTGCAATTATAAGGACTAAAAAAAGGGTATATTCTAGATGTATTATGGAAAATATTGTCTCAAATAAAGTAGTTGGAGAATATTTTAAAAAACCAGGAAAATTGGACTATATGGGAAATGCCTCATGATATAGTCTCATTCACATATATATACAAATATATGTATGCATCTATGTCTCCTATATATGTATGTAAAATATATAAATCTATAACAAATATATTCACAGCCATGTTCTGTAAAATCACAATGAGAATGAAAAAAAATCTGCTAATAACAGCTTGTGCTGGTTTAAAGGTTAACCAGCAGGAGAAATGAACCCGACTCAGGAGACATTTTTAAATCAGAGTTACAATTTACTAAGAAGATTACAACAAATACAATGATACAGAGAAAAAAAACTGGGTTTAGCCCACAAAAAAAGATATGTATAACCCAGCACTGTGGGGCACAAACAGAATGATGTTCATTATCCCCTGTGCTGAGCACCATGTGGTCACCCTGAGTGCAAAGTAAAAGGAAAGAATAAACCTGTTGGTGAGGATGATGCTCACAGTTCTGGTTGAGAGTGACAGTCACAGTCCTGTTGAGGTTCTGGTCCTCCTCTGGATCTGATGAATGGTTCTCCAAGTCCCAAAATCCAAAGATTATATATGCTTAAGTTCAGGTGGTAATGCCCAGTACCTCCCCCAAGGGCGAGCAGTTTCACAATGGGTGATTTAACTCTGCAAGTCATGGGATATGTTTGGAATCTTTGATGGTCCGTTAGCAGACATGAACCCTCAGGCTGGGTGTGAAGATGCTAATGTCTCTCTGGAAGGGAGTTATCACAGCTGAGTCATTGATGTGAAGACAGGAACACTTCCCTATCTCACAGGGTTCTTTAACACCCAGCTTGTAGCCTGAGGTGTCAGGTTACCCGAGGGCAGCTGCTTCAGACAATCCATTATTAACAGTCCATCAGAAATGACATAAAGGGTGTAGAATGCACTGTTTTGGTTACACCCACACAGTGATAAACTAGTCCCAGCTGCTGTAGCTAGGACACTGTTTGAAGTCTGCTACTGAGAAGAGTTAACACAGTATTTAGAAAAGTCTTCTGGCCTTTGGAGTTGGGTTTTGCAAAGCAAAATTATGATTCTCCTATCACATGAGAATTACTGAAGTAGACTTGAAGCCACTTGAGAGCAAGTAGTAGAAGGAAAGGAAAACGCTGCACCATAGACAGTCAAGATAAATATTTGCAATTGTATGATCTGGACAATTTACATAACAGAATGATGTAGGAGTTGGTTGAGACAATTACTGTTATTTTTTTTTATTCCCCAGTTTTTAATCTTGAAGAGAAAATAATTTAAAAATTCAGACCTTGAATAAATAATGTTGTTTCTAAATGTTACGGAAAAATCAGCAAGAAGAACCTGGTAAATCAAGGCCACATAGTCTGGTTTGGGTTTCAGAAAAAAAAATAAATAAAGTACTAGGAGATTTAATTAGCAAAGAATTAAAGGACAATATTATAGTTAATGCCAATCAATCATCATAGTAAATAAGTCTTGTTAAACAGACTTGATTCCATTCTTTCAAATTATACATATATTTGATAATGATAATGGCACTGATGGAAACAGCCTCCTATAAAGTATTTGTGACAAAGTACTGTATGTTATTTGGAATAAAGATTAGCAGTATTTGAAATTAACAATGCACAGAAGAAATAGAATACAGACCAGATGACGTGTATGATAGTTGAAACACAATTTCTATTATGAATTTCTACTGATGTCCCACAGGCATGGTATCTTCCAACACTGGTCAATGTTTAATGAATGAACAAGAGGTAAGCACAAAATCACTGTCACTAAAATGTGCAGATGAAAAGACTGAATGAATGATAAATGATGAGGATATATGAGTCTTGGAGCACTGAGCCAGTTCAAACAAAAAATTAATAATCAAATTCTGGATCAGAACTGTGCATAAGGGGAGAAATATGATGATTCTCGGATATTCGAGCAGTAGTTTAGCACGCAAGACATAAGAAATGTCGGGTTTTTTTTCCCCCAGGATGTGCTACTAGAGTCCTGAAACACTGTCTGCACTCCTCTTGTCATGTTTGCGGGAAGGCATTAAAATTTTAGAAATATTGAAAGGGATAAATAAAATGCCACAAAAGTATTCAAGGCTTGTAGGAAATACTGCAGAAGAATTCAGAACACTCTGATTATCTTAGTGGAGATGAGACTGAAAGGTGATTTGATTACAGTAACTCAATGCCTTTACAGAGGGAGAACACAGGTGATGGATTTCTGAATTGCAGAGAGAAAGGCATATCAGGAAGCAGTAGGCAGATAGTGAAGCAGCTTTTATTTAAACTGGAATTCTAATGCATCACTCAAAAAGTGAGGGTAATTCTTTTAAAAGTATAGTGATGGGTCTCTTACTGTCTTTATGCATATCTTCATGTCAAACCAGGTCACAGGTATTGCCAGAAGAAGTCAGTATGGAGAACAAAACAGCCTGGAATAGGCAAAATCTTGGCCAGATAAAATACCATACTGTCTCAAAAATCTGTGTATTTCTTGCAAAAATGTATACCAAGAGCTGCAACTTCTAATAATGAAACTGCATTTTTGCCTGTATGTCTTTAACTTATAGACGTTTATTTTCTACAGTTATTTGATGGCTGCATAACACATCTTAAATATGGCTTTTCACATTCCTTTTCATTCCTTCATTCTCTGCCTGATTTGAGGTCAGAGACTTTAGAAGAGGCCTCTACAAACTAAATTTCTCTAATTTGAACAGAAATGTATAAACATAAAACTTGTGGTGTTTACCCCAGACTGAGAGTTCAACCAAGCTATGCAGAACAGAAGTAATTGCTTTTTCTTAGTAAGATATCAAACCTTTTAAAACAAACATGAACAGGAGGTCTATTTATTTTCCCATACAGCGGATATTAGCACAGATAGTTTTGGTTAATACCAACAAAATAAGCATGTAAACCTTCTACATACTGTATTTATGGTATTATAAAGCTCTCTGATGGTTTTGTCTTCAGTGATAGATTTTTATTTCAGAATTTCCTTTGTTGATGCACAAGGGGGACTTTGGATATAGCTATTAAGCACAGCAGAGCCCTGTATCTCATTTAAAATGGTGGTGATAGTGGAAATAGCAGACACCTCAGATTTGTGGCTAATGTAGTTTAAATATAGACATGACTCTTGCATTTAAAAATGAAAAAAATATATTTCCTATTCTATCGTGCTTTTACAATAATGCATTAAGTTTTGCTAATTTAATTTTTTTCTATTTGAAGATCAGGGAGATCTGTCAGTGGTGGTCTGTTACTCCTTTGCCAGAACAAACTCAATTCCCCACTGAGGTTTTATGATTTTCATTTGTTTAATTGATTCAGTATTAGCTAACAAACAATACTAATCCACTGCTACTAATTAGTGAACAATGGAGAGAAACTTTTTACAAGGGCATGTAGTGACAAGAGAAGGGGAAAGAGCTTCAAACTGAAAGAGAGCAGGGTTAGATTAGATATTAGGAAGAAATTCTTTATTGTGAAGGTGGTGAGACACCACAACAGGTTGTCCAGAGAAGCTGTGGGTGTCCCATCCCTGACAGTGTCCAAGACCAGGCTGGATGGACCTGTGAGCAACCTGGTCTAGTGAAAAGTGTCTCAGCTCAAGGCACAAGTGTTGGTCCAAGATGAGCTTTAGGATCCCTCCCAACCCAGCCCACTCTTTGATTCCATGATTCTGCAAAGTCATAGAAGTGGTGTGTCAGGAGTTTCTAGAGGCATATTCTAAATTCTTTATTTGAGTTTTGTTCCAGGGAGGAACCAGAAGGTCCGTCAGGCTGCTAAAATTGAAACTAGGACATTGTTGAAAAGTCCAACTATACAGTAACTTCATTATTAAAAAGTGGTCAAGTGAACAGGAAAGCAAGCCACCTCCCCAGAGAGAGAGAGAGGGGGAGACAGAGAGGGAAAAGGAAGCCCCCCTGGCTCTGACACCACCCCCCCCTTCCCCAAGGTGTCTTCCCACAGGGTTGTCTCACCGACCCCAGAATGTCCACCCGCCTCAGGGCAGTGGCTGCATCCTCAAGGGTAGGCTGTCCTAGTCAGATGAAGCAAGCAAAAAGCCCCGAGATATGAGCCATCCACCTTTTATCTATTTGGCCAAATGACATTTACCAGAGTGGTGTGGCCAGGCCAGCCCAAGCAAAGGTATTCAGCACTGCCCCTTATGTTACATAATTGGTACTTCTCTGCGCGTGCGTGAGTCTCTCTGCACCTGCACAGTCCATTTCAGAGGGTCTCCCTTAATTGAGTCTGGGGGTTTACTTCATTCTTCTCGTCCTCTCTTTCTCCTTCAAAACCCAGCTTCTCACAGGTGGCTGGGCCAAACATAGACCAAAAATACTCACATTGAATTCTACCGGAATACAGGTTTGAAAAAAAGTTTCAGTTTCCTTTCTGACCTTGATTTATCAGACAACAATATCCACTTCAAAAAAAAAAAAAAAAAAAAAAAAAAAACAAAAAAAAAAAAAAAGAAAG
>JAWWMP010000116.1:102503277-102557277 GCA_035047865.1 Dendrocincla tyrannina
TCTCCTCTCCTCTCCTCTCCTCTCCTCTCCTCTCCTCTCCAGTTAATCAACATTTATATACCCTACTTTCTGTTTTGTTTTGTTTTGTTTGGGTTTTGATTGGTTCGTTGGTTTGGTTTGGGTTTTTTTTTAATGCACCTGCTTCCATTGAATGGGATAATTCCTACATAGAAGAGTAAACAAAGAATTTTGTCTCAATAGATCAAGTGCTCTTTCCCTAAATAAAGACATTCAGAATCTGCTTTTTCTGCTTTGTTGTTAGAAGGATGTTTTCTCCACTAAAACCTTAGTGGATTCTCATTCTCAGATGCTGCAACCAAGATGAGTGCACTCTGGTATATTTCTACTTAAACTCCTAGTCTTGAGATTCATTGAAATATATTCTTGACTTACACAATTTAGTTTTAAATGTGATCAAGAGATACACTTCCATCATGTTGACTGTTAATATTTTATATCAATAATTTTATATTTCAGAAGAATGGAAATGTATTAAATATTGACTAAAGTAGTAATTAATAATGAATATTTTTTTCTGCTGAGAAAAATATTTTATAGCAAAGAATGCAATATATAAATGACATACTATGGTCTGTAAGAGCTGTGACTATTAAGAGTCAATTTACAGCTCCTCTTGAGAAAGTATAGTGTCCAAGAACTGTCTGTGTGAGAAAGGAGAAGAGGGAGAATTAAGAAGATGTCAATTTTATTTTTCCCCGTTGCATATATATATCTGTCTTTAAGACATCAAGAGTAAGGCTTTGAGGAAATAAAATGTTCTTTTTTACTCTACAGAAGACAATAAGCCTGGCATTCCCACTCCCTGTTGCCATGGAGGTGCACTGTTTCTACTTTCCACTGCTTGGCCATTGCTCCATTTCTCTTTTCCATTTTATATTCTCTGTCTTCTGTTCCTGCTGCTAAGTGTAGAAGACTATAAACAAAGAAAACAGGGCAGGAGAGATATTTCCTTTAACTTTGACTCATTGTTTTAAAACACGTACTTTCTTTATGACATTGTCATCAGACATTATTTCTGACATTGTTACTAAGCCAATATGGGCATCTGGAAAGGGTTCACCGAGAGAAAAGGAAAAGTAATTGAAATTTTTCCCAAAGCTTATCCAATATAAACTGGTAGGTATAGGAAAATGTGCTTGATCAGCAGTCATAATCTATTGCAGTGAATACCAACTTCTAACAGTCTTTTGATCACAGAAAACCTTGCTATTTCCTCCCAGCAGAATATTCTTCACCATTACTGTATTTCATAATCAAAATAGCTTAGTGATCAAAGGGAGCCATTTTCAATACTGACATATAGAATTTTTTGCCATTATTGTAGGAAATAGCAGTTATTATTGCACAATTCTTTTGCCTTCTGAAAGAGAACTCTGAGCAGAAAGGAAGGGGTTTTCTTTTTGTCAAACATATTTTCTAGGGACAGTACCAACATGTTTATTGCTTTCTGCTAGAGACAGGCTGAAAGGATGCAGTCTGCATAACCAAAAATAGCTGTGTTCCAAGTACCATGTTTCCTATTAAACTCACCTTGCTTGACACCTTCAGTGCCGGATGGAAAAACTGCTAAATATTTTCGTTTCACATGTTGCTTCTTCATTGCAAATGCTGGGCTTTCAACTCTTCCATCCTAATTTTCTGTTTCGATAATTAATACTAGATTGCAAACATTCTAAAATTGACAACCTTAATGAAAGCTTGTAATACTTTTACAAAAGTCCAACAAAGTTAAACCTCTAATTGAAATGAATCACGCAAGATAGATGAACTAAATGGTTTGTAGTAAGGTTTGATTTAAAAAGGTAAGATGATGATTTAATGAAAAAGAAATGGTGGACTGCATGTCAGGAAATTTATATGTAAACTAGACCATAAAACTAGAATTTGCTCTCAAGTGAAATGTTTCAAGAATCATTGCATGACTAAGTTAAAGTAAATTATGCAAAGCACAGACTGCAGGGAACAATTTTGTAAATGAATTTTTATCTCTAATTTCCCAGGCTAAGAATATCCATGATACCAGCAAATCCTGTGCAGTGAAAGTGACAATTCCACTATGTTCTTTTAATGGTTCATCATTTCTATCATTCTCTGGAGAACACTTAACAGACAAGAGAGTCTATCCTGAAACCATCAAAGAATATTTTTACTGCCTGGGATATATGTTCACAATGGACTTAAAGAAAGAATTAGAAACACTGGAAAGTAGAACTGCCAATTTCTTCAGTCCTGATTGATCTGGACCACTGGACAGAAACCAATTTGCCACTAAGTGTCATGGAAATAAGCATTATCCCATTGCTTGTTCATCTTCAGGCAGTAAGACAGACCTAAGACAAGCTCTTTTGCTCCTGTAGATTACACTACTGTAACATTATGAGATTTTGCTGTTGTCTGGAGAAAAGTGCTGCTAAAAAGTGATTGTATGGATATCTCCCATTATCACAAAACATTTCGAAATTACAGACTGAAGGAGAACTGGAAACTTTGAAATCTTTAAATTTTGCTCCAGCACAGACTGTTCCAAGGAACTGAAATAGCTCCTGGATCTTGTTTATCCCTACCATCTTCATAAACTCAGAATGACATGAACTCTCACAAATTACATTCCCTGGAAGAATAAAGGACAGAAAACATAAGCAGCACTTCACACACACAAAATGTATAGATACAAATTAGCAGCTAAAATGAACTTGTGCTTATGTGTTGGGGTTTTTTTAAGTAATTAAAATAATATTTTAAAATTTTTGTAACATTTTTCTGTATTTTGGATATTTTTTCAAGAGAGAACAATCAGATCTTTAGTGTTTACTACTTTTCTGTGTCTATATTCTGCTACAGCATCCCAGGATAATCGTGTAGAAAAGAAATTAAAGGAAAAGCAGATCATGTTTATCAAGATCTAAAAATCGACATCAGAATTTCCTATCTACACTTGCCTACTTAAGTGTTAGATAGGCCATGTTTTAACATTGTACTTTTTTTTATAAAAAACAAACACATTTCCTTTTGACATAGATTTTTCTAAGCTAAACAAACTGAATTTTCTCTTACAATATCTTTGTTTATGATGATTTTCCTATATTGATGATCTTCTGATCATCTAGTACATGTCATCTCATTTCTTTAATTTGTGGTATAGACATAAATGAGTCCCATATACATTCACTTCTAGGTCAGACCTCAATCAGATTTATCTGACAGAGTGACTCACTAACCACAGATAAGAAAACTTATTAAGATGTTATGGAAGATATATGCTTTAAAACATCACAGGTACTATCTAACTCTTGATCTAATCAAAAGTTATTTTTGTTCTCTGAAGTTAACTTTAAGCTAACCTGATACTAAACTTGTGATCAAGTGTAGAAAGAAGGATCTTGTGTCTACTCTTAATACAGCAGAACAATCAATTGTCAAGCTGCAAGGGAAAACAGAACTACTCATGTTCTTAAAAGTCAATCTTAATATATTCAAATGTGACTTTTCTGCTTTAACCAGTTGGAGATGTAGATCTCAAGGGTATGTAGATAAATCTTGCTTAGCATTATTAAAAAATAAATGTTTTAGCATAAGTCTCTGTTTACTTTTGTACAAAGGAAACAGTGGAAATTCTCTGCAGGAGATAGAAATAACATGGTTCCCTGGCCTCCTAGGACATATTTATATTTTAAGTAGTAAGGGAGATCCGTTTTTGTCACCAAATTAATTTCAATGGTTTTGTTGTTGTTGCTGGTTTATGTTTTGGTTTTGTTTGTTTGTTTGTTTACTGGGGAAAATAGTTACAAGTATTGAGTTTTCTTCACTTAAAACACTTTAAGGAAACAGAAATCATGAGACTTGGAATGATTATCAGCTTCCAAAAGAGAATTATCTACTATCTCTTACTTCCTACTAAGATGCCACAAATCCCAGGGTAACAGTTATTGTACAGTTCTACAAACTCAGATTTCCCACTTACCTCCCGAACATGCCTGCTCCCAGTTCAGTTCAGGCTGCTTGGAGATAAGGATTTTTAAGCATACCATAACTTTAATGTGTTTGTTTGTTTGTTTGGTGGGGTGGGGGTGTGTTTGCTTGCTTTTTGTTTGCCTGTTTTTAATATTTACTGTGGATTTTCTCTCATCTTTTCACTCACAATGACTTCATTATCTTCTTTTGTGTTTCTTTTCTTTTTTTTCTTTCTTGTCAAGGATAGTCAGTAGTAATGGGTTCTATTGCAAAACATTGTATAAACTCTTTTTTATAAATACAACATCATTTTTACATATATAATATCAGCTATCTGTGACATTTGAGAAGCCACACAAGGCTCAGCTGATGTATTTTCAAGACATTTTCATATCCTTGATACCTGCAAGCATCTCAGCTGGTACTGAAACAGCTACATGTGGATAAGTGAACTGAACTCCAGACTCTCAACATACACTATGGAGACCCATCAGCTGGATCAGTTCCCAGGCTGTTCTCGTTTAAATAGTTCTCAGCTCCCATGGAAGAAGAGACTTCTTGTGTTTTTATGGACTTTCTCAACCTTCAGCTTGAGCTGAATCCTACCCTCACAGAGACAACCACCCTATTGGCTAGCTATGAACATTGATGCCACTGAGATATTTTAAGTTATTTTTTCTGTCCTTCAGGTGCTCCTGAAGTCTTCTAGCATTTGTTTCACAAATTTGAATAAAATTTTTCATTTGTACTTAATGTTATTAACATTTAGAAAAAGATTCATATGCCAACCCATAGATTCGCAAGCCAAGTCAGAAAGCCTTGAATATTTGAAGCATTTGGGATTGGCCTGGTATGATGATGTGATGTAGGAATTTTGGGACATCTGCATCCTTTCGGAGCATGGGAAATTTCAAGGTGCTTAAAGTTCTGCCAGATGCATGTGTGTAGGCAACAGAACCCCAAGAAGAAGTCCCTTAAGATGATTGATTTACTTTGTGGCTTTCTTCACAGTAGTTCATATGGCATTATGTTTTAGATTTGTGAGAAAAACAGTATTGATAGCTCACCAACATTTTAATGTTGTTGAGCACAGTGTGTGCTTGCACACTGTGAAGGTGTTCACTGTTTCGCACCCCCCATACACACCTAGCGAACAGGATGAGTGTGCCCAAGAAGCTGGGAGGGGACACAGCCAGGACAGCTGACCCCAATGGACCAAACAGATATCCCATACAATATGCTGTCATGCCCAGCATAGAGACTTGGGAGAAGAAAGAAGGGGAATATTTGGGGTCTTGATGTTTGTCCTCCCAAGTAAGCATAATGCAAGACACAGTACTGTGTTCCTGGGGATGGCTGAGCACGAGCCTGTCCATGGGAAGAGGTGAATCAATTCCTTATCTTGCTTTGCTTGCATATAGTTTTTGCTTTACCTAATACATTGTCTGTGTCTCAATCCATGAATTTTCTCACTTTTACACTTCTGATACTCTTTCTTCCCCATCCTTCAAAGGTGGAGTGAGCAAAGGGCTGTGTGGTGTTCAGCTTCCCACTGGAGTTAATCCACACCACTGTATGAGAAATTTTTAAAGGAAGTCTTGTTTTACCTTTGCCTTCTTTCTCTTTCCTGTTCAGTACCACAACATAGATCCAATCCACCCTAAAAATCCACTTTAACTGTGAAGTACACAGAGCTCAGCTGCCCCAAAATTGCTCTGTAGCAGAATTGACCTGCGTTGTCCTAATTGTATGCTTGAACAGTGGGTAAGGTAAACATTCATAAAACATTCATGTGTTTATGTGTCTTTCAGCTTATGAACTTTTTATGACAGGTGATTTGTTGTAGTTGCAGCAGCTTCTATTATATGATAAATGTTGCAACCTGCATAGTGAATACAGAATTGGAATGACTACCTTTTTCCTTCTCTGTCCATCTTCCAAAGAAAAGTCATGTAAAGCTTTTTCAGCAGTAAAAAATGAAACCTTGTGAGTTGCAAAAGCTCTTATAACATAAAGCAGTGAAAAATTAACAGATTGCCTTGAGTCGCACAGTAAGCTTTCAATTCTGTAATCTGTGTTTTACACTTTCAGCAAAGCCAATTGTACCCTCTGGAATAACTCCAGACCTACAGTGACCCTGAGAGCTTGTGGGACTGGGATCCCAAGTTAATAAAAAAACTCTTCACTTCTTTTGGCACTAAGCAGAATTTATGTTTTTATTCTATAGAAAATTTCACTTTCACAACATGGGTGTAAAATGTCCTTGTTTAAATTTAGTGGAACTTTTTTGGGGTTTTACTACTACTACTACTACTACTAATGACAATAATAATAATAATTTGTTGTCGTTAAAATATTCTTATTATTAACAACAATAGTAATATGGAAATTCAGACGGTTTGTCTCCCTACATATCATATATGAATTACAACCAGTTAATGCAAACAATGAATAATAGCAGCCCACACTGAGATCTCAGTTGCCTTCATATGCATAGCAATATCATGTAGAACTATATAATATTCAGAGATTATACTGTGCATGTGTGTATATTCAGGACTAATGAAATCAGAGCTGTGAAAGACACAGGTAGAAAATCTGATTCATTATTGGCCAACACAGAATTATCAGTTTCCAACACCATCACATCCCATGGGAGACTAGCGCTATTCTACTAAACCTCAAAGAACAGTAAGCACATGAATAAAGCTTTGTTGTGCAAAGTTTGCAGTTTAAAGAGCATTTGTCTGAATCTTAACAATAGTGTAAGCATTTCGAAGTATGCAATTCAAACACAATCGACTTTTTTTTTTTTTATTAGAGTTTACTGGGTAAACATCAGCAATTTAAGAGACAGACAATTATATGCATCAGTTTAAAAGAAAAGTGTCAGATGTAGTTCATAATATTATTTAGTTTCAGATTTTTGTAAAACAATATGATAAGTTTAAAGGAGGAACTATCTACAATACTAATCCTACTGGGAATTTCTAGTGCAGAACTTAGCTCTGCACTGCTTTTTGGATCACTACTCTTTCCTTTTCTAGCTGCTGTTACAGCTGGAGTACAGGTGCCTTGAACCCACTGCATAATTTACAGGAGGAGACATATCACCTCCCTTGGGGACATAGATCCCAAAATGACTATGCGGTCATTTAGATGGCTTTTTTCTCCATAAACTCTGTTCTTTGTTTTTAATTAACTTTATAAATTTAGGCAGAATCTATGCCAAAATTCTTTCAGGTTCCTCCAGACTTCTCATTTTTCCTGTTATTTTCTTCATACTCTAAAAATTCATATTATTTTTCAGTTCACACTTTGGTGTAACTTTTGTTTCAGAGTCTATTCAGCCAAGAAATTGATTGAAGTTAATACTGAGGTTCATGTAGGGAATTGACCACTGGGTCTGCTCTTTATTTCTTCTGATTAAGCTTTTGCTTACTCTGTGTTATTGATTTAGTTTTATTCTTTCTATTTTTGCCCTTGTTTTCTATTATTGTTATAAGTTTTTAATAAAAAACTCAAAACACTCATGAGCAAGCTCCTTACTCACAAATCTTACGAAGTTTCCTCAAAAAGTTGAAAAGGACACAAATAGATTTGATCTATTTCACAGTATATGATATCTGGTGTAAATAACTTAAATATTAGTAAGGTCCCAAAAGAATCAGCAATATGCTTGACAGGGAAAAAAAATAAAATCTCAAAATCACCATTTCATTAACTTAAAAACTAGGTCTTAAATTGACCATTGCTACAAAACAAAACCAGCAAAGGACAAGCAACACAACCTTTGAGTATGACTCATAAGCTACCCTTTTAAAAGGAGGTTTGAAAAATTCAGTATAAAGAGCATCTCAACTTTCACAATGTGCTGAGAACACTTTGCTTGGAAAAATTATACTGAAATAATATGAGTAAGATGAGTTAGATGATAAGATATAAATCCATCTCTTGTGCTTTTTTTCTTACATTTTTAATTCACTGATATCCTGTAAAGCATTTGTTTGTTGGTTTTGTTTTTTGATTTTTGTTTTTTTTTAATAAGACTGGACATAGAAATTCTAAACATTGCCTATTATTCTCCTAGGTGCTCTAACATGAATATTGAAATGACACAACACCACTTTACTTTATTTGTTATGATTTTATTAAGAGAACAATCTCTATACCCTGAGTCTGTGTTATGTAGCCTTGTTCTAAGAAAAACTGGCAGAATGATAGAAATTTATTTTCTGTGGTAAAAGAATACTTAGCATTTATTGAAACACCTGACAGCTAATTATCACAAATAACAATCAAACACAGTTACTTATTCAATTTAGAGCCAATTTCACAGCTTTTTGGTTATGTTAATATAAAATAGTCACATTAGTTGTCTGATTTTGAAATAGCTGCACGTCAGCTCACTATTTCAGTCAATGCAAATGCAAGTGTGATTATTGGAATTAAATCCAAATAAATTGTATCATATTCAGATGTTTTGCATTCCTTATCTGAACTTTAAGGTATTTTCAAAAATAAACACTAACATTAGGATTTGTCTTTGAAATGTTTATTCAAACTTTTTTTTTTTTTTTTTTTTTTTTACAAAAATGTAGTCTGGAGACAAGAAGTAATATGAAATTTGCAAAAGAATGAGTCATGAGAGCAAAATAATTACTTATCTGGCTGGGAGTTTTTGCAGCTGGATTCTTCAGTCGAATTGGAACAAGCTCTTTTCTTACTATGATGTGAAAACTGGAAGAAATGTTTTGCACTCTGAAGTTCTAATGATAGGCACTCAAATATGAAAGTGTTGACCTTTACTCTGTGCATGAAATTAGGAGACCCAAATTACTGTGACTTCCTCTTAGTGCTATCATAATTGAACATGTTGAAAAATGGTTCTCCTATGTTTAAAAATCACATACGAGGATTTTTTCCACTAAATAAAACTGACTCATTATGATACAATTAAAGAGATCAGTAAGTCAAGAGTAAGCTTTAACAGCCTTAAATAAGAGAGAGGACAGCAATAATATGGAAAAGCTTCAGGTCTTACCTGAGAGCATCCCTAAACAATCTGTCTCCAACAGTAGATTAGAAAATCAACATAAGTCTATAACCCTATTCTTTGTACCAAACATTCCCAAAGGGGGTTCCATTGTTCCAGTCAAAAATGACATAATGAAATTACATGATTATGGGCCATAATAACACAGGTATTACAGCAGAGATCATCAATAAAAAGGTTAACTTTTTTAAAGGGAGAAAATCTCACAGGCTAACAGGCATAAATTCTATGAGCACTTTAAATAATTGGATCCCATTAAAATGTTCCTTTTCATAGTTAATTTCCTCATTTGTAGATCATATGGGGTTACACAGTTCAGGGTGGTTTACACTAGAAAAAGAGCAAGAAACATAAAATATTCCATTCTACGTCGTTCTGACTGTAAGCCAGATACAAAGGATATTCACTGGCAGAGCATTAGTATGCAAGTATACAATTGATCATGCATTAGTATCATGCAAGACTGATTACCAGCACAAATAATTTCTTTGTTAACACAGACACTACAGTGTGGCTAACTCAAATGTAAAAGTCTATCATAAATATCTACATTAAGTCATCTGAATTACTGTTCATTACTCAGTCATCCAGTTAAGGATGTTCAGTACTGGTAGGATGGGGCCTATCAACCTCATAGACTACTTGTAATGGCAGTGGGGATATATTCAAGAAAAGCAACAACAAACTCCTCTTTGGGGAGTTCTTTGTCAGGATTGTGAGTTTTGCTTCATTTGTTTGTTTTAAGTGGACATATTAGGGATTGCAAAGATTATACTTTATTATTCTATGAGGGAAGAAATTAACTGTATCCTATACTTTACTCATTTTTCTCTCCTCATTTGTTCTACATCTACTCTCTCTTTTCTTTCTTTTCCTGTTTTTTCCTCCTCAAAATTACCTGTGTTTACTTTCAGCTCTGTGTGTAGGACTCTATACATTTTCTCGTATAAGGAAAAAAAAGTTACTACTAACATAATACCAATAAAAAAATAATTCAAATGGAGGAAAGATACAGAGAACAGTCTGTCTTCATTGCAAGTGTAATAGCATGACTAATAAATGGACAAATCTTAAAATATTATCATATTTAAATATGTCATAGTCAAATTTCCAGTTTTAAGGGAAGGTAGTATCTGTGAAGTTTGTAGAATTATGTGGATTAATGTAGATTTAAAGTTTCTTCAGTATATCACATTAATTAAATGAAAAAAAATATTGTCCAAAAACACTAGTAATGCTTTAGTATTAATAATTTCTCTGCTATCTGTTCAAGGAGCCAAATGATGGGGTCACAGAGACATGCAAGCTGAATGGACCTTCAGAATCCAAATGCTTTGTAAAAAGTAATAATATAAAGTACAACCTCTATTATATTCCATTTGGAAAAGCAATCACAGATAAATGAAAACTTTCTTTTGCCATTTATTACTTCTTACTCAGTCAACATGTCTTAATCTCTGAAAGATGTTTGCTGGGAACAGCCTGCACTCAAACTCTTCAACCCTTATTGATTGCAATTATCCTTAAACATCTTGGTATAAGGACTGGTTTCCTTCTCTAAGCAGAAGTAAAATAATGATGAGGCTTGGCTCATTGAGTGCAAAACAATTCAGCACAGAAGATTCGGTATTTTGATGTCAATATCTCATTCAACAGATTGTAGGCATACAATTTCAGGTAAGAGAGCATGGACAAAAGATGAAATCTTAACTCCTGTCATTTTCAAAACCTTTCTAAAGAAAGCTGTAAAAGCAAAAAATTAATTATATTTTCTTTTTGAATAAGGGAATTACAGAAAGAAACACAAGACAGAAATGTTCTATAGGTTTCATGTTTCAGAGCATAGAAACCTTAAGAATGAAATTAAAACATAGAAAACCAAATAATTTATGGTCTTTATGGTCTTACTGATATGGACATCATACAACAGGGAAGACTTTCCATAACGATTTTTGTTTCTATTAAGGGGAATCGAGGAATGCTAGAGGAAGAGTGTTCATGCAGAAGAAATACCAAATTTAAAATAATTTTTCAGATGTTCAATAAACTATAAAAATATCAGAGTTTCTCCTGAAGCCCGGTCTTTGCAATTTGATTTAAATGTCAGATGTTGTTTGAATAGTAAGTACTATATTACATTTGATAATGGAGGGAATTAATTAGTTACACCCAACTTTAGACACAGATATATATTTCCATGTTTGATACCTCCAGTAGTAAGGACGTACACTTCAGGCCCTCTTGGTCTAAGGAGATTCGGTGTGTAAAACAGGCACAATAACTGATCTTGGGGACACAAAATGAGAGAAGTTAACAGAAAATCCTTATTTGGGAGAGCTATTTGATTTCTAACATCATATGTTGTAAATCTTGCAATAAATTGTTTGTTTTTGTAAAAAATAAAAGCTATATTACACATGCAGAAAACAAAATAATGATAGTAGAGTTCTTGTTCTACAGGTTTTTACAACTGCTGCATTGAAATTTTCTTTTAAAAATAGGATGATTTAAAAAGAAAGCATGGCTTCTGTGAATTGTGCTTTTTCCAATCCTAAATATTTTGTTTTTTCCTTGGTAAAACACTTAGATTTTTTTTTTTTGGCAGAATCTAATCAAGGCATTTTGGGTCAGTACATCTAGTTGCCTGGAATTCATAATATGGGATGGCCAAAACCTTTTTTAAGCCTAAGAACCATGACTTATAAATAGGCAGTGGCTGAGATGAAAGACTGCAGAAGAGTTGAAATAGCAGCAACCTGGTCAACAAGTTCCTTTTATCAAAGCATAGACCATGAAGATGCCACTCTAAGGCGGCTCTGGATGTAAAAATTAATTTTACTTTAACTCTGAGCCACCTTCAAGTAAAACATTTGAACAATGCTGAATAAATAATTCAGAGTTTGTCTTTCAGATCAGGAGGCAGAAAAAAGATAGAAGGGATTCAGAAATTTCAAGGCTAAGAAACTTTACAGATTATGTTTTTGATGTTTGGTGAACTTTATATTCTATCAGGACTGAAATCAGAATCACTCAGAAACTGAAACATGAATCCCTGCTCTTTTAAATTTCTTAAAGACATTGTCTGAGTAAACTGGATTTTATCACACTGTTTTGCAAACTTTGAGATTTTCCATTTCACCTGTATGTTGTTTTGTCTTCTCAATGCTGTTTTCCATATAGTAAATTCTCTGAAATCAATATAGTTTATATAATATGGTACCCCAGCTGTGCTGGCAAATAGTGATATTGCATAAAGATTGATTTCATATTTTGATTTTTCATTATAGTTTCTTTGGGCAACTTTGCTTGCAGTTTCTAAGATGTTAAATTTTGACCTTCCCTTTCATTCTTAAATGAAATATCCCAAGTCATAATTTTAGCGCATATAAATATTTATGACATTCTGCTCTTCAAGAGACTATATGCTTTTGAAGACAAATCAATGGAATTAATTTAAATGGATGTGACCTTTTATTTATAGAAAAGGAATCACAGATTCTGCACAACAGGCCTTGCCTGTTACAAAGCATACTTTAAAATGACATAGAAAGCTTACACAGGTAGGTTTGTAATTATGTGCGTGTGTGTGCATGCAGACACACACGTGTGAGCATACCAAATTTGACAAAACCACATAATCACCCTTTGCATTTGTTCATCAAGGTAATACAGATTAGCAAAGTTCCTGTGTTAGATGCTTTTGAGAATTTAGTCACTGTTAAAGCTTTGGGATGTCAGGGTAAATTTGTGAGCTCTGACCTCTTTGTCTCAGATCTATTTTGTGCTGCAGATGCCTTAGTAGCTGATGAAAATACCATCCTTCCTGAAATTCCGTGTGTATTCACTTAAACTTGCCCTTTCAGACTTTCACACCTATTGGAAGATTGCTTACCTCTGACCAATTCAATCATTTCAGGGGAGGTCCAGATTAGGTATTAGAAAAAGATTCTTCACCCAGAAGGTGGCTGGGTACTGAAGCAGGGTCCAGAGGGAAGAGATCACAGCACCAAGACTGTCTGAGTTCAAGAAGCTTTTGGACAATGCTCTCAGGCACATCATGTTACTCTTGGTGATGGTCCTGTGCAGGGATAAGGGTTGGACTTGATTCTTGTAGGCCTCTTCCAACTCAGCATATTCTGTGATTCTGTGAAAACAATCTTCTTCTGAGAAAGAAAAGAACAGAGGTTTGGTAAAAGAATATACTAACCACAATGGGCTTAAGATTAAGCCTAAGCAGTTTGTCTGGAAAACTGATATCTTTTATAAGAAAAATTAATCTATTAAAAAGTGCTTCCTCTGTCCCTAAACATCTTGCTTGGTCTATATTTGTATATCATGGTGAATAGAAGAGCACCAGTAGGATGGAGAGCAGTTCTTCACTTCATGGAAGTTGTGTGAAAATAAGTATAGAATAAAGTAAGTTCAGAAACATCCCATGTCCCAATATGTACCTGTTATCTTACTTCCATCTGCTCTATGTAGAACAAATAGAAGTAATTCAGAGTGACAGCTACACACAACACAGTCTTAAGACCGGAAGAAGATTTTTGAAACCTTTTTCCACTCAGCAGACTGCTAAAAGCACCTACTCTCTTGTGGAAAGTGTTGTCAAATACTCCTGTCAAATATTCTTCCAGTGTTCTTCCCCATTGCACAGTCAAGACATGTTTTTCTTTACTTCTGTCTTATTCCAGGAAGTATGTCAGATCTGCTTCTTTTTCCAATTTATTTTCAATATTTTTCACTTCTCAGTGTGTGAAAAGCAGCTGAAGGGTTTTCACCTTCAGTTTTTGTTGTCTGTATTTTATTACTAATGGTCTTTTTGATGTAATGAAGGTAATGAGAGAAAAAGTGAGTTGAGACTTTAATTCAGAACATGCTTACATGTGTCTTGGAGTTCTGGATATTAGAGTAAATTTATTAGAAGTTGCTCTCTTCCTAGATAATTACTTTGGAGGTCTGCCAAGGAAAGTGTGCATGTTCTCAATGAGTGTAAAATTAGGTGAAAAACTGGTTAAGAAACAGAAAGGATTTATATGATCCAGAAGTGCTTCAGTATTAAGATGTCATGGACAAAAGGTAATCCATGGACATGCAGATGTGAGAGGAAGCAATTAAATCATTCTCAGTACTTTCTTCCCCCATGTGCTCTTATTAGTCCCATCACAACCTGCAGCTGTGAAAATTGATTGGAATTTAATTTTGTAAGAAGCTGATACTCTGCAAGGTTTTTTTTATTGATAATTAGAATTTTGAAATGTATCTGAAATTTCTAAAAAAATTCAAACTAGAAGCACAAAAACATTTTTTAATAGAATGGGAAATGGAGCATTAAAGAATTTATATTTATATATTCTATTCAGCTATTATAATACTAATCCTAGATGGATCAATGTGTTCAAATATAGCTGCATATTTTTATGCTATCCAAGTAAAATCTCTAAACAACTTATTTTGGCACTTCAGAGTTACAAATTTTGCAAAAATTTGTGCTTTTCATAGAGATATTGAAAAACTGTTTTGAAGATGTTTGTTTTAGTGCACTTTTGTCCAATTCTAGAACATTCCAGTAACCTCAAATTATTAGACATACTCCTGGAAGGCCACTTTTCTAAAGGTACTTGTGTAACCACTGCTATGTATGTTCTACACAGACCAGTTGGCTAGATTTACCTTTACAAAAAAAAAAAAAAAAAAAAAAAGGCATAATAAGTTTCTTGTTTTCTAATGTCTCTGAAACCTTTGTATTGTATTATCTACTTTTTATGTTTGAATAACAAGCATGCTGATACAAATGATTCCTCAAAACTCTTTCATCAAAAGATTGGAGAAAATTTAGATATTTGGAAATAAATCCTTAGATAACTTTCAGACGATTTAATTTTATTGACCTCAATTTATCCATGGAGGAAAGAGATGAAACAAAGATGAAGGATATCGTAACCTTCTCATGAAGTCTGGAATCTTCACAAGCCTTACTGCAATTTATAACCTTGGGGATGTGGGATACAGATGCAACACAAAGAAGAGAACGCCAGTAGGGCACAGTAACACTAGTTTCTATGATAATAGAAATAAATAAAACTTTTACCACAGATTTGGAGGTTAAGACAACTTTCTAAGGAAGTTTGAAGGTTGGTTATCCCGCAGTAACTTGTGGTGATACTTAGAAACTATTACAAGGGATGGCACAGTTCTGCATCTTTAGCAATTTGGACATTGGTATGGAAATTGCCTGCAAATTTGCACACAGTTCCTAAGTGGAGGAGCATTTGATGAGCTGGAGGGCAGAGCTGCCATTCAGAGTCAGTCTATTAAGTCAGCCCATTTCTTCTGGCAGGTTGGAGAAATAAACTAACAAACAACTAATTCAGAAAAAGGTATCTGCAAAGTTCAGCCCCTGGGGTGGCCTGACCATGGGCTGGGGGGTGAATGGACTTAGAATAGATTTGAGAAGAAGCACTTGGAGTTGCTGGTGAATGAAAAGACTCCACCTGGAGTACTGCATTCAGCTCTGAGATTATTGGTACAAGAGGTGGAACTGCAGGAGTAGATCTAGAGGAGAGCCAGAAGCATTGTCAGAGAGCTGGAACACCTCTTCTGTGAGGAAAAGCTGAGAGATTTGACATCATTTATTCTGGAGAAGACTGCAGTGAAACCTAATTACAAACATTCAATACTTACAGGGGGTTTTTCAGAAAGTCAGAGACAAACTTTTTAGCAGTGTCTGTTGCAGCAGGACAAGGCTATAATGGTTTAAAATTAAAAGAGAGTCAGTTCAGACTAGATATGAGGAGTGTGATGAAATACGGTCAGTGGTTGCCCAGAGAGGTGGTAGTGCCCTGTCCCTGAAAATATTCAAGTTCAGATTGGATGGGGCTCTGAATGACCTAATCTAGTGGAAGTTGTCCTTGCTTATGGCAGAAGGGTTGGACTAGATGACTTTTAGAGGTCCCTTTTCACCCAAGGATTCTATGACTCCTTGTCCACAGTATGGGCTTGCAGTAATAAAGGCCTGTGGTGTTAAAGGGCTGCAACAGGAAAAATAGGCGACACATCCAGTTCCTTTCAGAACTGCACAGCAAGAGAGACCACAGATAAAAGTTGAAATGAGGGAAATTCTCATTAAGTATAAAGAAACAACTCTTCACTGTGAGAGTGATCACTGGAACAGTTGGCACACAGAAGTCTTGAACGTCTGAGACTGAGAAACCTGTTCCAATTTCAAATTTGATCCTGGTTTAGTAGGAGTAGAATCAGATGGCATCCAAAGTTGTCTTCCAACCTAAATTATTCTATGTTTCTGTGAGGAAGATGATTGTTTATTTATGATTACTGAGTGATGATTCTTTAAAGTACAAACAACAAGTTTGTCAGTAAGCTATAAGTTGCCTGTAGTACTTAGAAGGCAAAGGCCTATTTATAGGGCTAAGGAATCAATCTTGAAGACCTGAATGTGATCTTTCAGTCTATGCGTTTCAAGGACTAGGCCACCACAGTACAGGAACTTCTAAAGAATTCAACTGGTACCAAGATCCTTTTCCACTGGTCAGTCCTCTCTGCTTTCCAGTATTATATTTCACATTCAACTGAAAGTTAAATCATCCACTGAAGGCACCTGCAAAGTTTCAAAAACTGTGTGGTACAAATCTGACCTACATAATTTATTTTTGTCTCATGTATAATTAGTGTTCTAACACCACATTTACAAATTTTGCTTCAGTGTTAGGGGACTTGTCAAAAGGCAAAATTATGTCAGTATATCATGCTTTGGCTATGGTTTCAGTAAAGTGGTAATAGTTGTTTATAGTGAAGAGGATTGTTTATATATATCTTTTTAATAATTATGGGATCAGAATCACTTATAGCCATATTCAGAATGTAAAATTATTTTCATAGGTCTATGCTCTTTTTGTTCTTAATCTTTCCACAAACATGATAAATAAAGAATAAAACCTTGCAAGAATGAATTATATGAACTTGGAGAAGGGGAAAATGAAATAATTCTATTCAGCATACTAAGAATACAAATAACATATATATGGAATTGATAGATAAAGAGGCAGATAGACAAAAAGACAGACAAATATCTGAAATCATTATTTTAGATTATATGAATGCTAAATTGGAGTTAGAACTTTGACTTATAAAATGCACATCCATTTACACCATATAAAAAAAAGTTTGTGTTAATTATATATTTTATAATATTTAATTGTCTCAACAAAATCTGCTGTACTGATCATAGGACTCACCTTGACTACCATCAGAAAATTTCAGCAGTTTCACTATGACAATTTCTGCAAAACACCTTAGAGAAAGTACCTTTCTCAGTGCTAAAAAAGGATTTTTAACACTGGCCTTTCACTGGATACATACCCCGAAGTCTGGCTGGAGAACTGAGAGAACCTTTCTATTTTCTTTTCCCATAAACAACTGAGCACCACTGGCCATATCATAAACTGTGGAGAGATCACAGCTCATATCTTCTTGAGAAGTTCTTCATAGTTGCTGTTCCTGCAATTGCAAGACTTTTCCACTGAGTGAGTCTCTTGGATAGGGCACAGTGGGCTGGGCAATAAATTGGAACTGATAGGGAAAAAAAGACTAAACCCATTGTGGATCCTAATAGAGAGGATAGGAAAAAACAAATAGACAGCCTGGGAAGGGAGATTCAACTGCAGTCAGAGGAAGGTGGGTTAAGAGAACCTTAGAATAGATGTGCAACTATCCAAAGGTTAAAAAGATTTCAAACGAGGAGGCAGGAGGAGATTGCTGAAACCACTGGGATAGCTGGCTGAACTGATGTGTGCAAACTGCTTCTGAGGAGGTAGCCTAAACAAGGAAAATAACAGAAATACAGACAGCCTGCAAATAGCATACAAAAAACCTTTATACAACAGAAAAACAGGCTGATGAGGATAAGTCCTCTAAGGCATGTATCCTGCCGTAATCTTGAAGTGACCCTGAGAATTTTGTCTGGGTAGAACTCTTGGTGTCTGGCTTTGAAAGAGACCTCTGATGTGTTCTAGCTACCTTACATGCTGGTTTATGTAGAGATTAACAATTTTGTTTTGCGACAAAGAGTAGATGCCATTATGACAGAACTCTGATTTTTCAATTTCCTTTTAGAAATAGCAACAAAAATATTTACATAATTGTTTCTCCAAGTCAGACAATATTCCCATGAAAAACACATGATGAGGCAGTTACAGGCTGTATCATAATGTGAAAATAATAAGAGTAAATTAAGAGTAATCATGCAAAAATAATTCCAGCACTTTTTCTTCCCCCCCTCCCCCCCGCTAAGATTTAACTACTTACATTTTTATTGTGGTTTTCTAGTTGATAAACATGGTCAATAATTGTGGTTTATATAGAAAAACTAAGAAAGAAAGAGAGGGAAACAGAAAAAGTGAACAACAATGCTACTATTTTGGCTTGTCTGGAAAATTATTGGGCGACAAGTACCACAATCTTATATAACTTCATGCAGCAGCTTAAAAGCAAAAAGGTATTTTCTATTATTTGTACAATCCATATTTTTTAAAAAATATATATAGTGCAGCCTAGGCAACTCAGACATGCTATAATCTAGGTTGCTGCTAGCAGCAGAATGAACCCTCAAAACTTACAGCTTTGCCACCTGATATGAAAATATCTAAATAAATAAAATCCATTCTCAACTGTCCTCTCAGCTCACAAACATATTTTCTTTCCTCACAAGGCTGTCTATATAGGTTATTTGGTAGAACAATTTATCGGAACTTAAAACAGTCTTACCTGCCAGTTGAAAACAACATTTCTTTCCCAATCTATTTATCCAAATTAAACTCAGAGTCTCTGAATGCCATGGCAAGCTGATAACTGTACACTGATGTATATTATGCAGTTTTAAATGATTGTGTCTTTGTTCAGTATCTGCTTCTGGGAGTTGTATAGCACTTCTGTTTACTTTCCAGCTGATTAATTTTCCAGGACCTTTCCATTCTTAGTCTTAGTTACACTTTCTTAGCCAGGAGCTTCCAACAGTACTGAATGTCTCCGTTATTATTAGTGTCACCTGCTCTTTATATGGTTGTGCCCAGACACACTCCTGCATCCTGCTTTGGAAGAATGAGAATCTGCAAATATGGACATTAATGGGAGGCCAAAGATGAACAAGGGGCAGAAATACATTTTTTCCACTTTTTCATCTATGATGATTTACTGAACTGTATGATTATATGTTAAAGAGTACAAAAATAATATCCCTAATACACTTTTAGAGTTTATTTTCCCAAATGGACCCTTAACTACTTCATTAGTAAGTAATGTACTCCTGCTGGAGGACTAAGAGCTCACCTTACATATAACTGACATTAAAATAACAATGCATTTGTTTCTAATTCTTTTGTGAGCCTGAGACTTTAGGCATCATGTCTTAAAAATTGCCTGTAAAAACAAGAAACTTCCTCTAAAGAGATGTGTGGACACTGTCATATATAGACAGCAAATATTGTTGCATCATGCAGGAAGAAACATTAAAGATGATTCAGTTGAGAACTTCAGGAAATATCATTTCCCCTAAAGAGACAAATTTTCTGTTATTCTAAAGAGATGTAGAGCTATCCGATCCCAGATTCAGGGAAAAGTGAGGAATGTCTCACGTATTCAGACATACAGCAGACCAGGTCTTACATTAGTGTAAGGCACTGACAAATTATAAACCTCATTACTATTTACTTTTTTTGGTTCTTTTTCATATGCTAAGACTAAGAACAAACTAAACCACCACAACCAAAGCCTTTATAACTCCCTTTTTTGTAAATATTATGTTTTAAACATTTTTTTAGGACTTCATATTTTCACTTTTAATAGCATGCAATAACATACACTGTTTCTTTTCTACTTATTCTGAGGATGAATGGTTGAAAGACATCTACTGAGGAGAAAAAATGGTGATGATTATAGTCAGAAAGTACATCATCTGAAGAGTTCAGAAAATCCCAAATCATTTGACTTTTCTCATTCAAATGGCCACTAGAGCTGACATCTTAAATAAGCTAATGAGCCCCCACAGCAGAATTTCAAGTAACTTTTCTTTAGAAAGAATGACTTGTGAGCAGAAGCTGAAGTATACTGACCAGTACTTTTTTTTTTTTTTTAATACAAGGGAGGACTGAATGTAATGACTGGATTGATTTTTTTTTTTTTCATAGTAAAAAGGAATAAATCCCCAAATACCCATATTAGTAAATCAATTATGCTGGCAGCAGTGAAAGCACAGCTGTAGTATATCAGCTGTACCAAGTACTCTATAACACTTGACAGGTGTACACTGCTGCTAGTATAAATTCGAATGTTTGAAAAAAGTCTCTAGCTTTATCCACCTGTTTGTGAATGAGCCATTAGCACCGCTGCTGTGTATTCCTCTTGAAAGCAGTCATCTGTCAAACAAGTAGCTAGCTCTATGTGAAGATAAAAAAAACATGAGCAGCAACCACAGCATCAATGACTTCTAATTAACCTCCAAAGAGAAAAATTGCATTCTAACAGTTTGGGGCAAAATTGGTTCTTTCAGTTCCTAAAGATGACTTTTTCAATAGAGAAAACTATTAGTAACTTCTCTGGCAATATACACTGACCACATTACATTTGTGCCTTCTATCCTAACGTACCACTTGCCTCTTACCTGCTTAGAGTTAGGCTTTGATTCTGGAAAAGCAACTCAGAGGACAGAAATTTTGCAGACCTCCGTGGAAATGTTTCTGTGCAATCTCTGAAATCACTTTGCACAATTTCAGGAATTAGCATCACTTAATTAAGTAAAACTGTAGCATAAAAATGACCTGATTCAAGTTTGAATCTGCACTATGAACCTCAGAGTTCAGAACAAGAAAATGTTGACAATGCAATTTGATAAAAAAGAATATATTTGCAAAATCACATTTTAATATCTTGGTTTTCTTCTTTCCTCTGTAAGCTTAAGAAACAGAAATTGGCAGACTTATTTTTGTGTGAAAGTCAAAAGAATTTAGGATATATTTTCATCTTGAGTATTGTACCTAAGAATTTTCTTAGACAACAACAACATCAAAAAAAAAAAGTCATGAAAGATCACTGCAAGGAGTAAAGGCAAAATCTTATTATCAGTAGAGAAACCTACTAGCTTCTCTGAAGTTGCTTCTTTACCCTATGACTACATCTTATAGTCCATACCTGGGGGGAAAAAAATCACCAGCAAACAAACAAACAAAAAAAAAACAACTCATAATTACATTTGGTTAGATGGAACAAAGTGGATTTCTGTGCTGTGCAGCGTAAGCACCTTTAACTGAGGAACAACTGCACACAATTGCTCTTTCTAACTATATCTGAACCAGTTTTGTAGCAAAGAGTCCTCTGCAGCCACAGTGAAGAACTGTAGAGAAGCTAGCAACATCCTGACTTGTAAAATGGAACCCTTCTTCTGACAAGAAAATGAGTTAATGTCACTAGCTGAAAGAGTACAAGATGCCATGAAATCCCTTGTATGTAATGCCCTTCTTAGGCATTCTACTTTGAATTTACCAAGTAGGTATTTAAGGGACATTCATGCCTGTTAGAAGGATATTTTATGAGCCTAACGTTTCTTGTCTGTCTCTTGGTCATTTTTGGCAGTGGTATCAGCATGTGGAATTTACTCCAGATGAATATGCATGGTTTTAATATTCTGGACTTGAATGCTGCCTGTATTAACTGAATTTGGAAGTAATAACAGTTACACAGCTTTATGTAGAGATCTTCACTTTATCCAAAGACTGCCAAAGACAACGAGAATCTTTGGACACATTTTCTCTTTTTTGACATCCTCTCTGGCTTGGATGTCTCACTTCTCATTTATATCTTTTTATTGATCCTTCACTCTTGGTTAGTGCTTCCTCAATTCATTCTCATGTCTGTGGCTGTCCCACAGCTCCTAAAGAGTTCCCAGTCAGACCAATTTCCTTTTCCCCTTTCACTAGCTTCTCAAACCTCCAGGCTACTCCACATTTCCACCTACTGCTCACGGGCTTCCTGAAACCTGTGCCTCCTCCTTGGACTTCTGGACTTTATTATGCCAGATGTACTGCCTCTGAGGTTTTTCCTCCAGCTTTGTAAAAGAGGCTGTTACTACACAATTATCTTGCTTTACAGCTAAGGCTTAAATGCATGGATGTGGAAGTGCATTACTCAGTATTTTAGCTGGTGACAAAGGAATATCAACTGCTTGTCTCATAGCCCTAGAGTAAAAGGAGTTTTTGCAAATGTCTTTTCTTTTTTTTCCCCTGTGGGTTAATTTTATTTATTTGTATAACTGTGGAAATAACTTTCTTCAAAATATTGCCATTATCCTCCAAAACCTAAGATATATTCTGGATTAAAAGAAACAAAAAGAAGCAGATAAAAGCAGCAACCTGGAACTAAACTTTTGATTCCCGGAATAACTTGGCTGTCATGCAAGCACGAAAGTAGCAGAAGCATGCCTGAGGCTAGTAGGACAATGTAGCATTGTTATGTTTCTTTGAACTGTAATGTTTTACTTCCCATGGGTCACTCAGTGACATTCAAGAGACTGCTTCCAGAGAGAACAGACCTGGTCAGACAGTTTAAGGAATATGAAAACTGGCATTTTCTGAAATGTAAAAAGATTTTTTTTTAACTATAAGCTGAAATTTTTCTTCATGTTGCTTTTGAATTGAATTTTCCCTTGGAATTCAGCACATAAATACTTCAACAATAACAACAGAATACATCCAACTGTATCTGACTATTTTGTTAGTTGATAACCTGTGTCTTGAAAGAATTTCCTTTCATTTTGGAAAAGCATAGTTTAGACTCTGCAGCTATACTGTGCTCTGAGCAATGCATCTGAATATTATTACATGTGAATTTTTACACTGAGAGCTGAATACTGTGGCACACTTTAGCTTTCAGCTATATAATAAACACAAAGCTGTATTATTTCTTCATCTTGTTTTAATAGAGTTGGGAGTATAACATGGCAAGCTTTCTAAAAGCTGTCTTACTATGTTTGAACTTAATTATAAGCTTTCAGTTTTCATAATTAGAAGACAATGAAAAGCTATGGCAGCTGTCTGGCTGTCAGCTTCTTCAGGGCATGGCAGTGAATCAACCTGCATGCAAAGTTTCTGATCAAGGTCACACAATTTCTTACCCACAAGGTGAGCTCAAACTCTGACTGAGGAAAAGGAACCAGACCTATGCTTGAATGCCAGCAGAAAACATTCGAGGAGCCTTTACTTCCAAATTAAAATGATTTAGAAAATAAACCACAATTAGGAAGCTGTACACACTGACTGTGGTGAACTGCAGATTTCATGAGTGTTGCTGCATTCCTTGAGCAGCCAAACTGCCTTTGAAATCAGCACTGACCCAGAGCAGTACAGGAATTCTGTTTTGCTTTCTGAGCTTTCAACTCCCACTTTTTCTACTTAATCTTCTCTTCAGAGTAAAATGAGAGCACTGAAACACACTGCTTAGACATTTAAACAGAAATTCTTCTCAAATATTTCTTTATCCGTTCTTCATTTTTAGAAATAGGCTAATGGACAGATAGAAAATATGAGCTTGTTATCCCACTCTCAGTTTTCAGTAAGACCTTTGCTGAACAAGGTGGTTTATCTCTTATTGTTTAGTTGCTTATTCCCAAAATAATTTTATGTTTGTAAAATTCAGCTAACATTGGCTAGCATTTCTTGGTTCATTAAAGCCACTTTGCTCTTGGCACAGATTTGGAAGCAGCATGGAAATTATATAAGTGATTTGTCCTAGGCAGAACAACTCTGTAGAAATCTGGAAGCAGAGCTTTTCTCTGTCTAGACCACCTGTACTTTATGGATCACAGTGCAATACAGATGTTCCCATATTTTTCCAAGCTAAATCATTTACTTATAAGACAGTCAAGCCAACTTACATTGTCACAAATATACTTTCTGCTTCTTCCATGATCACTTATGGAATTTCTTGTCCTTATGTCTTGTTGTGTATTAAAATCAACTTATTCTGAATAAGATTATTTTTCCTATTGTAAAAAAAAAAGAGTTAATAAAGACATATATAATATGCAGTATAAGTTGATAAATCATGTAGTTTTAATATGCAAAATATCATTTTATAATTAATATATAAACATTTAAAATGTTACACAGGTCCTGCTAGGAAGTTTGTGCTGTTAACGACAGCAAGATAGATATTTGACCATATTTATTAAAAGTAGTGCATTTAAAAAATTCTAAAATATAGCATACTTCATCTTAACAAATGTTTTTATTTTACTTTAAAAAGAAAAAAAAATACTCTGTCACAAGGGTTTTATAAAGATTCTGTTGTTGAACATTTCAATTAAAAATATTAAAATGAGGCCACTTATAACAATGAGAAGCACTAAAGCATAAGATCAATAAAAATGAAATTAATCTGAAATGAGTTGGCAGTGGCATTTTCATAATAAATAATCTTCAGGTTCTATGTCATAATGTCAAGCCTCTTATTAAGTGGGAAAACAACACAAATGCTAATTATGATTGGAAGAACAATATAGATATTAGTCCTCTGTTTGCCTAAACCACTGAGAGCTTTGCAGATACAGAACAAAATTGTGCGTGCTATTTTGTACAAAAGCAACATGGCAGTAAGAAACAACCCTTTGGGTTTTTTTTCTTTCTTTCTGAGCAGTTCATGTGTTCTCCAGCTCACTTTGTAGCCAAGGGAAACTCATCACTCTATGAACAAGAATAGAGTTGTTCTAGCAAAATATTTTACTGGGGGAAAATAGTTTTTTTAAAAATCTGTCTTATTCATGCTTTCAATCTTGCCAATCTAGAATATCTCCAAAAAAAATTAAAGGAGTTATTTTGCCTAATTGTTCTTTCTTTGGCACCTTTCAAATTATTTTGTACATGGGTTGATTAATGGGTTGTTATCTGTATTCTCACTAGTCTAATTGTTATCACTAATTTTTTTGCTTGGTTTGGTTTGGTTTGGTTTGGTTTGGTTTAGTTTTGTTTCCTGAAAGCAAATTTTTAAGCAAACATGAAAAAAATCAGGTCTAGAGCTGTTGCTTTTTGTTCTGAGTTATTGCCTTGCAGCAGCTTCCAAAGACACATCAAATGATGCTTTAATAGAGACTAGAGCATTGGAGTACTGCAATGGGGTTCCGCAAACTATCTGTGATCTTACTGCAATTTGCATAATTAACTAAACATCCTGAAATATTGTCTGCATTTTCCCAAAGATAATTTTAACTCAATGTCTGTTGTGAAATATATTGACTGTGACTCTCTTCAGTGAGCTCACGTTTTGCTCAAGAAATGACTGAACATACAGACACTAATAGCACAAATATTCATTTAAGAACATCTAGAGTGTATGACTAAATCAAGAAGAAACATATCTATGCATGCTGGAGAGAGAAAATATAGGGGAAAATATAACTGAACTAAATTTTAATATCAATTAATTTTATTTATCTATTTGTGCATTTATCTGTCTGCCAATCACTAGTTTAGGAGGAAATGTGGTCTAATTATCACTGTAGTATCAGACCCCTTGTACAAATTTCCTTGCAGTCTTAACTGCTTTGAAGATTCTGAAACAGTTTTTCAATCCATTATTTTATTTTTTGAATTAATAATATGAAGACTTATT
Source organism: Dendrocincla tyrannina (assembly GCA_035047865.1). Classification (NCBI taxonomy): domain Eukaryota; kingdom Metazoa; phylum Chordata; class Aves; order Passeriformes; family Dendrocolaptidae; genus Dendrocincla; species Dendrocincla tyrannina. The sequence goes on from JAWWMP010000116.1 coordinate 102,528,977, forward strand.
ATTTATATTTGGAAAAAACAGCAAACAACTTCTTTTTGTCTTCAGTCTCTGTTAAGGTTGTAACTTGACCAATTATTGCTATTATTACTATTAATGTAACAATTTACTGTAAAAATAACAAAAATAAAACAATTTTAAAGAGGAATAGAGAAAAGAGAATTTTCATATTTTAATATTTTAAAAGGACTTTTTGGGGAAAAAATTAAGAACATAAGTGTATTATTAATGTCATTTTATAATTCCTCTTATTTAGCTGCATATTAAATTGCAATTACATTTCATAAATTAAAGGGAGTATTTATGACTCAATTTTTAAAGTTTTTTATAATTTTTCTTAGTCTGTTATAACTTAGAGAAAAAAATTTCTATTGTTAAGTTTGACGTGAAAAGAAAAATATTTTGCAGAAGCAGCCACTGTAAATGACAAGCTGTTCCGAATGAAAAATGTATTATTGGAAATTCTTTCTTTTCCCAGATGGAATAGAAATCTGAAGAAAACATGTTAGTTGTTGGTTTATATCAGATTCATTAAAAAAAAATGTTTGAATGTAGAAGTGTGGTAATCTAAAAAGCAAAGAACTATTTCAGTGTTTCCTAAGGGGATGTTATCATTGTCATGACAATAACACTATTTTCCCTCTTTCTCCACCAGGTAATTTGCTGATGTCTGTAATGGTGCACACATGCAGTAGTAAAGCAAACTGGCACAACCAGGTCTGCTACATGACTGTAAAGCAAATTACTGTGACCTCTCAGTTTTCATTTGCCAAAAAAACACCAGCTCCTAAAATCGCTTGTAAGACTTCTTCATGCAGGGCATGCCTGAAGGAGGCTGTGACGCCATGGGAAGGCCATGCTGGTGCAGGCTCCTGACTGGACCTGTGGACCTGTGGAGAGAGAAGCCCTGGCTGGAACAGATTTGCTGGCAGGACTTGTGACCCCATGAGGGACCCACACTGGAGCAGCCTGTTCTGAAAGGACTGCACCCCATGGAAAATATTCTGTAGTGGATTCAATGCAAAATGAATGCTGAAAGCAATGAAAGGGAACACATAGGATGCCAGGGCCAGGAATAGGGGCAGAAAGGGCAAGGTAGAGAAAAAGGATGTTTATCTTCTACCAAGGATCTCTTAAAGTGTCTCAGGCTTTTCACTGAAGTCCTTCCCTGTGCATGCCCAAGGGTAGCACAGAACACAGATTTGCTCAGGTTTTTTGACACATTATCCGGTAACTGTTCTATTTCAGATACCAAAATACTCTTTTTGTACTTAAATTAAAATCCCTATGTACCTTGCAGAATGAGGATCAAAATTCTAATTCATGTTTGGTGCAGGGGGTTGAGGAGTGAACACATCCTGTTCTAAATGTATGAAATTACCTGTTTCTGTTCAGTGGACGTTTCTGGCTACTGAGTAGGAAATACGAGTGTATGGCATTTTCTGTAGTACAGAAATATTGTCCACCCAACACTGATAAGCCAGTGGGTCACACATCAAATTTATGAGGTACATTTTGCACATCCTGTCAATGATTTCCAAGTGCAATTAATTCCATCAAAAGTTATTCCTGTCAGATCAAACAAAAAGACATGTATAGCAGGCATTTTATGCTTTTAGAGTAATGACTTCACTTGTTGACTTTGTTTTGAATACCAATCTCGACCTGAAATTATTTTTTAAATCACTACCAATTTATTACTAAAACACATAATCATTATATGCTATCAAGCGTGTCTCTCAAGAGTAATGGAAATTTTTTAAATTGTTTAAATTGTTTCAGGAATGATACATGCACTTGAACATTACTCAAACCACCATTTTCCTGCAATAATCTCCTTTGAATGGCCATATGTTATTCTAGTAACTCTATTGCAACCTCTCCCCTCCTTTAATCAGAATAGATTCCTTGAGATTCTGCATCTTTTTCTCATGTTAGCTATTTTATCCATTACTGTGTAATTTAGGCCTCTTCACAAAACAGAAAAAATGGTTATATATAGCACACAAGCTATTGTGCTGACATTAATGGTTTTCCTTAAGATGGGAGCAAAGGAGGGGAAGAAAGTTTCCAATTTTAAAGTATTTCTTATGGGATATTGAATATAATATGCTTTTAGTGCTTCATAAAATCAATGTGTCATGTTTGAAGACCCTAATGACAAATAGAGTTCAGAAGGAAAGTGATTCTATTTCATCATGTAAGTTCTTTTCCACAAAATTTTGCAAGTTAAATTATCTGGACATATATCTCAGCATTAGTGAAATATTTTTTTTTCAGAGATGGAGAGTTGATCCTTCAGTAGTCCTAAGACAACATCAGAGTTCGGTACATTATCTAAAAAATTAAGAAGTGTAAAATGTAGGATTTTGTCCCCTAACTCGAGTTGGTATTTCATCTGTTTCTTGAATAAGTAGTAGAATTCAGCAGACAGACAAACAGTCAGGAAGAAACATATAGATAGTAACTAAGTCCCCAAGTTGATTCTTACACAGTTATTACACAGTTATACAAACTTGAGATAAATATTCAGTCTTGCTAAATTCATAAATTAAACATTTTTCCACTGGGGGTAAGTAGAATTGTGTCATCTAGTCATCAAGGTTTGATAAAAGAATATACAAATATCTCTCCCTGTAATTATCTTTAAATGAAGAGTACAATGGCTATGTTGGAGATGTATAGTTTATAGGAAGCAGTTTGAACACACAGGTATTACAAAACCATTATCAAAAAGAAGTTCTGGTCCTGCTGCCTTTTCCAGAATAAATCTTTCTATTTTATAAAGACTTCTTAATTAAATAAAAATCATTAAGGTAACTCCTCTCTGGAATAGGTCATCTCCATCCTCAGAAGTTTTCAAACCTTGGCTGGAGAAAACAGACTGACTTCATCTAATGTTAACAATAACCTGAAGTGAGAGCCTGGTCTAAAAAACCTCCAGGATTATTTTATGACTAACATTTCTGTGTCTCCCTGACAGAACTGCCTGATAGAGATATTCTCAACTGGACATGACTGTTTCATACTGTTGGAGAATACAAACCTAAGTGCTCCATGTATTATTCAGTGGAACTGAAGACATTACTTTCCAGAAGTGTCAGTTTGGATCCTTTGAATAACTTCATTTTAACAATGAAGGTTTTCTGGTAAGAACTTTGAAAGCTTCTGCTTTTGAAAGCTTCTGCTTTCTGAGATTTTTAAAGAGGTTTGTATAACAATTATAGGAGAAAAGAGAACTATTGAGAACTTTACCATATCTAAACTAATCATAGAGCATATTTTAACACTGGGCAAACAGTTTTTCAGAGAAAAAAGCCAAAACTGACTGATCTGGAAGCACAGAGGATTCAGATAAGGAGGAGAGGAGCTGGAAACCTCCAGAAGAGTTAGGGCAGCAGCTACCTTGGCACCTCACTACAATGAGATAAACACAGCATGTATGCTGATGTGCCAGCTAGCCAACCACCTAAATAACGGGGTCAGCTATTGTGAACATGTTTTTATCACTCATAAATGAAAGACTAGTAGCACTGCCAATAGCAAACCAGCTGGAATTAAAAAATAAAATACTAACAAAAATATATATATACTGTGGGTGTCAAGTTTTCATTGCAATGTCAGGAGTGAGATTTTTGCTGTGAGAAAAACATGCTCTTTATCAACTCAGTAGAACTCTTTGTCACTCACATTCACTAGTTTTTTATTGGTGGAATAGATACATTGTTCAGAAATTGTTCAAAAATAAGAACTGTTATCAGGTGTTTGAACAGGCAGCAAAAATGTAAACAGTGCAGGAAGATGTAGTCACCTAGTAGATGACACTGCTGCCTCAGACTGTAATAAAACTCTGATTTAGAACATATTTGATTCACTACACTGCTCAAGATACTATTTCTTACAGAAAAACTAGGGTCAAATGTTGTTGGGTATAAGGTAGTACAGACTGAAGTACCTCATAATCATTTACCTTGCCTTGTTGAATCCATGTGTCAGTACAAAGTTATCTAATACAGACAGAATTTAATATAAAAGACTATTTGAACCAGGAGGAACAGTGACAATGTTTAATGAAGACTTCAGATGTCTTCAGGAAAATAACAAATCTTATGCATTTCCAGGATGATTTTCTTTGGCTTAACTAATGAATATTTCATTTTTATTTTTTTTAATTAGTTAAGAATAACTTAGAAGGAATGTTTAGTTTATTTGGACACACTTAGAACTTTCTTCATGATGCCAACAACATTGAAAAGTATTTCAGTTCATTATAAAAATTGTCATTTTTGTAAATGCAATTACAAGAATAATTCCATTTCCTTTCCCAGAAGAACATGTTAAAATGCAACTTATAAGTGGATTTTAACAAAGGTACAAACTAAGTTCCAGGTTGCTCTGTGAAAATTTACACAAAGAATTTTTTGAGGAGCTTTTTCTGTCTTACCCCTTCTCAAGAAGTTTGAAGTTAAAGATGTAAAAATTCAGCTTATTTTCAAAAAATTTGTTTTATCCTTAACTACTACCCTTTGAAATGTTGCCAATTTTTAAATGCTAAACAATTCTTATTAGCGAAACAAAAAACCTTTTTATGCTTTTCTACTTGCTTTCTTTTTCTGCCATATGCTTCCACCTTCACAATTCCAAACGCACCTTCAGTGTCTTACCTACATGCCCGTCACTACAGCTATTTCTATTTTCCTTTGTCTGTAACCATTTATGAGGTACTGTCACTTATAGTTACCCTCCTCTCCACCTTGTTGGTGCGGTCCCTGACCCAGAATCCATATTTAAACTAACTCACAGAGTAGTTTTGATTTCATTAATATTTTAAAATAATTTAAACATCTGTTCTAAATGCATCAGAAAACCGTTTTCTCCAAATGTTACTGGAGTGGTAGTTGCAAACAAAAGAAAAAAGACTACAATGGACATTCCTGGTGTAGACAGAAAGTGAATTGTCACTTTGATTTGTTTTAGAAGATGAGGGTCTTCATCAGTTTCAACACAGAAAAAAAAACATACACAAAAAAAAAAATCAAAAAACAACCAAAACCAAAAAAACCCCATAACTGTCAATATGCCTCACAGTCTTTTTTTAAGCCATAGAGTAATTCTCTCCCTTCAGATTCTCACCAATCTTAACTTCCAGCCCATACATGCGTCTTAAGACATTGGTCATCCAATTGCAGACAGATTATACAGAGCTCACTTTGTAATTTCTTATTGATTTTACGAAGTTGAGTTTGGAGTAATAATGTAGAAGTTGTAACAGGAATTCAGAGTTTGACTTTAGGAGAAACTAAGAATAAGTTATAGAACTTACATTTGTTCTTGCTTTAAAAAAAAACAAACCAACAACAAAAAAACCCACTAAACTACAGAAAATTTCAGAGAAATAGTATTTAAATCAGTGTTCTTACTTAATGCAAATAGCCTGTTTTACATACTCATAATTACATAATTTCTATATTTGCAACATCAATTAAGGCACAATGATCTTACAAATGTTTCATTAAAGTAATTTTAAGTTGCAATGTTTGTTTAAATATCCTTTCAAAACTCTTGTTGAATTGTGAATCTTTTTTATTGTCTCTGTGCAGGCAGGTCCAAGCTGTTGGAAGGCTAAGCATGCAGAGCACATATGCACAGACAATGCCTATGAGTATATTCTGGTCCCCACTGCCCACACTTTTTGTGAGGAAAAAAACCCAACCCAAAACAAACAAAAAAAACCCCACAATGTAATAGATGTAAATATGTACATATTAGATAAAAGATCTGGACTCAGACACTTTTCCCAGCAGCTGGCCCTTGGATCCCGGTCTTCCAGGTTGCTGGGACATGCACATATGAGCTCTGAGGCTGCAGTCCTGCTCGAGTTGCTGGTATAGACTGTCTTGCTCACGAAGCACGTATGCACACACATACACACACACACACACACACACACAGAGCTAGCTGTGTCACTAGTCACCAGCCCTAATCACTTTGACCTCTCCAGCTCCTCCCATGGTTTCACAAACATCTGGATCCCAGGCCATGTCACCTACTCACCAGATAGTCTGGTTTAAGCTTCATGCTTAGTTAGTCCTATCAATAATACATTGTCTAACTCAATGTTGGATGCTGCTGCATCTTATAAGTGCAACTATTATTAAATGCTATTGTATTAAACAAAAAATCTGATGGCATTTGAAGGAATGCCAATTAGGAACCATTTTCTTCACACAGCTGAAATTTTAGAGTATTTTAAAGTTATGTCTTCATTTGTGTTGTGAAATCAATGTTCTGCCATCCATGAAATCATATGTGGTTCAGGGGCACTTCTGGTTGCGCAAAAAAAAGAAGCATATCTTTTTGAGAAAGCAGAATACCTGTAAAGCATAATGGAATTTATGCACAATGTAAAATTACATATTTTTTTTTCCACTTGGGAAAAAGAAAAAGCAATCATCTTGGAAAAATGTGGAATCTGATCTAAACTAACCTGAAATTGGTATAATTTATATTTTACTGTCTTGTGACTATACTCATTACTGAGCCACAGTAGTCTAGGCAATCCATATTAAATGTGATAGAATAGCATCTGTTTCTTTTGAGACTAAAATTATAAATGGTTCCAGTTACATCAAAGAAGGTCCTTAGACCTTAATATTGGGACTATAGAATTCCCTTTAAAGAAACTTTTCCAAGTCCAGAACACTATTTACCTTTATTTAACATAAGTAAGCTTAATTTGCTTTTGTCCTAGGAAAGCATTTTAGTTCGTGTAGAGAAAAATTAGATCTTGTATTTATGTATGTATGTACTTATTTATTTATTTATTTTTCATTGGATCTGACATATAACTGTGTTATAATTAGATAATTTATCTAAAAATCAGAGTGCTCTTGGCTATTTGAAAAGCTGCTTGACTTTCAGCAATTATCCTCCTTGACACGGGCAAACAAGAAGATAAATGAAGACTTTATTTTCCCCACTCTGAAGGAAAGACAGGAGAGATGCCCAGGACAAAAAACAGTAGGCCTGTCTCTTCCTATCAGTATCACTGCTGATCACAAATGCTTGTCCTGAAGTTGGCACCACAGATCACGCCTGAGTGGGGAAAGACACAGGAGATGGACAGGGGAGGAGGATGCCAGCCAAAGAGGTATCATTGCCCACTATTATGAAAGTTATATGTCCCTCTAACGCCTTATCGGGAGCAATGTGTTCACCCATGCAAGGCCTCCTGTTGCCTTTGTCTTGTTTAGTGTGTCTCAGAATTGTTTATTCTTAAGCTTAAAGGAGGTGATCCTTTAAAATTAGCCAGCTCTCCTGGACTCAGCTTGAGGATAATATGTCATGGGCCTCTTCCAAACGGATCTCTGAACAGGTCCAAGTTTGGTCTCCTGAAAATCAGCATTGTCAAGCTGTCTTTTCCCAGGGTACTCAATACTACATCTCATGCTGTAAGAAACTGGATGATATCCAGGTAGGGGAGTACTCTAAAGTATCAAGTTATCATTTCTGCCTTATGGGTGAACATTTGAGGAGCTGTAAGAGACAAAAATCCCTGGATTTTCCCATCCAAAAAAATCTGGACTGCTGTCACAGTACCTTTGGGGTTGTTTATGATGATACTTATTCCCATATTGAGGAGAGGTAGATGAGAGTAGGACTCAGAATGTTTGTGTGCATTGTCTAGGTGCTTACACAGCTGCCTACAAAAATATTATCTGGAATGCATTGTAACATCTATGCTTGAGGAAGATCATTTGAGGAGTTCCACTTTTACCACCTCATAACAGCTTGTTTTCTTTCTCTGTCCATTTTCTTCCTTTGCTCCACAATCCCTTTTACAATCTTCTTTTACACCTGTTACATTCAATAAGTCCCACATGGTTGAATGTAGTAATTTGTGTGTGATATTATAGTCTGTGTTTCATGGAACAGAAAAAGAAATTATTATGATAACCTTTTATGGCCTTAACTTCTTTGAATGTCTACTTTTACTCAAAATCTAAATTTGTGTTGTCACTCAGTAATACTCTGTTTTCCCAGAATATAGGAAAATATTCCCAAAGCTCATTAAAATCACGATATCTACTGCCTTCAGGACCCTTCTGAACAATGAAATATTCTAGCCTATAAAGCTCCTAAAAATGTGTAAAATAAAGATTTAGGGTATAAGTTTTGAAATCTTCATTAAATCTCTGCAGAAATACTACTGTTGAGTATACAAACATTCAACCAGTCTTAAAATATGCTCTCTAGTAGCTGTTCATAGCTCAATCTAAGCAAAATAATATAAAAATAGTATTTATATATATCAAATGAGGTCTGCAGAGTTGAAGTAATAGACATATTATTCATATTTTTAGCAGCCTTTGTATAACATTGCCCAAAAATCATTCAAATCCTGATCCAGAAATCCAAGGGGAGTTTTAACATTGATATATGTGGGAAAGACAGGTAACATAAAGTGTAAGGTAGAAAAGAATTCAGGCCAGATTGATGTCTTTGCAAAAAGGCCTCAAAGGTCTATAAAATCGCCATTTTCTTTCTTCCTTGTAGAAAGAATAGGATTTCACTAACCTTGTATATGGAAATGGAGTAAATGTCCCATCCAACAACTAAGCTAGTTCTGAAAGAACTGAACAAAACATATTAAGTATTATTTATGGTCCATCTGAAATGCTTGGAGGTGAATAATCTCTTTTTTATATTTATAGAATCCTAATAATACACACAGATTGTGTTTTCTTAATGTTATTTTTGCAGAATAAGGAACATATGTAACTACCCATGACTAAACACATTAAAACACCTGTCTTAATGAGATTTTTCACATAGTAAACCATGCAAAGATTTCCTTTTTATCAATTATCACTCTGGGACCCTTGTTGAAATTTCATATTGTAAGCTTCTGACATACAGGTATTTTAATATGAACGGGAGCATAGCAGGTTTTTAAGAGTGCGGTGAGTAGACCCTTGCAGGACACCAGGTGCCCACCTAGTGCTGCTCTATCACTAACCTCAGCTGGGCAGGGAATAGCAAATACAGTCAAAGGCTTATGGGTTGAGGTAAGCACAGGTAAGCTCCAGCATGTGTCCATTCCATGGGGTGCAGCCCTTCAGGAATGGGCTGCTCCAGTGTGGGTCCCCCATGGGTTAACAACCAAACCGGCTCCACTCTCCGTGTGTCTACTTCTCTCTCTATGGGTCCACATGTCCTGCCCGAAAATTGCTCCAGCATGGACTTCCCATGGGGTCACATCCTCCTTTAGGAATACACATGCTCTAGTGTGGGATCCTCCAGGTGGATCTCTGTCCCACTGTGAACCTCCATGTGCAGCAGGGACACAGCTGCCTCACTGTGATCTGCACCATGGACCGCAGGGGAATCTTTGCTCCAGCACCTGGAGCACTTTCACCCCCTTCTTCTTTACTGACCTTGGTGTCTGGGGAGTTGTTCCTCTCATATATCCTCTGCTCCTTTCTTCTCTAGAAGGAATGAGTTCTGTGCAATACTTTTTTTACCCGTTTAGAATACATTATCCCAGAGGCACTCCCACTGTTGCTGATGGGCTCAGCCTTGGCCACCAGCTGTCTGTCCTGGAGACATTTGGCATTGGCACTGTAGGACTTGGAGGAAGCATCCAGCAGCTTCTCACAGAAGCCACCACTGTAGCCCCACCACTACCAACACATTGCAGTGCAAATCCAACAGAGCTTACATTGATTAATGCTGCAGTTCTCTGTCCTTTGGTCTTCTAGTACTTTCCATTGTATAGGATATTAGAGTATGAATTTAAAACAGCCTAAGCCACCTTTCTTTTGAAGGGGAAATCTGACCCTTTTTGGCAGTAAATTGGGGTTTTTTGGTTGCAGTTACTTCTTTAGAAATGATACTTCTCTGGTATGTGGAGACTGATTTTGCAAAAAAATTTATATGGAATCTTGTTCTATGCAATGTTAACAGCAATGAATTCTATTCATGTTTATGTTATAACAAATATGCTGACTTAGTCAATCATAATCATTATTGTATATCATTCTGATTTTACCAAAATAACTAAGACAATAATTGATTCATAGTAATAAAAAAAAATATTTTCTAGCAAGAATGTGGACTTCTTAATACATATTTATTGCCTTAAAAATTGCTTTACTTGATAAAATCATCAACTTTTCTGAAGCAGTCAGTCCTTATCTAAGTGGAACTGTATTTCATTTTAATATATACACTAACAATATTTCTAAAAGTTGTAAGATTTTGGGTGGTTGGTGCTATGCACATTAGACAAATGCTGGTAATGGATTTACATATATGCAGAACAAAATATATTCACATAATTTTGAAAATTTTGTTTGTTTATATTTTCACATGCTCAGTTTAGGTATTTCTAAAGAGATGAAGTGGCAAGCTGACACTGCAGCTTTCTATGGTGTTATTGACTGCACCTGTACTCCAACAGAAAGTTTCAAATGCTCATTTTATAATCTGATTTTCACACTCTGAATAAAGAGCTACTGACTTACCTAAGTTTAATAAAAATTATATGAAATATAAAAGTCAGCAGTGACCTTATCTTCACAGTATTGTATTGATTTGAGCTTATAAAGAGAAGTTATAATGTTATTTATTAAAGATTTAATAAAACACAAGCTATCAATGGACCTGCGAATACTTAGAAGGAAAAAAGAAAAACTTCCTCTTAAGAGTCAGAAAATACTCAATTTGGTTTTCTAAAGAAGGAAATAAATAAGTAAGCTAATAGAGAAAGAAGGAAACCCTTTCTAAATTATACACTGAAATATCCTATAAGAAATATTTGAATTTCATGCCAACAATGACTTTCATGCAATGTATTTAATCCTTAGAATGAAATATTAGAAACGTATTAGGCATTGATGGTTCTTCATATTTTATGATACTGGAATTAAGGGTCAGATCTTTCAAAAAGATTTTCTAGTATTTTCCAACAGTTTAAGGGACAAATACTGGCACCTTTTCCTACACACATTTGCTTCTTTTTTTTCTATAATTACTCCCACTGACATTACAACTATTAAGTATGTTTACGATGGAAGGCTTTCAACTGTATCATTAGTTGCATGCTTATACTATGTAATCAAAATTTCCAAGCTTATTAAAAGACAAAAACCCTAGCATTTGTATCTAAAGTTCCATCCTGAAAGAAAAGGTAGCCTCTCCCAACGTATTTTCTGTTGAATAAATCATTAAGGTCTTTCTCAATTAGTTCAACAAACGAGTGAATAAAATTGTACTAGATTTTTAAGATTATGGCATAAAAGTTTTTGAGTACTCAGTATGATTGACCACTCACAGTGAGATTATCCAGTAGAGACTTTCAGAATGCCACTCAAAAGAAACATACATTCATACATAGTTCTGGAATAAAAACACTAAACATTTTAGATTGTATTAATAAATCTTAAATATGTAAGACCTCATAAGTTTTTCTTGCATTTAACTATGTAAGGCCACATTTAAGAAAATTTGAAGCTTCAAATATTTAGGATTCTTTTTTATTTTCCCAGCAAAGGAATTTAACTTACTCAGTTAAATATCATGGGTTCTTTCACTTAGCAAGCATACTAAAAGGAATATTATAATTTCATAAATTGCATTTTCAGAGGGTAAAAGTGAAAATGACTGCAAAAGCAGCTGTTTTTTTGGCAATTTCTGCTTGCAGAAGGCAACATTTTTGAAAATGTGGGTTTCATGTTTCTCAGTACTTCTGGTTTTGCCTTATCATGTTCTGTAGCTGTAAGTATCAAAAGTTTTCTGAATCTTGACCTCAAAAGGGAAAACCCCATATTTAAATTAAATTTAATTGAAAAATAAGAAAGTCTTCTTCTACTCTGTAACTCACTAGAATAATTTATTTTTGACAATCTTTGATTTTCAATGAAAATTCTGATCATTATGATGACAAAGTTGTGAATAACTTAGTAAAGCTAGGGTTTTGATTTCTGTTCTATTATGTAGGGATGCATGCAAACAGAAAGTTTACATGGCAAAGCTTAACATTATGTATTTTTTTAATTTTTGAGACATAGTTTTGGTAAATCATTGCTGAAATCACCATTAAGATATCAAAGAAAACTAATGAATATATGTTTGTGTTTGCATGCACAGCTTAATTCTCACATTGAATATATAGTAATGGGAAGTGCTATAAGGATCCAATGCCGTCAGAAGAACTCTCAGTCAAGAAATCATTTAGGTTAGAAGAGATCTCAGGGTGTGTCCAGTTCAGCCACCAGCTCAAAACTGAATTGAGACCAGTTGCTCAAGGTTTTGTCCAGCTGGAATTTGAAGATCTCCAAGGACCAATGCTAAATAACCTCTAAGCACAACTCATTCCAATGTTGGATTATTCTCCTAGAGAATCCTCTTACATTCAAATTTATGACCACTTTCTAACTTTGCTACTGGACACTTCACTGAAGAACTTTGCTCTGTCTTCTTGGCAACCTATTCTGCAGTTTTAAAATGCTGTTGGTTAGACTCTGTTCAAGACTTCCCTCTTCCAGACTAAACAGTCATGGTTCCTTCACTCTCTTATCTGTGCCATTAAAGAAAAAAAAAGTCATTCATGTGATCAAAGTGTGACTGAGCTTTGCTCAAGTTATCCATGATAAGCTCAGAAAAATTTTTTATGGCTTCAAAAGGCTTCATAAATTAGTGTTGTCTGCCATTGCCCTGTAAAGATTTGACTTATGGTTCAGAGTAGCCAGTAGAACACAACCTATTGATTTCAAGAGTTTTGCATCTAGCTAAAGCTAAAGAATTTTTTTTTTTTTGAGTTCTTGACCTTTGGCTAGGAATTAAATATTGGGGTTTTTCAACCCCCAAACACAGTGCATTTAGGACAACTTAGAGTGAAAAGGTGTATATAAATAGATACATGAGTATCTATTTATGAGACATAAAACGGCTTCCTTTTTTTTTTTAATTAAGCATAATATATATAACTTTCTGACCAAATTTGATGATCTTTATACTTGGAAAACATCCTTTCCTAATCTATCAGAGTTATTTGTCATGATCCTTTTTTCAGGAAAAAAGGGACTGGCACACTTTTAGGGGGTGGAATAAGAATGGCAGTTTATTGAGGGGAAAGGATAACTTATATAGGGTCTGAGGGGAAGGTTCTGGAAGCAGGGAGGAACATGGGTGGAGTATACACATATTAGGGAAATAGGGGTAGGACAGAAACTATATAAGAGAATAGGTAGGAGGGGACTGCCATAAAAGGAAAGGGTATAATGCACCAAACATCAGCCAATTGGCAACTGGGGTACAAATGACCAATGGGGGATCAGAATACATGGGACATTTAAAAATTAAAGCCCTATTGTAATATCACAATAAACTCCTCATAACTATAATATTAACTTTGTACAACTAAATAACTTGATCACTCGCCATGGCCTTCCAGGGTGGGTTCACGGTCCCAGACTTCTTTGCCTTCTGCTCACGACTGCTTTCCACTTTATCTTTCTTCCACTGTTGGTAACTTCGTTCACCCATAGTTATCAAATGAAAAGTTTGGGCACAGCAAATTTTAAGCTGGTGTATGTCACAGCATGGTAAACAAGATAATAAGAAATTTTTTCTTTTTTTGGAACAAAAGGGATTTTAAAAGTCTTTTTTATAGGAAAATTTCAAGAAAATATTATGTAAATTCCACTATTAGTGATTGATGACAATGAACAAATAAACAAATAAACAAAGGTGTTCTGCTGGACCTCACACTCACTAAAAAGGGAGGACTCATTGGGGAGCTAAAGTTTGAAGGCACCATTGACTTCAGTGAAAATGAGATGGCCAAGTTCAGGATCCTGAGAGAAGAGGACAGGGCAAACAGCAAGATCATAACCTTGGACTTCAAGAGAGCAGATTTTTGCCTCTTCAGGCATCTGCTTGAAAGAATCCCAAGGTATAAGGCCCTGCCATGGAAAGGGGCTGAAGAAAGTTGGTTGATATCAATCCCCTCCTCCAAGCTTAAAAGCAGTCCACATCAATAAGCAGGAAGTCAGGCAAAAATACCAAGAGGTAGGAAAACTTAAACTCAAAAAGAAAGCCTAAAAACATTGAATCCTCAGCAACAGTAAACAAAGCAGGTGGAGGAAGGTGATCCTTCCCCTGTTCTAAGTAGGGGTGAGGCAGCACTTGGAGCATGGAGTACAATTCTGGGCTTCTGGGTGCAAAAGTTGGACATCCCAAAGCGAGTCCAGCAAAAGACCACAAAGATGGTTAAGAAGCTGGAGCAATTCTCCAGCGAGGAAAGGTTTGGAGAACTGGGACTCTATAATCTGAATAGAAGGCCAAGCAGTGTTCTTAAAAATGTGTAAAATATTTGAACGGAAATAGTAAAGAATACTAAAGCAAACTCTTCTCAGTACCCAGTGACAAGGGAAGAGGCAACAGGCACAAACTGAAACACAGGTGGTACCATGAGAAAGCACTTTTTTTACTGTGAGGGTGACTAAGCACTGGCATAGATTGCCCAGAGAGTTGGTGGAGTCTCCCACCTTGGGGATACTCAAAGGTCATCTGGACACAGTCCTGGACAACTGGGTTGAGCACAGAGATCGGATTGGAAGAGCTCTGAAGGTCCCTTCCCCCAGAGGCTGATATCAACAAATCTCTTATTCAGTATTTCTCTGGCTCTGTGATTACTTGGTCATATGCTTACCAATAAATAAGGAAGATTAGATATAGGAGTTTTATAAGGAATACGTAATTCATCTTCAGGACAACTACCATATAATTTTAATTCATCTTTTAAAGAAAACTGAGGGCTCAGAATAAACAGACTTGCAGTAAATTGCATATGTTCTCCTACAGGACTCTCTACAATAGTTGGTGTTTTTTTTAATTGAAATTTTTCTCCATGGCCAGCATTTCATTCTTGATAAGTACTTGAAAGAAAATAATATATTATATTTTGAAGAAATTTTTGCAAGCATGACTTCTTTTAACCTCTGTTGATCTTTCATGTTTAAAGGTGCACTTTGCCTCACTTATCCATTCACTATCCACTGTCTCTTGCATGACAGGAAAGTGAATGAACCTTTTTTTTGTTTAACCTCACCCTTTCAATTTTTCTTTCTCCAAATGCAGTGCTTATGGTTATGTGATGGGGTGGAACTTCAGTTAATTCCATATGCTTTCAATAAGTATTCCAGACTTCATTTTTCTTTTCTTACAATAACATTAAATAATCTATATGGTACTATAGATGGGAACGGTAAACCCTTCCCAGACCCTCAAATAGAAATATTATAAAAATAGTATAGTTTGGTTTCTTGCCTTCTGTAAGTATGATATTTCCCTTTTCTACTGAATATAGCATACTTATCAGAAATTATGCCATTTCAGAACTAACTGAATATAAAACCACTTCTAAAATTAAGCAATATTTAATATATTATTTCTATATATACTCCTGAGGCTTATCAGTTCTTCTTTCTCCAGGCAGAGAATGGCTAATGATATAACATCCAAAATACTGTGAACATCTAAAGGTTACTTGTAGCCCCAAGCAGAAATAAAAAAAGCTTGTGTGACCTTCTTACTATTCAGCATTGTACATTGTTCACATAATTTCATTAACCTTTATTTCTTTATTAATAGATAAAATATATGTATTCAGACCCCATCAAAATGCCTTTTTTGATCAATATTTGGCTATAACATAATTTTTCATGTTTCAACTGAAAAATGAATTGCAGCTTGCAAAGAACAAGATAGAAGATATTTTCCATTTTGTGTCTGTCATGACATTTTAAAATTCAAAGCAGGAGTTTCCTACTGGCCTAATGTGGTTTAAATAGACTTCTGGAATTCAGATCTCTAGAATGGCATATCTGTCTCTTTTCCTTTCCTGTTTCTTAATACCAGGGCTCTGCACTGTTGGCATCCATTATTCCTTTAACCTAGTAAATTCACTTTGACACAGTTCAAGCCTCTGTTCTTCTAAGACTGCTTAAATTTACATCATTTCAGACATTTGTCAGTTAGTTCCACTACTTAATCTTAACATAGGCTAAATGGTTCTCTATTACCCAAACTGTGAGCATTTATGGCTGATAGGAAACAAACATGTTGATTGCCAGGATTTTGAAATATCATTTGCAACTTACATAGATGAGTCCTGGTTTTGATTAATGTGTTGGATTTGTCTGCATTTGATTTATTCCTACAAATGAGTTTTGTATATGAATTTGATAAAACCACTATTACAGGCAGACTGTGATAAGTTCTCAAACTATACCTTTTACTTTGCTTGAAGATGAAGCATTCCCTTGGCATGTAAAGAGGTAAGTAATGGGATTGACAGTCACTTGACAATGAGCAGAGTTTGTGACAGCTGTCAGAATTCCCCTAGTAGAGATGGCTGTGCTACACATCTGTTGTACTCAGTTCTGCAGCTGTAGAACATTTAGGTCTGCAGTAAATTTTTGTCAGATTAATTCATTTTACACGAGGGAGTGTCAATTCCACACCTCAAAGAAGGGATTAATTATCATTAGATTTTCTCTCACAAGAGAGTTATCTTTTTTAAAGACTTAATCTTATTATTAATTTATGGGGTCCCTTTCTGAACCCTTCACCCCTAAAGAAGTTCTTCACATCAAAGTAAAACTTATCTTTACCCTTCCTACCACCCAAATTTCTGCTACATGCTGAGCTAATCCTATAACCAATGTTCAACAAATGAGCTGAAAATATATTAAAGCATTAAAGTACTAAGAAAATAGATATTGTCAGCATTCTAGTTTTGAAAAGACAACATGACATGCCAGATAGATAAACAGATAGATGAGAAAAATGAGGCTTTTTAGTATACCTGTGAAACTACACTGCAGTATGTACTACATACCACACGCATGACAACATGTTAGATGAACCCTGGAATGTGAAGGTTGGGAAGGAAATGTGAATCCTAGTGTCCTTTTCCCCAAAGTAGCAAATCAAGTGTGAAATGATATTTTCCACACCGGTGATCTAAAGTATAATTTACAAGGAAAGTGGACTATGTGTGCCTGAGCCTCATATACCCTCTCAACCATATATCAAATTGCTCTCGTAATATCTCTGATAATTAAGTAATTAGAGAGTTCTCTGTGTTTATTGATTTTGATAAGATTCAAGATGACAGATTGATACATGTTCTGGAATACGCTGGTATCTCAAAATATACCTGACATATTTAGGAAAGTCTGAACCACGCACAGTAATATGAATAAAACATATAACATTGAGCAACATGTATTGTGTTCCACTTCAAAAGTTATATAGAGTGGGTATTCAAACTGGAAAGTTTGGGAGATACTGAGCAGAGTGCCAAAATTAGTGATATATTAACAGCAAAAATGCTATGGAACAGTGAACAAGTTACAGAAAAGTAAGAAATGTTAAGAAAACTAAAGCAAATTCAAGTCTAAACTATCAAGATCTATGCCAAAGTGACCAAGTGACAGACCACATCATAGATTCCTATGATGCTGGAATCAGATAATACAGAGAGTAGAAATGAGAGAAGTAATAAGTGGAAAGATGATATCTAAAAGAAATATTTTTGACAAATCCTGAAAGGAGTTTTGTGATTGATATATTTACTTCATCCATTTGTGATTAATGGAATATCATATGGCAAAAATGTCTAATATAGGGCAACAGTGCTGTTTGAAGTACTAGATGACTATTCAAGGGTTTATGCGAGTGATTGCACTTCAGTACTTTAATTTTCAAAACAAGTGAAAAACAAAACAAGTAAATGGAGACAGAAAGACAGATATACCAGAAATTTTGCAGAACAGAGTGCTATGAAAGAGACAACAGATAAATTAACACTTTTCAGGGTGTTAAAGCAAATCACTGACCTCTTGTTGTGGGTTGAGCCTGGCTGGCAGATAAATAACCATCTAGTTGCTCACTCATTCTACCCCTCCTGGATAGGAGGCAGAATGAGAAAAGCAAAAGGGAAGAAAACTCGTGAGTTGAGATAGAAAGATATTAGTAGGGGAAACAAAAACGTGTACACACGCAAATTAAAATAAGAAATTCTTTCACTAATTCCATCACCAAGCAGGTGTTTAGTCAGTTCCTAGAAAACAAGGCTCCGTATGTGTAACAGTTACTTGAGAAGACTAATGTCCTAGCTCCAAATATCCTGGCCTCCTCTTTCTTCCCCCAGCAGGCCAGGAATTTGAGGCAGATGATTCTGCCCCTCTACTCTGCTTCATGAGATCGCACCTAGAATACTGTGTCCAGCCTTGAGGGCATCAGCACAAGAAGGACGTGGAGACATGGACGGGCTCAGAAAGGTCCACAGGAGGACCACAAAGATGATGAGAGGGCTGGATCACTTCTCCTATGAAGACACACTGAGACAGTTGGTGTTGTTCAGCCTGGAGAAGAAAAAACTCCAGGTAGACCTTCTAATCAGACTTCCAGTACCTAAAGGAGGATAAAAGAGAGCTGGAGAGGAACATTTACATGGGCAAGTAGTGACAAGACAACAGTTTATAGCTTTAAAGATAGGTTTAGATTAGATATAAAGAAAAAGTTCTTTATTGTGAAGGTGATGAGTCACAAAAAGAGATTGCGCAGACAAACTATGGATGCCCCATCCCTGGAACTATTCAAGGCCAGGTTAGGTGGCACTTTGAGCAGCCTGGCCTGGTGGAATGTGTCCCGGGCCATGACAGGCAGGTCAAAACTAAATGATCTTTAAGGTCCCTTCCAACCCAAGACTTTTTTACGATTCTATTATTCTACGATTTCTTGATTTCACTGTTAGTGTCAAGACTGTTTTAGCCACAAATCCAAAACATAGCACATTTAGGTTCCTATAAAGAAAAATAACTCTTTCCCAGACAAACACAGAAAAACCTCCACCCCTTATTCTTTATCATTAACATCAAGCTTAGTGACAAAAACTGAGGAAATTCGGGTATTGGAGTAGAAGTGATTGTTCAGAGACTAGCTGGGCATCATTCTTCTTTGCACTGTTTAGTTTTGGTGAGGGTTTTTTTCCCTCTTTCCTTCATTTTTTGAACTATATTTTTCTTAACCCATTTTTTCTCTCCCTCATCTCCTGCAAGGGCTGAAGTGTAGTGTTCACTTGCTGACTGGATAAGCTTCCTACCCTCCCTCATTCATTTTTAGAGAGAGATGAAATTTAGCCATAAGACTATATGAACGGTTGACTGACAGAGGTGGAATCTTTTTTCTTTCACCTCCCCCACCCCCCTTTCACCCTAGATAGTGACTCTATTGGTATGATCCATATCATTCAAACATGAGTTACTGATAGTGTAATGCTTTCATGTTTTAGAAGAAACAGCAAGTTCATAATGGAGTTAGTGTCTTCCTTAACAAGCAAAACGTCTCACCAGGAGTTCATAATTCTGCCAGTTCATCATACTGTGAACTTTATCACCTTTTAACCTTTGTGTGACATTTCATGTACAGTTTTGCTGAAGCCTACTGGGAACTCTTTTTTTTTTTTTTCCAGAAATCTTTCATTCGCCCATTGCTACATTACTCAGTCCTTTTCATAAGTACCTTTGTCCTTTATAAAGGAAGAACCATAAGCCATTTGCTGTAAGAGAATGTTGACTAAAAAAATCCCTTTATTCTCAGATAAGTCATTTGTTAACTTTCATTGTACACCAAAATTCAAAAATTGTTTCAACTTTGAATCATAGTGGCTGAACCTTGGAGCTGAGGAGACTTTTCTTTACTATGGATGTTCCACAGAGAAAAGAGAAATGAAAGCTCTAACCCTCCTGTTCACTTTCCATGTCACAGCATGTCTACTTTCTCAATGTACTGAAGAAAGACAGAGACTGCTTATTATGATTAATAGAAACAAATAAGGTAATGAATAATAATACTTCAGTAATTTAGTGCCATGTTTCTAGCTCTACCTCATTTCATTCCACATATTGACAATCCTTGAAGCCATGTGTCTTGACTATCAGTCATAGGAAGCAGCATCTCTGAAATAGCTCGTTTGCACAGACCCAGACATGGAAAAATATATCAGTGAAAGAGTTAGAAAGTAGACAGAAATTGTGACATGAAAGTTAGCCTTCTAGACTAGTTGCTTGAGGTTGACTATTAGTGAGATACTGGAAAGAGCCACAGTAAAGGCAGTGACTTGTTTACAGTTCCTAAATTCTGCTGCATTCCCAAGCTAAGGGGGCAATATGCAGTGATATTTCTGCCAAGGGTGGAATCATGGGGACATACTACTACCGTGGGCTCAATGGCTGCAGCTGCTGTTATGCCACAGAGAGGTGCCCAAAGGGCATATGGTAGAATATGTCAACTTTCTGTGGGAATGAGGGTTTGATTGTACTTTACAATTTTATAACTCTGAAGGGCATAAACCTTCACCTCTAAGATGTTATGGTTAGGTTAACCAAAATTCAAGGTTCCACAAAGCAGAAGATTAGCTATTTTGTCCATTAAAAGCCAAGAAATATGAAACTTGGTTACTGGAAAACTCTCTATGGACACTCAATTTCTTATCCACAATTAAAGCATTACTATATATTTCAGGACAGCACATTAAGAGAAAATAAAGAATTGGCATTCAAGTGTATCTTATTTGTCCTTTTCTTATAAAACAAAATGTCTCTTGTCTGAAATAAAAAATATTTTAATTAGGAAAATTCTTTCTAAGAAAAAAAAAGCAGCATATATTTGTTTAAAGCCTTTCATTTAACATAGGAACATAACATAAAACAAACATAGTATTCAACTTAACTTTTTCCCTCTTTCAGTGCATTGATTTAATTTAAAAGCATTTGCTATTTAACTCTATAATTCTATTTTGGTCTCCTTGCTATAAGGAAGAATGCTGGAGTATGTCCAGAGAAGAACAACAGAGCTGGTGAAGGGTCTGGACCACAAACCTTATGAGGAGCGGGTGGAGCTGGGGTCGTTTTACTAGGAGAAAAGGAGCTTGAAAAGTGTGTATGTGTCTCTTCTTTTATTCCTTGTTCAAGGCACTACTTGAAAAACAATTTCCGTAGCTTTTATTCTAGAGAATGAAATTACAAATTAACATCCAAAGAGCTGTATCATTAAACGACAAAAAACAGCATTTTAAATGAGCAAACCTTAAATTCTTATCAGTTTTTATGACAGTTTGTTTGGAAACATGTTTCGTTACTAAATTGTTCCCTGCTTCTCAGAGAGAGACAGAAAGAGAGAAAGAAAGAAAAAAATGCAAAAACCAACAACTCTCTCTAAAAAAAAAAAATTGTTGAAAGGAAAATCCTTGGATTTTTTTTATTCCAATTTTGTAAGTCACGACATTGCCTTCAACCCCACATGGATAAATCCACTGATTCATCACCCTGAAATGTACCAAACCAAGACAAAAAGTGAAATGAGTGGTTTGCACCATGATCCATGATTGAATAAATTCAATTTCTCTCAACTAGGAAGAATTTTGACAGTATGAAGACTTGAAGATGTTGCTGATAAAAAATGACTGCAGAGATTGGTAGGATCAGATACGAAAATTTGGAGGAGCTTTCATGCATGAAGTTAGTTAAGAACAGTATTTCCAAGCATCTAGTGGTTCTGACTTCTTGATTGTCTAGCTGCACCTGACTCATTGTAAACTACCATGTATTCAAGGACACTCTGTTCCATTTTGGGCTATATTTGAACTATACAAAAGGAAAGCTATTGCATCTCAGCTGAGAGCTGAAACCATCATCACAGTGCAACCTGTTGAGGCTTTCTACATTGTAAACCTGTTGTATCTGGAATTAGATGAATTCTACTTTCAAGACAAAGTTGTGCAGTTGAGATCACCTTCAATAGTGACACAAACTAGGAGTTTGACTTTGCTTTAACAGATTCATCTGGGAGGCAGCATCTTTGCTATGCTGTATTGTGAGAATGACTCCAGGCCATTTCAGAAAAAAATCAAACAGGGTCGACATGTGGGTTCTGTGATGCATGGTTTCTGTCAGCTTTCATTGTGGTGTCTGAGCAGATTGCCACTTCCAGCTGTGCAAACACTGACCTCTTCAGCCGCTGAAGCTAATTCTGACAAAAACTGTGCATCAAAGGCCTGAAATGCCATGCTTCATATTCCAATACAGTAATATAAAATGAAACAGATGGAGATTTAGAGTAATATACCGTATGATGAACTGCAACAGCTCAAGGATGAATAGGTCATTCATTTATACACTACCTCCACAAAAAGTTACACACTGACCTGCACAAAATTTTCATTGTCTTTCTTGATTGCCACATAATCTCCTCTGCTAAAGAAAAAACCCACCAAACAAAACAATCCCATTCTCCCTAGGATTATGTACATGACAGTAACTGTGGTAAATAAACCAGTCAACATTTTCAGGAGTGACTTATTTTTTGCCTCTCCATTTCGGATGTATAGCTTAGAATAAACAGACAAAAGGTCTGAGCTGATGTCTAACAGAGTCAAAACCTATTTCTGGAAAATCAAAGATTATAGCCTTTGATACCATTCTTGAAAATCTTTTAGTGTTCTTGGACAAAAAGATCTTCCACCCTTGGAAGCATCTTTTAAGAGGTTAGGAAATTCACATTACTCTGTAATGTGAACATTTCAAACCACTGTTTACATCTACACAGCTTTCATTAAGAGAGCAGTGAGCCTCCCTTGCTTTGTGGTGCAGGTACCTGTTGGATATACACACTCCATACAGCGGTCACACACTGTATGTGAGATAAATTCTGGCCATGCTGAAATCTGCAGAAATTTTGCTGCATTTTCATACTTTTGGCTTAGGCTAAATGATATGAAAGTCTTTTTGGGCTGTTGCTATCTGGAGTCCAGATATAATTACCTTTTATTAAAGACAATCTGTGAAAACTAAAATTTAAGACCTTTTCATGTCCTGGGAGCTGCTGTGCTGAGGTGGCATAAGTACCGCTATAAGGAGGTAACAGCAGTGATGGATGGCAAAGTCATGAATAACTTCCTTAATTATTTCTTCCTTTTGAAGAAGCAGGATTCCTTCACTTCATTTTTTGATGCCACCTGTGGCATTTCTTCTTTGACTGTTTGAGCCTTCAGACACCAGAGAAACCATAATAAATTTTCTGTCAGGGGAATCAAAAAATCTATTTAAACTGCTCTGGATAAGGATGAATTTCTGCTGCCATAAGAATGGCTGCTGGTAAAACCACATCCTCCACTCCTACAACAACAAAAAGTTATCAGTGCCATGTGCAGAACTCTTCTAATTTAATACCTGATATTTCACAATACATGTCTATTTATTAATTTGTAAATATTTTTAAAAGATAACAGCCTTTGTTGATGTACTTCTGCTGTGTACACATGAAGCTGGGAAAGTACTGATATTTCTACTTGTGTTATGTGTTATAGCTCTTCTTAGTGACTGCTAGGAGGTTTCCATGTACTGCATCTTATGTAATGACTGTAGGTAATGTTCTGAATCTTACCTTATCTTATGATTGTAGGTAATGGTACTAATTATGGCACAGTGGTTTGTAGAAAGATTATTATATTTTGTGAAAATTTCTTTCAAAGAAGGAGGCATCATAAATCTAAAATAGAATACTAAAGATATGTCACTTTGGATCAGACCATTAATGGTCTGCCTAGTCCTGAGAGTCCAGGTAGATCTTTTTCCCTTCTCAACAAGTGATGGGCAAAACTTGCTCCCCTGGTGACAAGTAAAATTTACAGGATGTCCCATAACACTTAGAATAGAACTGACAAATAACTGGTGTTTGTTTTCAAGGGCAGTGTTAGATTTCAATATGAACATACACCACTTGGGAGATCTATTACCTTTTTATTCCATGCTTGGAAACAGTAAAAAATCCGATCATCAGCAGTCAGCAGCAGTTCATTACTAGAAATGCTACTAACTGATAGAAAAAATGTCAAGAGAATGGAAAAAAAACATGAATAGTTTTAGTTGGGGTTTTCTTCATGTTACATTATTTTATAAAATTTGTATTTTGACATAACCTGTCTTAAAATCTGCTTTTCTAATAGCTGTCTTGGTTATTTCTCCACCAGTATTTTAAAAAATTATATGTGTCTCTTTAACAGTTATGTGTATTTTCCACAAATCAAATTACCACTCTCATTATAAGATATGCAAAAAATTGAATTTTACGCTAATCTGCTAAATGTTTTCAGCAGAAAATTATTCCAATCTCCTGTACTATCATATTCATGGAGCAATAATTTCTACAATTAACAGACAGCTCTATTGTATAAACAAGAACAGAACTAAGCTAGTGAAAAGATGTTTCATTTGCTCATGGGCCCTCCAGCTGCTGAACCCCCATTATAAACAAAATAGATATTTTCTTCTTGTTTTGGTGTTGAGAGGTATCAAACTCAACAATAGCTGAACATAAAATACTAACAATTTAACTTTCTGCCTTCATTTTATCTTAAAAAGTTATATGTGAAGCAATTTTATGCTTTCTTTTTCTCTTCTTCCAAAGTATATATATCTTGAGCTGTTAAACACGGTTTATTAAATAACCATTCCTAATGATATCTTTTGTGTTTCATATTTTTATTTGAAGATACAAGGCAATATTTTTATATTTATTCATAGTTAGACATGAATTTTGCTTCAACAAAAAGGACAAATTTTTCCCATTTTTTTTCCATTTAGACAAATGAATAAGTGGAACACCTACAGTGTTTAAGATTAAATCAATCATGATTTTCATTCCAAGACCATGTTGAATTTTTATTACTGCCTAATTTGCTGTTATATATTGTCTCCTTTAAAATTACTTTCTTTTACAGTGACTTCATGTTTCTTGTTTTCACTAGATATCATAGAACAGAAATTTATTCAAAAGTGCACGGATTTCTAGAAAGCTGTGGTAGCTTAAATTTGCAATTCTTCAGTGTTTTTCTGACTCTTGCTACTCAGATGCATTCAGTCTGTGATACTGGAAACAATAAACTAAATTAATTCAATTGTTCAAATTAATTTTAGTCTTTTCTTTCAAGATACTGAAATTATGTTAAATTTTGATTCTTGCAAAGATGTGTGCATTATTGATTAAGGAGAAAAAAATCTGGCAAGCATAAGACATGCATAATTGTGACAACCTTATTAAAAATTACAGGCTTTTGTGCTGGCACTTTTCATTTTCTTTATCCATCTCTCTCACCCTAACAATTCTCTTTATGTGGAGAAAAAGATTGTTCAAATGAAAGACACATACATCTATGGACAGATAATAATGTCAGCTTATGCTAGAGTTGGTGATTAATGAAATAGGATCCAGCGCAGAGATCTTGTTTAATGTTCAAATGCCCCACAACTTCAGTAAGGACATGACCTCTACTGTTAAGTTGTGCCAGTACTCATGTCTCTGATCATAGACTGACAGCATGACAGAACATGCTGAGTTGGAAGGGACCCATAAGGATCACTGAGTCCAGCTCTTAGCCTTGCACAGGACCACCCTCAATATTCACACCATGTGCCTGAGAGTGTTGTCCCAATTGAACCAAGACAGGCTTGGTGTTGTGACCATTTCCCTGGGGAGCCTGTTCCAGTGCACCTCTGAGGGAAAAAATTTTCCTGATATCCAGCCTAAACCACCCCTGACTCAGCTGCATACCATTTCCTCAAGTCCTGTCACCGATCACCACAGAGAAGAGATCAGTGCCTTCCCCTCCTGCATCCCTCACAAAGGAGTTGTAACTGCATTGAGGTCTCCCCTCATCTCCTTTTCTCCAAGCTGAACAGGACAAGTGCACTCAGCTGCTCCTCATATGGCTTCCCCTCAAGGCCCTTCAGCATCCTCGTGGCCCTCCTTTGTACACTCTCTAATAGTTTAATGTCATTTTTATGTGCCCCAAACTGCACACAATATTCCAGGTGAGGCTGTCCCAGTGCAGAGCAGAGCAGGACAATCCCCTCCCTTCCCCGGTTGGCAATGCTTTGCCTGATGTCCCCCAGGACAGGGTTGGCCCTCCTGGCTGCCAGGGCACTGCTGACTCATATTCAACTTGCCATCTACCAGGACCCCCCAGGTCCCTTTCTGCAGCGCTGCTCTCCAGCCTTCCATTCCCCAGTCTATAAACACAACCAGGGTTGCTCCACCCCACGTGCAGAATCCAGCACTTGTCCTTGTTAAACTTCATATAGTTGGTGATCATCCATTTCACTAATTTGTCAAGGTCTCGCTGCAGGGCCTCTCTGTCCTTGCTGGCATCAAAGGGTATCTGAGGATCAAGGATCCTTTGCTCCTTGAAAACTTTCAGTTACGGAACAGCAAACAAACGAATAGTCAATAGATTGAACAATTAAACAGTAAGTTCAGAGAAAATAAACGTTTTAAACTCTTCCCTAAATGCAATCCTACTAGGGGATGGAGTAATGTGGGGCCACACTTTAATGGCCGAAAGTCACCAACAAGCCATATATTGGCAACTCTGTCTGGTGGTCTCTGGCAAGGAATGAGCAGAGCAGGCTTCTTTGTAAGGAAAGGTCAGCCAGAGGCAGATGCCACGACAAGACAGGCAGAGGCAGCAGCCTCATGAACACTACAGCACAGTGCTATATACTTGAGAAAGAATGTCCAGTGATGGACAAGAATCTAATGACTCAAGAGTCTAATGATCACCAGACAACTCCAAATTGACAAGGCACATCTAAGTTCAAATCAGAAAATCAGCTTTACTGGTTGGGGTCATGATCCAGGCTAATAGGACCCATGGCCAGGCACAGGCATACAGGAAATGCTACTGCACTGCACTTCAGGCAGGCGCTACATTCCAGACCCTTAGATCAAAACCAGAAGAGGGAACACAGAGTGGTTTTTTTTAGCAGAGCTATTAGAGAAAAAGCTCTGCTGAGCATTCTGCCAGCTTTTTCTCAAGCAGCTCCAAGGCTGTCAAGGCTTCCCCTACAAGTCTCTTATCAGCAAGCTTAGTTCCTAGATGGGAGTACTCTACCCTGACAGTCTCCAAATCCTGAAAGCTTGAAAGCTTTCAATTGTTAGAAAGATGAGTGTGGTAAATTTCTGACTTCTTTTAGTTCCAGAAGCAAGAAGAAGGTATGAAAACAGCAGGATAAACCATTTTGGATAATTTCTGAAAAGCTTTCTTACAGATTAAACATGAAGTTGTTGTGCCTATTCTGCAGTTAAGTAAAAGGAACATAATGTACTGCAAAGACTTGCCAAGTGGAAAGGTAGTCAAAACCTGAAATATGAGATAAAAGACTGTCATTGATCTAAAAGAAAATCTTAAGTTCAATTTCACTGTTTCCTCAGAGTTATAATGAAAATGGTTGATTAGTTTCCTTTGTCTAGATTAGTGCTACCTCACCCAAATGATTCCAAGGTAAGCAATTCAAAAGCAATTGAAGATGAAACATTACATTAATCATGATAAGCATACAGATACTAATTTCCTGAATTTAATGATCAACACTGTAGATCTGAAAGCAGAAGATACTACAGGCCAAATAGAATTAAATATTTTACATGTTTTCATTTTTGCATTCAGCTGCATATCTATTTTTTTTCTGTTCTAAATGTTGCTAATTATGACACTATATTTAGTACCATTAAAGTATTTAAGCATTTTCTTTCAGCAAAATCCTGTAGAATTGTATGGTACATAGTTCAGTGAAGACTGTCACATAAACTGGATCAAAAAGGATTTCCCTAACCCTGATGCAGGCCCTTTCATTCTTCTTTGTTGTAGTTCATGAGGTTCACACAGGCTTATCTCCCAAGTGTGTCAAGGTCCCTCTGGATGGCATGATCCCTCCTGCATGTTGACCACACTATACAGCTTAGTGTCATCAGCAAGCCTGCTTAGAGTGCTCTGTACATGTTGCCAACAAAGACGTTTAACAGACCTCTGAGGAACACCACTCATCACTGGTCTCCACATGGACACTGACATATAGACCACAACACTTTGAGTGTGGCCATCCAGCTAATTCCATATTCAGTGAGTGGCCCATTCATCAAATCCATGTCTCTTCAGTTTGGAGATGAGGGTGCCATGTGGGACAGTGTCAAATGCTTTGTACAAGTCCAGGTAGAAAATGCTAGTCACTTTTCCCTTATCCACCAACTCTCTAGTCCCTTGAAGAAGGCCACCAAGCTTTTCAGGCTTGAATCTTTCACTTCATTCTATTGAATATTCATCCAGATTGATATTAAGATTTATTATGTCTTCACAGCAAAAAAAAAAAAAAAAAAAAAAAAAAAGAAAGTAGGAA
>JAWWMP010000116.1:102557377-102594898 GCA_035047865.1 Dendrocincla tyrannina
GATTTGTTATTTTTTCACAGCAAAAAAAAAAAAAAAAAAAAAAAAAAAGGAAGTAGGAAATATTTGAAAGAGTGGTGCTACTGTTATAGTTTAAATTAAACTTTACTTAAGGATCTGGCAAGAAGCATAAACTCACCTAAACTTATGTTTGAATAGTTTACAGCTATATCTTTCTAGTTTAGTCTTAATTATTACCTTCCTCTGGCAGTAAACCCATTGGAATAACAGAAGAAGAGAAGTATGAGTCACATTAAGTGTGGCTGTCAGAAAATGGGGATAACCTCCCCCTGGAATACCCATCTCCTTAGATAAATAGTTCAGCAGACAGCAGAGCTAATGAAGGTTTGAATCTCCCCTGCTTTACCCCCTAATAATTAATTAGTCTCTAATAATGGTAGTCCATCTCATAAGTGACTACTTGGGGGCTTTGAGTGGTTAATTATTGATTCACTGCACCATATTCATTATGGAAGAAACCATTGTCATCTACTATGTCACTAAAGACTAAAAGAAAGAAGAAGGAAGTGTACGGAGCTCATCATAAACATTAATGAAATACATTTTTTTACAACAACAGAGTTTCATGGCTAGACAAATATCCCTGAAGATATCTGTCTTGATAAATTATTTTCAAGGTTTGTTTCAGAATATTTCTTTATTTTTAGTTCATGAAAAGCAACATTAAAAATTATGCCCCTGATAAACATTGAGATTTTCTTAATACAGCTGACACTTCTTAATATGTTTCTTATCACTAGAATTCATTGGCGTATTAATGGGCATATTTTAAGTAAACATATCCGCGCCACAAAATCAACTTATTACAAAAAAAAAAAAAGTTATTTTTTACCTTGTCACAGGATTTTTAAAGAGAATGAATGTCTCCTTTTATTCATATTTTAAAATTTTAAATTTTTACAATCCTTAGCAAAAGTATGAAAAAACATGATTTTGTGTTCCTACACCATGCAGTAGCCATATTTATTATATCAAAATACTTCCGTTTACAGCAGGACTCCCTATTTGTAAATTTGTTGGTCTTGTATTACACAACAGGCACACTAGAGCATGAAGAAGCGCATCTCATCTGGCTGGGGCATCCTTGCTTGTGATGCACAGGATCACTCCATATTACGTGGAATACAGAATCTGTCTAACTATATTGAGGAATGAAATTTAACTCTGGTTCATGTCATGTGGTTATACCATCTGCACTGGACAGCTGTGGACTGATAGTTCCAGCATTTTGTAGTTTCTTGCAGCAATACCAGCCATAAGCTATGAATTCAAACTACTTTTCCTTGGGAAAATGGGTCTGCCTGAAAATCAAATTTTTCTTCTTTTTTCTTTTTCAATTATTTAATACATCCTAAGTAGTTTTGAGAAATCTACCAAGTCTGAACTATCTTGAATAAAAATATCTTCTTGTAGTTACCATGTATGCTGCTCTTTGTACTATGTACTTCATACATTATAAGACTTTATTTTCTTACAAGGACAGTAAAAAAAAAAAACTACCAAACTAAAACAAAACAAAAAAACTTAGTAAAGTGCAAAACCAATTCATAAATGCATAACTTATAGCATAAATCATACCGTATCAGATAATAACCTGCACATTTTTCTTTCATAAAATGACACACACACACAAAAAGTGCTAAAGACTTTGAAATGACACAAGCAAAATCTTCAGAGAGATGCAGAAAACTCTTTACAATTATGGCACAGAAATGAACTCTTGTTATTACTCCATTTGCTTATCTGAGATTATAAAATCTTTTGGGCAGTCTTATACACATGGGAAACACACAGTTTAAATATTAGAAATGGGATAATCACTTAATATCCACTTAAAAATCCCTGAAGCTGAATTTCCAGAACATGACTTTTATTAAAATTTTATTGAAACTTCAAATACTAGCCTGAATTCCTCAAAATTAATTTAACTTGTCTAATAGAGAATGGTATATTCCCTACTGGAAGTGTATTTCTATTGAGCTAAGAGGAATGGATTAGAAAAGAACAAGCAATGAGCTAAAGAATTAAGGTGATAATTTTCTAACCAGGATATTCATCTCACAATATGAATCTTCTTCCAAAATCCTGTTTTGTCTCACCTATTGAGTCTTTAGAGGGAGGAAAAAAAAATAATAAATAAATAAATAACTTTTCTCATAATCCATATAAATGACAACTGCAACTTTAGCAACAGGTTTTCTGGAGCATATATGGCTGAATATATATACCAAAACCATTGTATAATATGTTATTTTGCAATATGAATACAGTAGGAAGGGAAGTATCACCGACAAAGACTTAAGGGTGCATTTATCCCTTCTTCTTACCCACAAGATTGTAACAAAGTAGTGACTACACTGAAATAATAAAAATTTTAATTCTCCCTAGTCCTCTATGCAGAATACAAGTTAGATTGTCTCTGCAGCATTTATTTCCTTTTTGGGTAGGTTTTCAGGAAACTGGAGGGTCCTGACTGGCATTAAAGGTGTAATAGGCAAATTGGAATTTTCTGATGCAAAACTCTTCAGTTGGAAATGACTTTTGACCACCTCTTCAGTAAGACCACCTTAATTCCAAGACTGTTCACTGTATAGTAAAATCGATTTGGGCTATTCAATAACCTATCTGCAGTCAAGAGGCAATTAGATTGTACCATATTCTTCATTGCTTTTAAAATCGTGAGTCTTACTATGGATCACTGAGGATATTGGCTAAGTGAGGGACAAACTACTACGAAGTGGTTTTCAGAAAGCAATCCTCACAGGGACTGATACTAAAAATCCCTTTTGTTACTACAGCTAAAATGAGAGTAGTCTTTTTGGTTTTTTGGAAAAAAGTGTATTTACCTTTCAGTGAAGACTAACGGTCTCATGCAGAATCATGTTAAGATTTTGTCTTAGATACCTATGTCTTGAAATGCATGACAAGTTCAGTGTTCCAGCTGAAGTTACATTTTCCAGCTGTTGTATCAGAGAAAATAAAAATGTGAACAGTTAAGTCTACATTCAGCACCAAATATGCTGGGATACGTGTACTCAATTCTTATAAATGTTAATAGTCTGCTATGCTTAGTGGGATTCAGCTCATGGAATTCTGAACATGCAGCAATGGCGATGCTAGGTAAAGCATTTGACCTCCAGATGTAACACCAAGAAATCTTTTCAAAAATTCAAAGCAGGGATCTTCAGTCAGTTTTATGGACCTTTGAACCTCCAAGTTCAGGAAATGAGTAAGTGGCCCTCAGAGAATTCCCTTGTTGAAATGAAATTTGCTGCTGGTATGTAAGTGTTAGATTGAGAATGCATCATTCTCAGCTCCCAGTGAAAGTGATGTTTTGCTAGGAAGTAGGGAGCACTTTGTGCTGTTGTGTAGTCTTGCTTATACCTATGCCAGGTGAATGCCAGGATTTTGATGGAGCTTAAAGAAGGAAGGAAAAATACAGTATTTTACAATGTCTTGGGTTTAGGAGAATATTTCAGAGTCTTCCAAGAGAAATTAATCTTCTGTATGTTTTCAATATATTGTAGTTTATAAGGCACTAAACACAAATATCGGAAATACCTAATTTCCATTTTCCTTAGTGCCACCTGCTGCCACATGTAAATAGAAAATGGCAGTTATAAAACTTAGTTTTCAGTGGCTAATGAAATATGGAGATGACATTTTAAAGATGGGTCTTTAAGTTGTAGTCTCATTGTGAAAGCTCTTACAAAGTACTTATTGCCTCATCAAGGTATTTAGACTCAAATTGAGGTACTGCAAGAATGGTTGCCCAGAGGAATGGGAGCTGCTAGGAAAACATGTTAAATAAAAGACTGGATCCATAAGGCTATGACTTTAACTTTTAATGTTAAACCACCTTCCAAAATCTCTACCCTTTTAAGAGACATGGAGAGTAAGTACGGAATATTGAAAATGATGATAACTTAGAAGCAGGATGAGACCACAACTGTGCCTTACCAGCAAGGATTTCTGGAGACGAGTGTACTTTCAAAACCTCCCTAGACCTTTTAGGATAATATTCACCTGGTGAATCAGATCTCCCAAGCATGTTCTCCTGACACACATTGTGATGGGTATTTATGTTGAAAGGCTCGTTGCAACAGCATCTTTAACAGGATCATATGAGACTGCCAAAGGCACTGTTTTCAATTCCAGCTTTCTCACAGTCCTATATGAGAACTTGTATCAAACCAAAATCTTCCACTAGTGATTTTCTTAAGCTACCTAGAAAATATCTTCTAGCTCTCTTTTCTATGTATAAAAGACCTTTTCTATGTGCAGTTATTGATCTGTTGGAAAAAATTCTCTGATTTACCCGTACGTACATTTTTTGGCTCATTCTGCAGCAAAGAACACCTGGGGAAGTGTCTGGGCTGCTTAGATTCTCCATCCAGGATGTTAGGTAACTACTTACAGTACCTATCAATTGTCTAGGGAGCAGAAAAAGATGCCTGGGGGAATCCAAGAGACTGGAAATTCTCACCAGGACTACTTCCCTAACAGTTATTTAAATGTTCTGTAATGAAAGCACTAGGGGATGAGTCAATCACCTTGTCCTAAACTAATTTATTGTCTTCTATCAATCCAGGTCCCATCCTTATAGGGACTATCCAGGAAGTTCCTGAGTCAGCTGAGGAAATAACTATTAACCACCTACGCTTTATAGAATGAAACTGAATTAATCTCCATATCCTATTTATAGGTTAAAATCCATTGTTCTTGCCACAGCACCCACCTGCAGAATGAAGCCAGAACCCTTTACTCATCTGGTATGATTTTCTTCACTGTGAGATGGGAGATCTTGATTGTCAGCTCTTACTCTCTGACCTGGTAAGAGGTTTGTGTAGTTCACTGGGTCTTGGTATATGTTGCTAACTTCTTGTTTTCTTCAGTAGTTTCTGGTTTGTTTGGTTTTTGGGTTTGCTTTTGTTTTTTTTCACAGCAGCCAGGAGTGAACCTCATGCTTCTGGGGAATGAGGGGTTATATATCATAAAACTTATTTCTAATACACATGATGACGAGTTTAATGGCTGTGGTATATTTGCAAAATGCAGAAACTGGTAATGTAGTGAGGTCATACTGGTGCTGTGCCATGCCAAACATAAGGCCTTCAGCAGTGCAAGCATCTAATCTTCCTCAGTACTTTTACTACTGCCACAGTGCTGTACCACAGCACAGTGTTTACTCTTAACTCTGGCTAATTGACCTGCGGTCAACCTGTGGTTGACCTGTGGTCAACAGGGGCCTTGTGACAAGTTCATCATATGTAGTGTTTAGCATAGTGATGACATAACTTGGTGTTTCTGTCCAGAAATACCTATAAACACACAAAAGTTATATTATTTTACTGCTATGATTCTCACTTTCATCTGCACTTTGCTGGTTTTCAGCATCAAGCTGAACTGATTAGAGAAAAATACTCAGAAATAGCTAAGATGAGGTGCTTGGAACTCCATATCTTCTGTCATTCATACTTTTCCTTAAGATAATTATATATTTTGCATTTTATGATATATTAAGTAACATGTAAAAATACAACTGTTAAATAGATTTTTTTGGTTTTCATGTCCTTTCCATTTCTCATTAGCAATCTTAATGGTTTCTAGGTGCTGTGGAGATGAGGTGATATTTGATCTCAATATTTGGAGATGCCTATGTATACATTTTAATAGTTAATACTGCTTGAAGAAAAAATTCACTAAACTTCACTAAAAATTCCATGGATTTATAGTCCTAGATATGGTGGCTGCCAGCTGAGAATATTATTCCTTTCACAGAGGATGGGACCATGTCTCTTTCACAGGGTCAAAAATCTTTATGGATTGGCTCAGTCGTGTCCTGCAGTGTAGAGACTGCTGTAGCTGGCTGTGTCTGTCAAGCAAAATACTAAATGGGGTTTTTCTTCTTATTTCCCAATTATCCTTCACCTGCTCATTCCCACTTCCCGAAACTGCAGTGTTCAGAAGAGAGTTATGTTCTTTTAATGACACATGAGATCAAAACGTTATAGCCTTATTGCATCTGTAGGGATAGCAAAATTTTTTTCAATAGCAGAGTGCAGGAGGGGTCTGGAGAAATGTGCCTTGTAAAGAAAAAACTTGGTTTCAAACCCGTAATAGTTACTGCAGATCAGTTTGTCAGTGAAACCACAAATGGCAAGTGATTTTGATTCTTATATCAGCAGGTGGGAGGGTTTTCTTTGAACATTTTTCTTCTCCATATCCTAGCACATACATCAGCAAACTAAAAAAAAAGATTCAATGGAGAGTAAGTGACTTTCCTTCCATTTGCTGCCACAATTTGGACCTGGTGACTGATTTCTGCCAACACAACATCAGCAGTGGTTAACAAATGCTACAGTACTAACATGCCACACATCAGAAAATGCTCATTGTTAACATTGTCTATTGCTGTTTGTCTTCTGTAGAATTTCATTTCATATTTTTAAAGGTCTGTGTGGAAAAAATTAGGGAGAAATACTAAATTGAAAAGTGTAAGTATGTAAGGTATTTGAAAACAAAATATTAAAAGAATCTATCAGAATCAGAAAAGCCTGCAGTCAATATACACAGGTTAAAAATTTCTTGTGTGCTGTGGTGATTTTCAGGTCTCAGTTCATATATGGGCTATGAAAAACTACTTGAAATTGAAAAGACTACTTCTGTTATACAACTAGATTTCTGCCACAGTATTTCTACTTATGTTGGCTCTCAAAAAATCAAATTCAATAGAGTAGGAATCATTCTTGTAAAACCTTGAACGCCTAAACAAGTCTGGAAACTGGATTTTCCTTATCACACTTGTAAAGAATAGACTGTGCATGATGTTGGATAACAGATTTAGGTGTGAAATTGATCTGCCTGGTTATATTAGGCTGATAAGTAAATAACCAGAATTATGTATTTGGGGAGTTTCTGTAGTTGATGGAGGGGAAAAAAACTTATCTTAATATGAAATGGTGATAGATGTGAGAACAGTAATAGGTTTTCATTTCACTATTTAGAAAGATTAAAGAAACCACATTTCCTTGCATTCATAGTTACCATGAAAATATATTTGCTCATTCCATGAAATAGGTTTCATTCTGCAAGACAGAACAAATATAGCCAAAATGTCATAGCAAAAAGTGAAATTAATAGTAGTATTATGGAATTAAGTAGCAACTTACTTTTAATAACAAATATGTTAGGTTCTCCTCATTTAAAAAAAAAAAGGTGATATTCGTCTTGTGGTAGCTGTGTAAACTTCAAGCTGATCTCCAATAAGAATCTTTTTCTGCCCTTTAAATAATTATCTAATGTGTAGTTTGATTCTGTCTTTTTTGGTTGATGATCAAATCAGAGGAGAACCAGTTTGCTTGCAAACTGCTTTATGATCTCTGCAGTACATGGGAAAGTAAAAGTCAGTGTAGAATGGATAAATATGATTGCAGGTCTAGTTTTGAACACAATGAAAAAAAAAGTGATATTTTAAGAATTTCTTTTTGTTTAAGTATGAAACTAAAGTACAATATTTAAGATTTATGGTTTTCATAAAACCACACATAAAAAATCCTGAGTGAGATTTAAGTTCTTTATTCTGGTATATTGTAGGTTGTTGAATAGTCCTACATTAATTCTAGTCATCTTAGCTATTCACTCTACATGTTTTAGGCACCTCAGATGGATTTAGCCATACTCTTGACACAAGCTCTAGGGCATTTTTTGTTATTTAACAGAATATGAGCACATTTGTACATCTAAATCTTAATGGGATAAAGTGAAAAGTAGGTATTGAGCAGCCTGAGTAGGTGAAGTAAGTATACCAAACAGGGGTAATGCCATGTTTGACAGAAATGACTGTGATTGTCATCCCTTTCATTGAAAGAAGAATGTAAAAAATACTGCCAATAGTGGCCTATTGGCTTGAGTATTATGAGTAAAAGGATGACCTAAATTCTGAGCCCTGGAATAATTCCAACTCAATTTCTGGAATTACATTCACAATCAGCAATATTAATATCCCTGTGAAAGTTAAATAAATAAATAAATAAATAATGTAGTCGAATTGTTGCCTATCCTAAAGGTGACTTACTCTTTGAATCCCCACAGGTATTATTACATATTGCAGATTTATCTATATTGTATATTGACATAATATGATTATATTATTATTCACTTAAATTTGGCTGAGGTTTCTTTCACAGGAGGAAAATTTCAGGTAGGCCTTTCTTGTAAGTGAGTTTTATGTTTTCACTTCCTGTGTAAGCACTAACCTATTCTTTAAAATTTCCTAGTTCAGCCAGTTGAACTCCTATCCAGCTTAGGATAAAGAATATTGCAATTAAGGATTCTTTACCTTAAGAACTTTACCCTATAAGTTAACTCTTTAAGGACAGATATCTGCTGTTCACAATTCCTAGCCTAACCTTAGGACGTTATCTGAAACAGCTTTAGCAACCCACCTGCTTACCCCCTCAACAGATATTACTGGCATCTTCAGAAAACAACTGAATCATTCATCTCTTCCTATTATCTACAAAGTTTTTTGTGGCTATTTTAAGTGTAACTAATGCATTGACCTCAGTCTTTGGGAAATCAAGCTGACAAAGAGTATGGAGAATACATTATTTGTGCTTAATAATAACACAATGGAAGAGATAACTTGAGAGGATATTACTTCAAATTGCCATCAGCTGATCCAATGCTTCGTATTGCACAGAAAAAATCATAAAATTGAAAACTCTGTATTCTTAAATGGCAGCTGTTTAAGTACAAGGCTGATTACTGAACTTAAAGATGTCTTTTCATATAGTCCAGACTAATTTTCATATTTCTGTTATCTCATTAACCTTGGCTAAACTTCTCAGGGGTAAAAAAAAGAAGGCTTTTGCCTGATGTTAATTGCATCAAGTTTGCTTCTGCCTGATCTCACTGACCTCACTTCTACCGATGAATTACTATTTGAAGAGACAATTTGCAATTATGTTTATCTGAAATCATAGGACTAGTTATTTTTATTTTTATTGATGCTGATGTTGTCACTGATAGTAGCAGGCATTTTCCCAGGGACTAGTTATTGAAGCAGCTGTAGGTAATCTGAACAGCTAAATATTAGAGGGCATTCTTGACTGACCACAGCAAGAAAAAAATATCATTGACAGCATCTTCCAATTTCCTGTTTCAGCTTATACACACATTTTTGTTTATCTTCTTTGTTCACCTGATCTTTGTTTCTATCTCCAAATTGCTTCCCAACATTGGGTTCCTAATCCTGCTTCCAGGAGTTTGACCAAATTAAGAAGTTCAACTAGTTGAATCAAAGGTCAATTACCTTGCTTAGAAGAGTTGTGAAGACACCTAGAATACTCCTCCTGTTCTTGGAAGCCAATTTTTTATCCTGTTGCCGCACTTATTTCTGCACTGGTTATATCTCCCCAATTTTGAGGTTTTCCTAGTGGTTAGCTTGATCTTGCATGTGTGTCATCATGACAGACCAGCACCACTGATCAGGCTTACCCTGATCGCTGCCTACACACTGGATTCTGTCTAACATTCCAAGCCTGCACCATAGCTCTTTGCTAGTGAGGGCATTGCTCATGCCTCAGGTTAATTAAAAGTGGATCCCAAGGAAAGAAGGGGCAGCCTTCCATCTTTCTTCAGGATTCAGCCAGTTGAACTCCAAGAAGGTGACATGTGCTCAGTGCCCTGACACACTGATGTTATTGCTTTCCTATCTGTGACTCTGACCTTGTCTTCATTCATTATGGTATTTGTAGGCCTATAAAAATAAAAAAAATATTTTTTTACAGGGTGAGGTTTTAAGGGATATGTGAGACACTTTGCTACAGTTCTTTTTATAAAGAAAGCAGTCTTAGGTCATTTCCACCTGGAAAACCATCACTTGCATAATCTGTGCCCTGTTATGACGCACATGTCTGTACACAGCAGTATCTGGGCATGCTAACAGGTATTTCTGAAGTGTAAATGTCCAACTGATTTTCTTAAATGAAACTAGAAGTGCTGCTGAAAGTTCTTTGATAGTTTTGCCTAGAGTCTACATAACTAACATACCATGTTGATTTGCTTTGTTAAGAAAGGGCATGTTCTGAGGAGTCTTCTGGGCCCAGCAAAAATAAAATTAAGTGTTTGTGAATTCTTATAACACTAAACAGCTAATGTGGTTTGGGGGTTTATGTGCTACTACTGCTGGTGATTTTATTGTGACAATCCCTCTTAATTTGTTTGTAGAAATACAATATGGAATGAGGAAGTTAAAACGTTTAGAAAAACAAAGTTGGTAATATTGGCCATAGCAGGAATCACAGTTCTTCTCATTTTCTTCAAGTGTATTATGTTGTACAAAAAAATCCAGTTCATCATGATCCTCTTGATTATAAGAGCTGTTGCCTACTTTTTCTCATGCATGACAAACATTCCTTTTTAAAAGGCACAGAAGGTTGAACAGCAAATTTGTGCAATTGAAACATGAAGGATAACAAAGATTTGCAAGTTTTCTAGTTTTGTTATTGGATGATCTCATTGTTGGAAGAAGATAGAGCAGCATCTGGTCTTTTAATCAGATAAAAAATGTGTTAATCTTGTGGCAGTAAAGTGCATCAGATGTTTCTAAAAGTGTTTAGTCCCTTACTGTTTTTCACTACTGAGACGCTTTCTTGATTAGGCCACTCAAAACGACTTGAAAAAACAGAAGCTATAAAGGGAGACATACAGAACTAAGACTCAGCTGGAGACAATGTCACAGGATATACATGGATATATACAGGATATATGTCACAGGATTCATACAAACCCAAGTTTGTTCACCTCAAGCTGAAGAAAACATGATGACTCTAGGATGACGCTGGCCCATACGGTCATGGTGAAAGGCAGGAGTAACGTGAATAAACAGGAATGTTCCAGGATGGCAGATGTCCTGTACAGGCTGTGTATGAGGTGGTTTCTTCTTTGCTTTAAAATTAATAATCTAAGTATTTTCTACTTTTTTTCTTCCAGAACTTTGTATTTGACCCTGGGTTTGTTTGTTGGGGTTCCTTTTTGTTTTGTTTTTTTTTTTTTTTTTCAAATAGGACTTTAAAAGACTATTTACTGAATAGATCTTTTTCAAATCCTTCTACTGAAAGGCTACTGCTTTCCTATTTTAGAAAATTCCTTTAATTTCTAGTTTAAGTATAGCAATAGCCAGTAATTTATCCTTTAAACTTTGTCTGTTCCTTCTTCTTCTCTCCTTGTGTAATAACCATATCTTTTGAATATATAAGACAAAAACTTTTGACATCTTTGGTAATTCGTGTTTATTATTCCACTATAATACATTTTCTTGGTCCACAGGCATGTGCAGAACAACCACTGTTACTTTTTTTTAAATTTTTTTTATTAACTATATGGATGTCAGAACTTTTTAAGGTAAACTGAACAATTTTCTGCTGTACTGATGCCCTATGCTACAAGCTATGGATGTATGCTACTCCATATATTCTGAGATAAGCAAATATTATCTCATTCATAACTTAATTATTTGGAATTTTATAACCTATCACAAGATGATGGAAAACCAGAATATTTTTACAGGAGTCAGTTCCAATTTAATAAACTTGTAGAAAAATCCCCAAGGGCATGATCTTGCCCTCTAAAATTTTTCTGATTTTCTATTTCTCTGTTCGTCATATTTATGTGGTTCTTCATGCATGATATCTTAATAGCCTTCCAAATTACTTCCATGCCTACATTACCAACAACTTCATGAGCCACTGCAGGTTAATATGAATTACTGCTACCTTTAGAAATTCAGAGTTTGATTTTTGCTTGATCGTGGCCCAAACAAAAAATAGTCACTGAGATAAAGACATAATTGAAAATCCTCTTCTTTGATAATAATGAAAATTATGATGTAGTAGACATGAATTATCATTTGCAGCTGACCACTGAAGGACCTAGATTGTCCCTGTGTGAACTGGGACATGATAAATTTGTTTTTTTTGGCAAAAGTGCTTGTTGTGAGATTAAGCCACCTTTTAAACACAGCATTTCCATTAAAAGTTTTCAAAAGTGTCTAGAACTTTTAAACATGCATGACACAATGGCAAATGAGGATTCTAAAATAAAGACTGAGCTCTGAAGAAATGGGAAGCATAATCCAGACTGTGTTTGATCTTAATTGAAAAGCAGGAGGTTAGAGATGAAACAGAGACACTCACATTACAGTTGACAGTTCCAGTGACTAGATACTGACAATCACATTATTTATTTATTTATTAAGCTCGTTAATTATTGACTCATTTGCAGTGCAATATCTTTCAACACCTTCATGTACTAAATATATTGACAGTGTCTTAAAAGAACTAATTTGAAAATTGTATCACTGAGACTTTTATGTGATAAGAGAATGAAACAAAATTTTACCAAGTTACCGGGTGTTTACATTAGTGTTTCTTAATAGCTATTTAGCATTTTTCTTTATTATTTGTAATCTTCATTAAAATTAATTTATTAAATAGTTATAAAATATTATCAAATTATTGTTAATATTTTAGTAATAATTGTATAATATTATAATTATTAATTATATAATGAATTATAATTCTTCTTAATAATTTATACCTAGTAATAATAATTCATTATTACTAAATTATTGGTCCATTTATTAAGTTCTTTATTACGATTCATTTTTATTAGCAAATATATTGTTTGTGTTTTTACTGCAAAAGAATATTTGACAGAAAGTGAAACAAAATCCCAATGCTTTTGACACATGCATGTAGTTATTATGTCTTAAAAATGAAGAAAGTCTCAGTAGTATCTCTGTAATTCTCAGTAGTATTGAAATATACAAAATATATCTTTCAATCAGAAACTCTTACTAAGTTATAATTTCAAGTGATGTTGTTTTATTTTATCAGAAAGCTGCCTAG
Source organism: Dendrocincla tyrannina (assembly GCA_035047865.1). Classification (NCBI taxonomy): domain Eukaryota; kingdom Metazoa; phylum Chordata; class Aves; order Passeriformes; family Dendrocolaptidae; genus Dendrocincla; species Dendrocincla tyrannina. Next base: position 102,570,310 of record JAWWMP010000116.1, read on the forward strand.
AAGGATCTAAATTCCCAAATTACAAATCCTCCTTTTGTTTTGAGTTGTTTTAGAAATTCCTTTCCTTATTCTCTGACAGTATATACTTACAATTTATATAGAAGTATTTAGATGCTTGTTTATATTAGTCTGCTAGTCAGTGTAGGTGATATAGATATCACAGGTTTCAGAGCTAGTTTAGTGATTCACCAAATAAAATGGTTTGTTGTCTATTTCAATCTGCCTCTTCTAAAAGTTCAAGTTCTATGTAGTTGTCCTGCTTGCACTGATCCCTTATTTTAACATCTGTTATTAAATAGTAACTCATCTTTTCTTGCTAAAGGCAGTCAGTAACAGCTTGGACAACAAAATCTGATTCTTCATATATGCAATTAATGTTACTGTTCAGTTTCATCATTCATTCCAAAACCATGAAAAAGAGTCTTAAAATCTCAGAGAAGTTTATTCCAGGTCGCAGAAGAGGTTCAGGCATATTTATTATATTTCCAATATACTTCTAAACCTCCTAATATTTTATTTAATATCCTTCCCATGATCTATATGCAATCTTTTATTTCCAGATAGTCAGAAAAACAAAAAATAAATCACCTGTAAGCAAGGCTTTAAACCTCTACACTTTCTTCAGCTTTCCCTGAAGAAGTGACAGATGGAGTTCGTGAATTTATGCAAAGTTTTTTCCAACCAGTAGATTATAATAGCCTTGATTAAGAAGAACTTAAAAGGAATAGTACAGAACAGTATTTAATTTATTTTCAGATTCTTTTTCAAAAATTGCAACTGCAGTGAAAAACAAAATGGTGCCTAAACATGATGAAGAAAATTGAGGAACCAATCCATTAATTATTTTTCTATAAACTATTGTCCCCTTTTTTATGAAGAGAGAACATTTGATTAATAGTTTAAAACAGTCAGATGTCTTCATCTGGCATCCTATAAAAACCACAGTTAAAATGTCCTTATCACATCTTAGATCTTTTTGCTTTTTTGACACATTCATGTCAGCCTTGATTGATGTCCACAGATGAGTAATGAACATTGAGTGAGGATCCAGATGACAACTGACTAGGAGGTATTTCCATGTTAATTTGAACTTGGGCCTTCCTATGGTGATACTGCCACTTAAATATCACACAGTGGAGGCTTAAATCTTTGAAATATATTCTGAAAAATTCAGAATTTCAACTTCTGATTTTATTTTAGTCAGTTCTTTGCTCAACACTGCCTAGGGAATAGTCTAAGAATTATCTGAAAGAAGTTGCAGTGGTTATGTTTTCTACAACACTTCTAAAAGCTGCACCAGATTCTCCCAATAATTCAGAAGCACATTAAATAAGACTCAGTTAAATGCATCTGTTCATTCCTGTTGTAAATGGCCCTAAATAAGTGGAAAGCTTTAAAGCTTTTTATTATCTTGACATGCAAATATCTATCAGTGTACAGATTATGAAAAGGATACTATCAATCTTTATTTCAAAAATAATTTTCTATGTAGCACGAATTTCTTCTATTCCCTTCTTTGACTAAGACATTAAAGGGAATGGCATATTATGTCCTCATGAAGAACATCACATAGAGAGATCCATCTTACATCTTGCAAAAATATCCAGAATGACATGTAAAGTCTCTGGAGTCTTCTATCCAAAACTTCAGCAATATTCACAGCTATTTAAGGTATGAGAAGAGACTCCTGCCTTCATCTATTTGTGCCCACGTGTGTGTATGTGTACAAAAGTAAATGCTTAACTTGATCATAAACCTTCACCATGTCACATTGTCCACACAGAACATAGTAGTTATCCAGAAATGATCTAAGTAAAAATCAAGAACATAAAAATGAATAGTTTTGGAGTAGAGAATGAACATACATAACACAGGGGGGTTTCCTTCAAATAACTGCAGTATCAAACAGGGTAAAAAAGTTACACTGAAGTAAATAAATTGTAAAGGACAAAGGGCAAACAAAAATTATAAATTATATAGGAGCTAGTCAATCATTAATAGATATGTGCATGGAAATAGTTAAGTAATTTATTTCTTAAGGCTGAAGCAAATCTGCATTGGTAGGTGATTATAATTTAACACTTCTTTAATTTGAATATATATCTATTGAAGTCATATGAGCATGAATCACTTCTGTAGATTGCATTTAAATGAGTGTTCTGATTTAACAGATATATTCTTACTTGTGCACATAACTCCATCATTCTGCTTGAAGAAGCTATCTGATGAACTACCTTTGCTAAATTACTTTTCAGAACTATTTAGAACTTTGAACTGCTGTATTGCAATAATATGGTTACCAATGTCTTAATTTAAATTGATACTGATGAATATTACATATTGAGATCTCTACAAATACATTCAATATCTTCATATTCTCAATAGGTGAAATAAATATTTCATTAATTTGTTGGGTTTTTTTTAAAAAAACCTCAATCCAGTAATCTAATAAGTAAAAGCATGCTGAACATAATTTTTTCATGGTTGTCTCATGTTTTTATGTTAACTACTATCTGCACAAAAATTTGTCGGGTGTAAACACATTTTAAAAAGTTGGTAATCATGTTGAGACAAAGCATAGAGATCAACATAATACTAAAAAAAGAATACTCTTTAATTCAATTGATAATTTAAGATCAGTCAATTTTTTTTCTTTTCTTTTTTTTTTTTTTTAATTTTTCTTTTTCCTTTCGCTTGAATTGATTTCAGGTTCAGTTCACCAATACTGATTTCACTTACAAATTCAAAGTCATGATTAAAAGGATTCAAGAAGTGTCTGATCCTCAGCCAGGGTCTCATTTCTAAGCACTCCAGCAACAGTTTCAGGCAGAGCAGCTGCAACTTATTGCAAGCACACTATAGAGAGGAAGCTTGTAAGCTTCCTTTGGAAAGCTGGCAAAAAAGCAATATAACCACATGAGGGAAAAGATAAGCTCTCAGAAGAGAGATAATGCATGTGGAGTGTATAAAAAAAGTAAAGTTTGAATTAGAAATCCAAGTTGCAAGTACTGTCCAATGGTGAACACTTTTTTGTGTTTATTTACATACTGCAGGAATTAATTGCTTTTGGGAGTGAGGAAGACAACTAGTGGATTAAGGTGAGGTGGTAGTAAAAGACCTAGCACTTATGAGTCACTAAATTGAGAATTAAAGATTACTACACAATTGTGCACTACTAGAAGCACTTTAAATACATGTATAATTTAAAGATTTCCAAAATTGTTCAGACATGATGAGAACTATCTAAAGACAAAACTGTAATTTTTCTTATTGTTCAAGCAGTATTGGGTAAAAACATAATTAATGCAATACAGTGTCCTAAAAGGAATGTCTCAACAGTTTCAAACTGGAATCTAAGTAAAAGCTAATTCTAGAATCCTACATCCAGTGTTCATCAAATCCTTATCATAATGTCAACAGCTTCAAATGATACATTCTATTAACGACTAGTTTTTATGACACCACAAACAAATCAGAACAGTCTTCCAGTATACATATATACGCTTATATTTAGACTGCATAAATATTTATATTTAAAATTTGTATTTTGCTAAATATTTTTAACAAGTTCAATATCAATTTAATATTTCTGTTCTTTGTTTCTCATACATAATAGTTTCTCTTATCTGAATTATTAAAATTTCTGAGCAACAAAACTTTTGACAGGAAATGAAGGAAAACTAAAGAGCATACATTTTTAAGGACTACATTTTGATGCTAAAATTTTTTATACTCCTGCATTTCAAAAAAAACAACAAACACTCAGCATTTATGTAAGTACTAAAACAATGCGGATTAATAATTCACAGGAATATATTCTAGGTTAACCTAGGCAACCTTCCTATTTGTACTGACTGAAAACTGCATGTTACACATTCCCATTAGGTTTACAGTGCTGATAATTAAGGAGACTAATTTTTTATCAGTCCAGGACTAACATTAGTATGACACAATGGCAATCTAAAAACTGTTAATCAGTTAGGACATTCCATGTTCCTTACCACACATCTTCTTAAAACCTACTGACATTTATTTATTTTAACAATTGCATCTTTGTCATTTTGTTCACCAATGTATTCCTAGTCAGTAATTCACATTCTATAAATTTATCTGATTCTTAAAAACACCTGCAGTTCAGAGTAGATTGAAGTCTCTCTCTTTGGTACCATCACCTAACTAAAATTTTCCTTAAAGATATCTTTACTTTTTCCTTATAGTAATGTTTGTGCCCATGTCATGACTACAGACCGCACATAGAGAATTCCTTCTTCCTTATAGAAATGCTTACTACATTATAGACCATGGAAGACTGAAAATGTTACAAAGCCTAATTAATCTCAAATGAAAGAAAGGTTTTATATTGCATTATTTTTCTTTAATGGCTCAGTGGTGTTAACTGGAGACATAAATCTTTCACTCAGAAAGAAAATGGCAGTGCTAATAACACTAATTTGATCCTCCTAGAGCAGACTCTTAGAACAAATCTTTAAGCATCATAATGATGAAAAATAATCTCCAAGATGAGAAGCTGAATATTGACTATTTTGTCTAAAGAGTGATCAAAAATATTTCATCTCTCTTCAATCACATTTTAGCGATATAGCTACTTTAGGTGAATGTAAGGGTACAGAAGTAATGAGGGTACTTGCTTTCTAACCTTTCTTATCACGTAGAGTGTGTCGTAGGAAAAAGGGAAAAGGTCATATTTTCTAAGAAATATCATCAGGAACATTTTAATATTAGCATGTTCCAGAGTACTGGTCCACCCTGAGTGTAGCCATTTATCTGTTCCTGTTGTAGATGATAATAAAAGAAAATCTAAAGAATGCATCAAACCATCAGTAAGTCTAAGGGTGCACAATGAAGTGCAGTATTCTTTCCTTACTTTTGAGGAAAACAGCCTCATGCAGTGAGAAATGAAACTTGGTCATGATCAGCTGCCAGAACTGTGCTGTTCTAAAATCTTGCCATCTCCAAGGCCCTGTATCAGATAGCCAGAAGGAAAGAGTGTGCAAGAACAGAGAATCATATGGTTCCATTTCCCCTGTTAAGCTGAAATACTGCAAGTTTTGATGAACCCACAGCTTTCAACATTTAGCTCTGGCAGTATTGTTAACTTGCTGATACTGCAAACACCTTATTCCCTCACTGGAGGATATCATTCTCACAAATTTACATGCTCAAGTTTTTGAAGTCACCAGTTTTTCATAACACAAAGTGACTCGGAGGCTAAAACAGTTTTATTTAAAGGCCATGCTGGTCAAAACTTCCAGTCATTGGATTTCACTGTGTATTTACCATCAAGTCTGAAAATCCTCTACGATCAGGTATTTTTCTTAATTATCTATTCCTGATGAACAAGTCGTGTATTGATATTTTTAAATAAAGACTTATACAGTTGTGCTTGTCTTCCAGCAATAGTTGATGTAGATTTTGTTTGAAATCTTAAAAACAGCAGATCACAAGCATCTGTCTAAATTGTTATAAGGAAGCTGAGTGGAAGTAACTAAGCTTCTACTGAGATTTCCACAGTACTCATAAGCACTGTGACTGCACTTCAGGTGATGTTCCTAACATTTTACAGTCTTCCGTGTTGTCTTGAATTAGATATAGAATTACAGCTGTTCTCCTTACTATCTACACTGAAAAGATTTTTCCTTTCTGGCACTATTACTCCACTGACTCCTTTTGTGTCCATAATCAGAGGTATTTTTCACTTATATGTATTAAGTGATACATGTGTATTTCCTGCTCCCCTTTCCCACATATGTAATATTTACATTTGTTCTTTTGCAATAGGAGCTTCTGTTCATAGTTTTATATGATCCTGGTAATTTGCATATTAAGCATGCATATTATTGGTTCACCAAGGCATAGATATCTAATGCCATTTTAGAGACAAAGTATTTGGAGCAGCTACATATTACAGGTGAAATATAGTACCTATGGTAGAATTATGAGCTTCTACAATATCAGCTGGAAGCCACAGGCACTAGATATTTAATTTAGGCAACTTAATTACACTCTCAGTAATTAATCTTGAGCAACTGCAACTTTCTCCTAACTTTGCAAGTGTAAATTGAAGTTCATAATATTTCTGGTATTTTATTAAAGTTTTAACAAGTATGATCAGCTGTTCATTCCAAATCAATCTGAACAAAGAAAATCTATTCTGTATGAACTGCAATTTCATTCTTCATTTTGTTTGAGTAAATTCTGGTGCATATGTTAACTTCAGGCAATAGCTTCACTTTTATGTGGTGTTTTCCTTTTGCCCCCCAGTTCTCAAACATTCTTCTGGATTTAGCCTACTTGTATCTGTGTTGATAGGAAGGTCTCAGAATAACTGACTTGCAAGGGCAAAGAAGGTTAAAAGAAATCTGAGCTCTTCCCTAAACTTTTTGAGTGTAAAGATCATTCACTGCTCTGACGAGCTACAAGTTCACTAGTGGAAGCTGTGGAAGAAATAGAGACATCTTGCCAGCTTTTCTTTTATAAAAAGATCTATCAGTAGGCAGTTGGTTGAATCTGTCTGTAGCTGTACAATGTTGGAACAAGGAAGTTACAATATACTTGTTACATCCCAGTCCCAAAGGCCTAACCTTTACCAGCTGTTACACTTTAATTTTAGGCTTCACGAGATTTCGCTTGCACAAACTCTTTGTAAAGCCATTGGTTCTTTGGTACCTTGAGTGAACGTCTAGAGAAAGACTACACATTTTTTCCCAGGCAGGACCTTTGGTTCACTGACCACTCACTTTCCCCTTAGGCAAAGTGAGGGGTGCCACAGCCAACTGGAGGCTCCACGGAATGTGGTGTGGGTGGACTACCAGGTCGGCCTTTCTTGACTGACAGTGCAGCCACGGCTCCCATGGCCATGTGGCTGCAGCCCATGTGCACCCAAGCAGGTGGCCCAGGCCACCCCTTTCCCCACACACACTCAGAGACAGACTCCACAAGGTGGTTCTGACCCAGTAACCCACTGATCTGGTGTATAACACTCTACCCCATGGGGTCAGAACAACCACTAGAACCAGGTTTAACTATCTCTCCTATTCTTGTAGTGGCGGCCATAGAACCTAGCTGACAGAAAAAGTACAGAAAAAAAAGAAAAGCACACAGTTGTTAGATCAATAACTATAAACTAGGAGTTCTTACAGCATAGAAATTCCACTTAATGCAAATCACCATCTCCCAACCTGTCAGTCTTAAATTTGAAAAGAAGATGAAACTCAGAATGTGGGGAGAGAGTTCACAAACTCAGCCTGTCTGCTGCAGGAGCTGGAACACTTCCTTCACTTCCATCCACAGACAGCATCTGTCCGGTGTGGTGCAGCACTTCAAAAGGTCTTTTCTTACTTAATAACAACACACTAAGTATTAACTCAAACCAAATACCCATATCCCAGACCACTGCCCCACCACCTTCATCCCTCCCACCAAGTAGGTTTCAGGGGGAAATTCAAGGTGTTTTATGGAAAGAGGTATGCTATCCTCTGTTTCTGGAGTTGACTTTAGTATTTTTGTAGATCTTTCAAGTGCAGGTACACACAGGAATTGGAAACAGGTCTTGTCTACTTTACATGAGTGGCTCACCGCCTCTCGTCGTAGGTATACATCCACTATCCTAGCTCATGGAGAAAAACTCAAAACATTCTAGGTTATTAGCCACGCAAGGATGTAAAATTATTTGTAATTCCATTTCTGATTACCAAGAGCAGGCAGCAGGACACAACACTACCTCCAGAAGTGTAGGGGTGGTCTGCAAACAACAAAAGAGACTCAGTTTCCTTTACTCAGATTTTACTGAGTAAACGGCTTGGAGTAAAGAACTTACCACCTCCCTTTTAGACAGCCTATGAGCCCTGCTCTACCCCTTGAAGTGTTTAAGGCTGCAAGCAACACTCTGCTTAGGGCAGGACCTCTTTCCTCTCACAACACAAGCAGACAAAGTTTAGCATGACTTGAGGAGCCCAGCTCTACTGTGCAAACTCCTCCACTCCAGTCTTCTGTAAGGTGGGCAAAGCCAGAGAGAGAGAGAGAGAGAGAGAGAGAGGTTTGGCTTCAGTTAGCAGGCTGCTTAGCTTTTCTCAAGGAAGGTCCTTTTTCCCTTCTCTAGAGTTCTGGGCTTTGTTTCTCTACTTCCCCTCCACAGAAGGAGCCACAGTTATCTTTAAGAAAGGGACTTCCCGCCCCCATGAAGAGAACAAGCAAGCAGTACTCAAGAACTGCAGTAAATTAGCCAAGTTCAGAAGGAGTGAACGGATCTGGCCCCACTGTGGCTGACTCCTCCCACTCAGAGGTAGAAACCTGTACTACACCTCCTCCATCTGTAGTACAGACAGAAGACAGAAGAAATTACCTTCCCCAGCTACCAGAAACAGGTTTTTCAAGTTTTGCTGAGCCATGGTAATTCATTGCCTGAGCTAAAACAATGAACTCAGCCTACAATTAGGTTCTCCACCCAGTTCTTTTGTGTGACCTTAACAACCATCTCTCCCCTTGAAAGGACAGACCAAGACTGTTTTTTTTTTTCTTTTTGTCTGGCAGAAACAGGTATTTTAGCAGGTTTTGTTTGTTTGTTTTGCCAAACTCCATTTTCCCACTGAAAAATTCCAAATAACAAGAAAATCTCTTTGTTTAGCAAGGAAACCCTGCTTGCAGCTGCAGGCTTTCGGGAAAAGGGTGTAACAATTCCAAATAGCTGGATATACCACTTACCTAAATATGAAGCTTGATATCATCACTGCTGTCTGTATAAGCAATAGCACTGCTGTGGTACTGGCAACTAGAAGTGATTATTATTTTATCAGCATTTCAATGTAGCTCAAGAAAGTTTTGGCAACGATGGAGTTAATAGAATGCAAACATTTTTCAAGAAAGAACATTTTGTTGAAGAGCGTGATTTTGAATACATTTGGTAGTTGTCACTTCACCTCTACTTCTTAAAATCTGAGGAAGGACACCATGGAAAATAGATAAGCTACTTTAGAGAAGAAAGCTCACTCTGGAAAGCTTCTGAATTACAATTTTGGCCCTTAAGAACAATACATGGAATACTACTGTAGTCCCCAAGAGTAGATAATTTATTATGAAGTGTTGACAAACAGTTCTAACTGTACTTTTATTACATGAAAGTTATAATATTCATACCAGTTCATAATCCTTCACTGACTTTGACATGTTTATCATATTCAGCAGTTCTGTTGTTCACCCTGTGAAATGTCTGATGGATTGCAGGAAGAAATGAAGCTCATGCATCAAGATCTAATTGAATACAAGGTTTGATATTACAGGAACATAATAAGTTGAAGCATACAAAACAAACGTTCATGATACTTGCACCATTTCTTGAAAAGCAATGCATCTTCTTTATATGAAACTGTATTTCAGTTTCCTGTGTTTTTTAATAACTCCACACACATGAAGTAGACATAATAAAAAATAAAATAAATTTACCATTTAATGCTGGTCTTCCCACCCTATGACTAAAATTTTGTGAGTCAAATTCTTTGGCTAGAGAGAAATTTATTCTTATTACAGAAGCAACAATTGCCTTAGATTAAAGACAAGATTCACCACTAACTATTTTTCAGTTTTCACAAGCACATAGTTTCTGTTAATGCAGGATGATAATTTAATTAACATTGCCAAAAATATAACTAAAATTGAACAGAGAAAACAATATATCTCACATAGAGAACTTCTTTTTCACTGTAAACCTGAGCACTAAATGTTCTTTTTCTTGATTATATGGTCTTTAGGCCTAATAATTCTTCATCCTAATATGTATATTCTTCCTGTCTAATACTGTAAAACTCTTACTGTTCCCAAGCCCATATTTACAATTTGCTCAAGTGCATATTTATCTATTTTCATGGAGCAGATTTTCTATATTCTTACAATTTGTTTTGTTCTTCCATGAAATTTTTCTAGCTTATTTAACTTTATGGTTGCTAGGTCCTTGCTTTAAACTACCCATAATTAGACATTATATAAAGCTGCATAAACTAGCTACATGAGCTTTTTTTAAAACTGTGGATAGAGAGACACATCCAGAGCACAAATAAGCGAACCTGAAAAATGAATTTCCCTTGAATGTGCCTCTGTCTCTGCATGGCTAGGAGTTACCTAGGACATTTACCTTTTTGATGTTGTTCTCACCCAATGTGAAGGGAACATGAAAAGTTTGCCAATAGCAAGAGGAGGTCATTAACAGTTTTTCATTTCATTTTAAAGAAATAACTATCATTCTTACCATGTATGTGTTTGTTTGCGAGGAAAAAGACAAACCTTATCTAAAGAATGAAGATAATATTTTCCTAGTATACTGAAAAATACATATATACATACATTTATACATACATATATACATACATACATAGAAGAAGGAATAAAACAGGTTTTGTAGTGAAGGTAGAGTAAATGTTAGCAAAAAATACTCCAAAACAAAGCAGAAAACATGAGGAAAATACTGCCAACTGCTTGTGCACCCCCAGCTTCCTTGCTGGTGGGGTGGAGTAAGAAACAGAAAAGTCTTTGACTTAGTATAAGCACTGCTTAGCAAAAACTAAACCATCAGTGTTTGCCTATATTATTCTCATCCCAAATACAAAATCCAGCAGTATATCAGCTACTATGAAGGAAATTAAGTCTAACCTAGGCAAAACCAAAATAATCTGCCGTAATATAGAAAATATACTCTCTTACAAGACAAACTATGACTAAAATCTGATGGTGTATATTCAGATGTCCACATTGTTTGTTGTCAGATGAAGATACTGGCTTTTTTATGCTACACAGTTTAAAAGCAAATCAGAATGTCCTGTTTTCTGCCTTGCTTAAAAAGTCATGGATTAGTCTATGTCATCTCTGTATTTTTATTTTTTTCCTTTCCTCTTCAGCTCTTTTCTCACTTTAATACAACTGTGTGTTTTGACGTGGTTTACAGCAGAATCTCATGGAATTCTAGAGTCTAAGTGAATACATCATAAAAAGTAAGTATAATTTATTGCAGATCATATTGACATTGTTTAGGGTGCAATTAATCCCTTTGTAAAGAGCAATGCTGCCAAAGTCAAGAAGTTAAATAGCTTGGCAGCTTTCCCTCCCTTTTCCCCTGAAAAAAAATGAGACTGGTATAACTCATGGAACCAAAAAAAATGAGCCTTTTACCTTCTGAGCCTTCAGAAAGCAATCACCTCTTCATGATTATTTCAGGTTCATCTCCAAGTCTGTGTTACTGCAAACTCAAAAAACTGGACATCTAGCTGTTGAGAAGGGGCAAGAGCATTCTGCTAATTGCCCATTTCTATCCCTATGTTTTCACAATCTTTTATGCCTTTCATATTTTAGTTGTTCTGACAATTTGATCTCAGCTTCCTCTCAGTTTTTTGTATATTCAATATGTTTTCTTGTTTTTCACATACTACTCCCCTCTTCTGACACTTCAATGTCTTAAATTGATCTTTTGGTTTTGTACTAACTGTACCCTTCTATTTTCTTAAAATCTGTCTAATTCAGAATATGAGGGAATGAAACAGTCTCTACTGTCTGCCTCTCTAGGGGAAAAAACAAACAAACAAAAAACCAAACCCAAAAAAACAAAACAACAACCAAACAATAAAACACAAACCTGGGAGAAGAGTCTTTCCAAGTAACAGTATACTTTTTAAATGCAAATCAAGATATCTGGACAGAGATCAGCTGTGGTTCTATGAGATGCAACAGCATCAATACTCATTTCAAGAAAAATGAAAATTAATGGAAATTGAGACTTTAGGGAAAAATGAGGTCATGAGCCTGGCAGTTGTGTAAAAGCCATCTCAACCTTAAAATCAGCATCTCCGGTAACTCTCGAGGTATGATTTTTTTTCCCCTCTGGTTTTATTGATTTTCATTTTTTGCTTTTTCTTATGTAGTAAAGCTTTTCTTCATATCCATGTAAACTGAAAGCTACTAAAATGAAAAGTGTCATACCCAAAGCTAGTGTCATCTCAGGCCTTAAACAAATTCCTGCACACTGTATAATATTCATAACATAATCACTCAGTGAACACACATTATATTCTTCATTGAACTGTTTCACAGACACAAGAATAAAATGCAGTCTTTGAAACCATTCGCAATCACTTTATAGGTTTTACTTAGCAGGCAAATAGTGCTTTTTTAAAATTTTAAAATACGCTTTCAAAAATACTGGTACTAGTTGTTTCTGTTCTCTTTCCTAAAATATACTGTTATTTAACAGGGGCATCAGACAGGTCAAGACTCACACACCAATTACAAGAAGTTTTCGCTTTATCCTACAAAAAGTAGGGAAGAAAGTACTGTCACGTATGGGTTTTGTAAACAAAACACTTCTGTGGTACTTCATGTGACCAGACATTTAGTTTGTGTTTGAACAAAGTAAGCTATCATTACCAAAGGTATTGCAGTGACATCAAAACTTAAAGCCCAAATCAATGATACTGCAAGAGAATAAAATTGTAGAGTTTATAAAAGGATACACTAACAGTAAAAAGTTTAAAATAGAAGTATGTACCACCAAAAAAACCCTCACCACAAACAAAGCAAAACAACAGACCACAGGGGGAGGAAAAATAAAAATTAGTTACAATGCTTGTCCTAGACTATGAAAGCAATTTCAAAGCGACCCTCTTTAACCTTCCTTCAAATCTAAGCATTCAAACTTGCCATCTTTTAAAATGTGTGTAATCAACAGTAATATGACAAGACAGAATAGATGAGGGCAAAAGTCAGGATTTAGACAACATTTATTTATCTGTCTATTTTGTTTGAATTCATAGAATTATAAAACCATATAATATGCTGAATTAGAAGGGACCCATCAATATCATGAATCCCATCTCCTGATACTACTCAGGACACCCCAAGAATCACATCATGTGCCTGAGAGTATCATCCAAATGTTTCTAGGGAACTGTCATGCTTGGTGCTGTGAGCACTTCCCTGGGGAGCCTGTTCCAGTGCCCAGCCATCCTCTGGGTGAAGAACCTTTTCCTGATAGCCAACCTAAACCTCTCCTGACTCAGCTTCATGTCATTGCCTTGACTGCTGTGACTTGTTGTGAGAGGGAAGACATCAGTGCTTGCCCCTCCACTTCTCCTCGTGAGGATGTTGAAGACCACAATGAGGTCTCCCCTTCAGTCTCCTCTTCTTCAGGCTGAACAGACCAGGTGACCTCAGCTACTCCTCAAACAGCTTCCCCTCCAGACCCTTCCCCATTGTCGTGGCACTCCTTTGGATGCTCTTTAATCACTTAATGTCACTGACTGAAATGCCTCTCATATTCTTTCAAATCCTGGACATTACTTCTCCTTTATGCTATTCACTAATCCCCTTCAACCCTTTCCCATATGTATAACTGTATGTACACACACGCACGCACACACATACACACATATAAATATACACACACATAATTAGAATCTCTTTTAGTATCTTAATTTTAACTTTGCTAAGTCATTTATGCATATGGTAAATTTACAAATTTAGATGATAGATGAAAAAAAGTTGAGAGAAAACCTGGATTACTCATGTTTAATATTAGGAGCTAAAAAATCACCAGGAAATAATGACGCATTCTGAGCATCAGAGAGGCTGAAGAAGTGAAGCAGAATGTACAGCCTTAGTTTAGCAGCTGGAATTACCTACTGCCTACAGTTTTTTATTTTAAAAATCACACTGTTAAACTCATCCAAAACTATGCTTGAGGTAGACAACCTTCAGAATAGTTTATACAAGATAAATATCTACTACCTCTAAAATCTAAAAGGCATTTTCTGCTTATGTGAACACTAAATACAGAAACTTACATGGATAATTCAGACTTATAGTCTAGAGCCAGATACGGTAATATTCATGTTTCTAATTTAAAATCAAAGCATACAGAGAATCATAGAACCATCTAGTTCGAGAAAGACCTCTAAGATCGTTAAGTCCAGCTGTTACCCTGACACTTCCAAGTCTGCCACTAAACTATGTCCCGAAGTGCCACGTCTTTTCAATATCTCCAGGGATGGCAACCCAACCACTTCCCTGGACAGCCTGTTTGAGAGTTTCTTCTTTCTATGGAGAAATTTTTTGTGATATCCAATCTAAACATCCTGGTGTGCAAATTGAGGCCACTTCCTCTTGTTCTGTAGCTTGTTACCTGGGAGAAGAGACTAATCCCCCACCTGTTTAGAACTCCTTTCAGATAGTTGTAGAGTGATAAGGTCTCTCTTCAGTGTCCTTTTCTCCAGCCTGAAAAACCCCAGTTCTGTCAACCACCCCTTATGAGACTTGTACTTCAGACCTTTCACCAGTTTCGTTGCTCTTCTCTGGACACTGTCCAGCACCTCAGTGTCCTTCTTGTCATGAGAAGCCCAAAACTGAATTTGAGGTGCACCGTCACCAGTGGTGATTACAGGAGGACAATCGCTGCCCTGGTCCTGCAGGCCACACTATTCCTGATACAAACTAGGATGCCACTGGCCTTCTTGGCCCCCTGGGCACACTGCTAGCTTGCATTCAACACACCCAGATCCTTCTCCACTGGGCATCTTTCCAGCCATTCTTCCTCCAGCTTGTAACACTACAGGGTGTTTTTGTGACCCAAGTGCAGGACATGAAACTTCTTTGTTGGACCTCATAGAATTGATCTTGGCTCATCAATCCAGCCTGTCCAGGTCCCTCTGTAGGAAACCTTGCTACATTCCAGCAGACCAACCCAGCTTGGTGTCCTTTGCAAACTGAGGGTGTGCTTGATCTCACATCCAGATTGACAATAAAGATATTAAACAGGACTGACCAACTCTTTACCCAGCAAAGGACACACTCATCCAAGCCATGGGCAGCCACTTTCTTCAGGAGAATGCTGTGGGAAATGGTGTTAAAGGATTTAATAAAGTCTGGGTAGAAAACATCCACAGCCTTTCCCTCATTTACCAAGTGGGTCACCTTGTCCTAGAAGGAAACCAACCTGGCTGGGCCTGATATTAGAAACTTCTAGCACATTTTCTTGTATTTTGGGACAAAGGCTTTATCCAATTAATAGAAGAGATTGAATTACACTTTTCACAGTTATTTTAAGCATAAAAAAATTTTTGAGGGCGAATGTTTATGAATCCACTAAGTGGAATGCTTTCAGTTTTGCTTTTTTATCTTTAATATATTTTCTTGCATTACACCAGAACAATAAGTTACTTTTTGTTTTCTATCCTGTATATAGATCTGTACCACTATGTGTAGAGAGCAATAAACATGCTCTCATTTTCCTGGGGGCAAGTACAGTGTGTTCTACAAAACACAGTATATATTTTGGACATGGGTGGTATAGATCAAAGTGGCAGAAAAAGGTCTTTTTTTGTGTACATTGATAAGAGGAAATGCAAAACAACATATTATTGAACAAAATAAAATTTTGGCTGTACTTGAGCCTGATGAATGCTGAACTTTTCTTGAAAGCTCAGTTGTGAGTGAGCAAGACAGAGTCTTCAGTTCTCATAAATGTTGCTACTTTGACGAGAAAAATTGTATTTGCTGTTTATGATAAAGCAGCTGACAGGCCTGCAAACACAACACAGTTCAGAAGTAAAATGTATAAAATATGATAACTTTAACTTACATGAGATGAGACAAGATCTCTATTGTACTTTGTTTCTTATATAAAAATATGCTTCATTCTCAAGGAAGCTGATTGTTTTGGAATACTGAAGAGATGAAAAAAGAAAAATCCATTGAATATTCCTTTAAGCATCTGTAATCAGGTTTTTACTCTTGGTTGCTTCCTTGCACTTACTGCCTGCGTATGTATGTTAGAAATTTTTCTTTGGTATTTTTAAATTCTCAAGACTTGAATGCTTGGAAAACCTAAGAAAACGAAACACCCATGTCTACTGACATAAAGGGCTTAATTTTCACTTAGACTTTTATGTAAATGAATAAGTGAGAATTAAAGTAAAACCTCCTGAAATCAGTCAATTTTCAGATTTTTGAGAAGATCATAACACAGTAACCTAGTTCACTATTTTGTTTTGAAGGGGGCTTATGTCTTCCTTCTGAACATTTTTTTTTTTTTTTTAACTTAACCTCTGGTAATCAATCAAAAGGTGTTCAGTGGTAACCTCCAGTCTCCATTGACTGGGACAGACTAAATGTCTAGCCAAAACTGTAAATAAGAGGATGTCACTCACAGCAAATGTAATGTTATCTTAAATAAGTGGTTCAGCAGATTGAAAGGAGGCCACTGAAGAAGAAATGCAACAAATTTCCAAAGCAGAGAGTAAAGTAGAAACTTTTACAGCTTTACATAGGATAGGGGAAGCATGATAGAATTCTTTTCATAAGATTTTCTCTTTCAGAGACAGAAAATTTAGGTATCTAAACTTGAAAGAAATAGAAGGTAATCGGGATATGAATGTCTGAAAATTGGTCTGCCAGGGGAAAGTTTCATCACTTTACTGATTTAATATTTTGGATTGACTTTATCTTGATTCCATTTTAAGATACTGCTGTATAGATTTATGGGTTTCATTGGATGTATTTTCATATTCTTTGTGAGCTGTTAATAAGTCCAAGAAAAAGAAGGGAGATTTGGCTATAAATATATTTTCTTTTTTTAAGGTTTTAAGAAATTGATAAATGATATGTGTCAATAGGCTCATGCTCAAGAATGAAGAAGCAGCCTACTAAAAGTACCATCTCACAGTTCCTTTAATGAATTGGTGATATCTTATATAGGTCCAGATGTTATGTAAGTCCAGGAAGAGAAAAAGTTACTAATGAGTTATATACTCTCACACAGGAGTCTCCTCAACTCTGTATTTATTATGACTTCTTAAACATACTAAGGGAAGACAGAAATGACTGTTCTCTGCCAGTTACCTGAAACGTATAAAAGCCTTGAGTTTCAACAACTATAGCTGAAGGTTAGAGGTTTCACAAGTCTGAATTTCCAACTTCTTAATAAAAATCACTAGTTAGAGAAGACATTCTCCCTCTTGATGAAAGAAGGCTGCAAAATGGGCTCGATAGTTATGTTTTCTTTTTGATCTGCTGGCTGTCCCGAAACACATATAGAACAGCTTGAAGACTGGTAGAGCATGTACTGACTCTCTAACATAGTGCTGAGTACATCAGAGAGCTGGGTTTCAGGGTGAAATTATATCGGTGCAAACTAGAGAATGATTAGGGGAAAGACAGAAAGAAAAAGAAAACAAACTTGGTTTATTTCACAAGAAAGTCTGGAAAATAATTTTTTAAGAAACAAGTTGTTATGTCTATTGCTCACACAACAATCGATTGATTTTAAATTTGTGTAATCTCATGGAAGTTATTTGCCAGAACTATCATGTCAAGTGATTCAGTGGGCTTGAGTACAGAGAGTGACTGTGTCAAGCTCCACATTTTTGGTGAATCTATCACATTGCAGTGATATACAAAACCCTAAAACTTTCCTGAGCTCTCATGAGCTGAGAATCAAGGATTACATGTTGGAAGGCAGATTTTCATCTTAGTTGCAGCAAAGTGTAACTTCGGTAGAAATATTCTTGATTTATAGTGGCTTAATCAAGATAAGACTTTGGTCTGGTACAGCCTAGAAGTAATCATATGGGTTTGGTGATCTAATAGGTATGCCAGACTGAGACAGGGTTGGGAGGAAAGGAATTGTTGCCACACCCCAGTTCAGCTGCTACCATGAAGAAAATTCTACAACTATAATGTAGTTAATAAGCGAGTTCTAGTCAGAGACTTAAAATGCTTTATGTCTTGGCAGCCTCTGATTGAAAAATACCAAGGACTCCTTGTGGTAAGTTTTACCTGAGGAACACATTGCACTTTCATTTTCATCTCTTATGACCTTTTCAGTATCATGTCTGTCACTGGGAAAGAAAAAAGTACTTCTGATGGCCAGGCAGTTTGAAACACTCAGAAGGTGAAGTAAGTTCTTAAACTAGGTGTTAAGACAACCCTTTCTTTTAATGCTTCATGTCTCTCTCACCCCCACTTCCCTTTCCCCCTTCCCAAGCATTTTTTGAAAAACAGTCTTTTGATTTAGTTTTGCAGGCAGCTTTGATGAAAGCCACACAATTCTATTACAGATATTCTATCTAGTACATGTCTAAATGAAATAGACCACTTTAACACAGCAGCTCAGGAATACTGTTGTATCTACCCACCAATCCAATGAAAAGAAAGTGATCAATAATGACTATTTCATAGGAGCTTCAGTATGTGAGAATAAAAAACGGTGTGAGTAATGCAGTGTGGGAGTAATGCAGTATGGGAGTAGTACATAAATCACAGAAGGAAAAAAATAAAAATGTGAAGGATTAGTTTGCTTACCAATAACATCTGACAGAAATACAGTTACGATAATAGAATCATGAAAGCACTTCTGTATATGCCTGCATTAACTTTCTTTCTTTTATGCTACAATATGAACTAGGTGAAGGACAAGTGAATAAAATGATCATAAAATTAGCCTTTATTTTTAGTAGCATTTGTGTTATGCACGTGTTTTATTCATGCAAATGTGCTTTGCACTGATTCAGGTTATCTGATGAAGTCTAATTATTATGTATATTTCTTTTCTTCTTTTCCTTCATCTCTAGATTAATCTTGCACATTTTAACTTTCTCAGAAGCACAACAATAGGGCTTAAGTACCCTTTTCTTTTGTATATTCTGATTACTTCCCTTTTTGCATTTTGCCTTCCCAGAATCTTTCACACAGTGATGTCTGTCACTCTTGAGTTTCTTTTTTAGCAGATATTCCATCTTGAAATTTTGTACATTAAAATTACAGGATTTTTCATCTTCCAGACTTTCTCCTAGTATGCAGAGGATTTTGAAGTATGAAATAAATTTAGTAAATGAATTTAAGTATCATAAGGTTGTAATCTTTAAATCACCTACATAATTGTAGAAAAGCTAAAAGACAGTTACCTTCACAGCTTTGAGTATCTTTCCAAATGAGATTACAGGATTTTGTGATTCTGTAATTCCTGAGTAAAATATGAGAATTATCATGAAAACAGAACCATTTCCAGAGGACAGTCTTCATGCAGATTCTTTCTTTTGGAGGACAAGAACCGTAGGTTCATGCAGGCCTTTCTATGCCATTTGACAAGGTGCAAGCAACACCCTGGGCACTTTTAGGATATCTAAATATTATTTAGATATGTTAAATGATAGCATTCAGCATGTCATACCTACACTCACTCCTTTTCTGACTCAAAGCATATTGAAATATTTCCAGGGAAAAGGAAGAGCTCCAACATGTATAATTGGACAGCCTGCTTCAGAGGACTGCAGTTCTGACACCTGGGCAGGAAGATGGTAATGTGAATTTCACAGCTGTGAAAACATGGAATTTGGTCCTTTAGTTTTCAATGAGTTAACTGACCTGTTGGGAGAAACAAAGCATCAGTATATGTTTTCAAGTACTGACTTCCAGTACTGACTTCCCTTCGCTGGACAAGGTTTTTCACCCAAAGGGTGGCTGGGCACTGGAGACTTCCCAGAGTGTCCACAGCATCAAGCCTGTCTGAGTTCAAGAAGCTCTTGGACAATGCTCCCAGGTACATGTTTTGTCTTGTGTAGGCCCAGGAGCTGGACTCAATGATCCTGATTTGTACCTTCCAACTTAGCATATTCTATGATTCCTGATTGTTTAAAGGGATATTATACACTTCCAACTTCAGAAGTTAATTTGTTCAAGATGAAAAATGCTACTCAGTAGTAGATATCCTCTTAACTTTACCTCACCTATGAGATCTTATGAGGACCAAAATTGTAGCCTTTTACTGACACTGCAAAGGAAATACCTAATGCAACTTCCAAATTATATTGTTGGGAATATCCCATTTGGAATTGCTCACTGGGCACTGTGATTCAACTTTCTAATCATCATTTTGAAGTGCTCACTGGGCACTGTACTGCTTAGATGCCTTACTTGAATATAATGAGATCCAGAAGTTGGCAGGTTATTTTAGAGGCGGGAAAATACAAACGCTTCTATAAAAAACAAACCAAACCAACCAAAAAAAACCCAAAAAAAATCCTCCAAAGAAAACCCTAGCAATCTCAGAACATTCCTTTCAAATCTTAATTCTCCCTTATGTACCTAGACAAGCATAATTATATAAATATCAACTAGAAGAAAGTCTGACAAGGTGAAAGTTCAGTCTGACTTTTATTTATGTAACTCCTGGTTCTCCACCTCACTGCACCAGTTTTTATTTACTTTGCTTTGCTTTGTTGACAAGAGTTCAGTCACACTGTCACGGAACTAGTTTAATGTGGTAGGTGATTATGCCAACAAGATTCTTAAAAAAAAAACTCTTTAGGAATTATTATATTAAGCACTTTTAGATGATAGAATTTACATTACACAGACAGCATCACCCAGTACTTTTGATAGTGTTTTATGATAGTCTGTCATTTCCTGAACCCATAGGACTCATGATGATGACCCAGTGTAATGATTAAGTAGCAGTCCAGAAGGGAGACTTGTACATCATTTTTCTACATCTTTTCAAGGATATCCCACTATATTTACTAATATTCATTGAAATGCTTTACAATATATAGGTAATTATTTTGCTTCCTGAATTCCAAACTGTAGTAGACCTGCTGTGTCAGTTATGGATGTCTTTTCTGACATAGGACAACATTTTAGAAACAAGGACAAGCCTGAAACAATAATTTCATCTGTGGTCTTGGTTGTACAGCACATCTTAGATCTGCTGGCATCCAGCCATATGATAATGTGGGATGTTACCTTCACAAGGTACTCACTCTCCCATTTATATCAGTCATAGCTGTGAATGCTTACCATGATGCATATTAAGCTTTGCGGGTGTGTAAGAAGACAAAAATTAGAGTTAAATCATTACCAAAAGTAGTGACCAGAGGCCTGTCATGTAACTTCATAAGAACATCATAGAAAATTTGTAGCTGAGGCAGGAATTGAAATGGAGTTTTTGTTAGTGACCTTTTAGGGGTTGTTTCTTGGGGTGTTTTGGGGTTTCTGTTTGGATTTTTTGTTTGTCTGTTTGGAGTGTTTTTTTGGTTTGGGATTTTTTTTTGGG
Source organism: Dendrocincla tyrannina (assembly GCA_035047865.1). Classification (NCBI taxonomy): domain Eukaryota; kingdom Metazoa; phylum Chordata; class Aves; order Passeriformes; family Dendrocolaptidae; genus Dendrocincla; species Dendrocincla tyrannina. Next base: position 102,591,410 of record JAWWMP010000116.1, read on the forward strand.
GGGTGGGGGTGTGGTTGGTGGTGTCCAATGAAATCATGAGATTTAAACTTTTGCTTCTGCAGTTCTGTTTTATTACCTATGCAACTCTCAATACCTAGAGAAAATGAAGTATTCTTCCTCTCACTAACACCATATATGATGTTTCTTTACTTTTTACCCAAAGCCAGTTCTTCAGCTTAATAAATTACGAGTGCTTTGGCTTAAAGACAGCATAAACATCATGTATTATAAGCTTATGTGCAAGGGAGCTGTATCCAATGTTGGCATTTCCCTACTGTTGTCTGAACCCAAGTTGGTATCTTAGCTCCACACAGCCACTTGCTCACTCCCCTAGTGGAATGTGGGAGAGAATCAGAAGGTTAAAAGATAAAGAGCTCATGAGTTGAGGTAAAGACAGTTTAACAGGGAAAACAAAAGCCATACACTGCAGAAAAGTAAAACAAGGAATAAATTCACAACTTCCCATGTGCAGGCAGGTGTTCAGCCATTCCCAGAGAGCAGGGTCCCATCACACTTAAAGATGACTTGGGAAAATAAATGCCTGTAGAGGTTCAGAGATGATTTTAGTTGTAGGGTGGATTGTGATGGTGTATCCCACCCCTCACCCCAGCTGCACTATGACCTGAGAAATGCTTGTTAGGCCTCAGCCTTGATGAACAGCACCTGGACTAAGCTCCTTTTGAGCTTATCAGAAACATGGTCTGTTCCCAGGAACCAGTGCTGTCTAACAAGCACCTGCTTTTTAACAAACAGCCTTGGAAACTTATTTTTCTTACCTGAAGAAAAACACAAGTGGAATAATATTTTTGCTGTTAAACCTTCAAAAGAAGTTACAGACCTCAATTGTGGCCAGGACAGAAAATTAGCATCACTAAAGCCCACTGTCTTGCAACCCTACAAACAGCAGCCCAAAGTGAGACTCTTGTGAGCTCTCTATACCCAGAAGGTAAAGGGTTAATATGCATGTCTCAAAGACTGATAATCAGATAGCTGTGGAGCCATCCAAGGACTTTCACTAATAACAGACAAGAATTGTTCATAATAGCTAAGGACATCTGGTATTAACATGCCATGAGAAAGAGCAAGATGTGGTTGGAGAAGGGGGATCAGGAAAAGATAGGGCAGGAATTTTCTGTGAGAAAGAATCACAACACAGTACAGCATAAGTGAAGGAATGAATTGCAGGAAGTGGACATGGACTATAGGGGAGGATTAAGACTGCCAAAGACCCCCAAAGCCCTCCAGCCCATTTCCAGAAAGACCTGAAAGAATAGACTGTGCATGATAACTAATTATACTTAGAAAGAGAGTTACCTATCTTCAAAGTGGAGAAACCTGTTCATAAAAAATGTTTCTCCCCAGACTGGGTGCCATCGTCAGGTCCCTGAGGGTCTCATCAGTCAGGCTGATGCAGCTGGATGGATGCTTATGAGTTCGATTGACACTGAAATTAAGACTGACATCCCATCAGCTGGATCGACACTGTAACCAGGACTGGTGATCTATATTTCTCTCTCTTGTGCTTTCATATCTCCTTTCTTTCATTCTTTAATCTTCCCTTTTACTCTTTCTTTTCCTCTTCCTTTTTCTTTCTCTTTTCCTCTTGCTTTTCTATTTTTTCTCTTTTTTCTTTCTTTAATTCATCTCTACCTCTTTAATTTCTTTATTCCTTTTCACCCTATCCCTCTATCCAAAGCCCACTTTTATGTGCTTATAGAGTAGTTCAGGGACTAATATACCAATTTCCATGCCAACTGTGTAACTTGCTAATGAAACTTTCTGATTGTTTGCAGATCCTCTGACTTTTGTCATTCCTTTTGACTAATGAGCATTTACTAATCTTAATTATTTCCTTCTTCTTAAGGATAGATCTTCAAAAGTCTATCACTCCAAACATACCTTCCGTCCTTCCTTCCCCCAACTCTATAGACTGAACAGGACATTGTATGGTATGGGATATATATAAGGTCTGGGATATCCCTCGGGTCAGCTGTCCCAACTGTGTCCCCTCCCCTTGTGCACCTTCAGTCCCTCCTTGCTGGTGGGGTGGGATGAGGAGCAGAAAATACCTTGACTATGTAAATGCTGCTCAGCAACAGCTGAAACTTCAATGTGTTAACAGCATTTTTCTCATCCTAAATCAAAAATAGAGCTCTATACCAGCTACTAGGAAGAAAATTAACTCTATTCCAGCTGAAAGTGGGAAAACTGCTTTCAGCCATTATAGTCAATATAGATTTTTGTAATTAAAGAAATCAAAAATTATTTTTGCTTGTTATAGCAAGCTGAGAGGAAAGCAGTAGACACAAACTGGTTTATAGAGCTTTGGTGTAATCCTCCTTTTAATGAATGCTTCTTTCCTTTATTTCTTTGGGATCTTGGATCTCAGATACATGACCTCACCTATGGTCTATGGAAAATCTTTCATACTCTCTCTAGTGACTGTTAAAATTGTATCTGTTTATGCAAATATATTTATGATTTCCTTTTAGTTTTCCTCTGTAAAAAAACCCAAACAAACCAAGAATATTAAATGAAGCTTTTGTTAAACAATTATTTAAAAATAGTATTATGTTTTCCTAATCTATGTTATTCTGTACAGTAACTCCTACTCTTTTTTTTTTTTTCTGTATTTATTATCTGCCCACAGAAAGACACAGGTTTGAACTGTCATGCCTTTTATTGCCTCTGCCATAGTAACCCAACCAAAGAATTCCATATTTGATGGGAGTACAGGTGCTATAAATGCTCCATAACTCACAGCTCCCACTAATAGAGGAAAGAAACACATTCTAAAGAATAAAAAGGTTCTTTAAAGAGGTTATCTACTATTCAAATTAGCTGAATAATCTGTGAGCATTCTGCATAAATTCCTCATCTTGAAAATGTATTTTTTAATTATAAATATTCAACAAATTGCTTTGAATAAGGTTATTTGAATCAGTTGACTGTTCACAAAGAAGTTGCCTTTACTTACCAAAATCTACTCTGTTTGTATGCTTTGCCACGTAAACCATACCCGTGAATTTTCTTTTCCTTTTTTTGATGAAGAGTCTATATAGAAATTGGATGCTACGTATCTGTCATAGTCCATGTGTTAAGAAAATTATTTGCAAGCTGTGCACATAAACTGCATCTTATACATGATATACAAATGTTTCTTGGAGTCTGAATAATAAACAAATAAATTTCAATTCACAACATAAATTTTTAGGGTTCTTTATTTTATGCAGATTTTCCAGTTAATTAAATCTATTCATGTTAAGATAAATTTTGTATAAAAGCCTGGTGAAATTGATGCCTAAAATCCTGGAAGATAAGCACTCAGACAAAACATCAATGGAGAAAGATAGACAACACCCGTATTGGGAGATCGGAGGCTTCGGGCCTCCGCTGGGCCCACCAAACACGAGCGGTTTCAACAAGGATCCCCACATCCGAAAATCCCTGAAGAACCCCGCCCTCAGTAGGGTTACAGCTTTTATACCC